>PVKA01000211.1:21323-137586 GCA_004027165.1 Ctenomys sociabilis
AAAAAAAAAAAAAAAAAAAAAAAAAAAAAAAAAAAAAAAAAAAAAAAAAAAAAAAAAAAAAAAAAAAAAAAAAAAAAAAAAAAAAAAATAATTAGTGATACCAGGAGTGTGCCTGCCTGCTTTCTTTTTCTCTTCTTTTCCTTACGTTTTCTACTTTGTAAAGGAGTTTGAGCCCAGGGCCTTTCCACTGAGCCACATTCCAGCCAGCCCTTTTAATGTTTGAGGCAGAGCCAACACAGCCTAGGCTGTGCTTGAGCTCACGATCCTACTGCCTCAGCCTGTGAGCCTTCGTGTTTGTATGCATGACACAGTTTTATCATCATACACAGTATTTACAGGAAGTTTAGGGTCACAGGCTACAAGTATACAGTATTGGGTTTCCCTGCACAGTGTCAGTTTTTTAAGGGGGTTGTACAGACTGCGCTGTCACAGACAGCATAGGGACATTCCATTTGATTCATCCTTGCCAATGCTTAGTACAAGTTGGGGAGCCCCTATCTTATTTTTTTGTCTTTTTTTTTTTATTGTCTTTTTGAGACGGCCTCACTATGCAGTTCAGGCTGGCCTTAAGCTCACTTTGTAGCTCAGGCTGGTCTCGAACTCACAACAATCCTCCTGCCTCAGTCTCCTGAGTGCTGGGATTACAGGCTTGTGCCCCATGCCTGGCTAGCAGTTTTTATGATTTTGGAGCTTTTTGTATCCAAAAATCAGACTTCGTCACTATGTAGCTTGGACTCCCGGTGATCCTCCTGTTTCAGGCGTGCACCACCACACCATTCTCGATGGCTGGTATGGGCATGTGGTACAGGGGATTGAACCCTGGTCCTTGCGCTTGCCTGGGCAGGTGCTTAGACTGTTCATCTGGCTGGCTGGCCAGAAAAATCAGAATTCTTAAGTGCAGTGAAAGCTCATTTTTGAGCATCATCTTTCAAAGTTGTGTGTTTTAGAGCCTTACAGATACTGGAATCTGGATGGGGTTGCTTACCTTCTTGTGCTGTCAGCTTTAAAAGTGTTTAAGCTGTACTGGAGATGTGTGCTACGCTTCCCGGGGATCTTCCTGTCGCTTCGCGAGCAGGGACATTGAGCTGCTTCTCATCTGTCTGCGGTCCTCAGTGTGGCATGTGTGTTCAGGCATTCACAGATGGCTTTTGGGTGTTGTGTTTTGCCCTTTCCTTAGTGGGCTTATAGGAAGAGTCCTTTGACGGTGGACACGATTGCACTGGTGGGTGAACGCAGTGACTCTGTGCAGCATTTCTCCCTAACCCAGCCCCATGATATCAGGTTGGAAGCGTAAAGTCTGTGTGGTGAGTGTTCACACCGCAGAACTTGGCTAAAGTTGACCTGTTTTGGAAAATTGGTTGAGCAGCTCACATTAGGTAGACATGTTACACCTTCGTGGAATCTCTGAGTTGCCTTTTGAGGGTGACATCCTCCTAAGATTTTCCTATCGTAGTTAGTAGAGCTTTTGTATCATACTTGAGAAAACTTCACCTCCCAAGTTTCTTTACATGACTAGCTACTCATGATCGGTTTCAAAGAGCTGTACTTCACTGAACTTCTCTCCTGACACGTGCAGTTGTAAAGGTTGCTCACGGGGAGGGGTGGGGTCTTGAATACAGCCCTTGCTCTACTCTGTAATTCACGGTGCTCTTAGCCTTTTCTGTCCTTGTCCACAGGAAGACCACGTGGGTGATGGCTGCCCGGACTGTGACACCTTCCCCAGGCAGTCTTTCCAGCCTGCTGGACTATCTTGCCTTTCTAAACTCCAGTGGAGGCTTTTCTGCTTCCATGCCATTGCTATTTTTTTCTTTTTCTTTTTTTTTTTTTTTGAGCTCACCTTGTAGCCCAGGCTGGTTTCGAACTCGAAACGATCCTCCTGCCTCAACCTCCCTGTGCTGGTTTACACCTGTGCACCACCACCCCTAGCTCTGGTTCCATCCTGCTGTTCTTGATGGACGCTTGGCCGCCTGTCCTCCTAGCCCTACTCCAGATACATGCAACAAAACTTGACTGCAGCACTGCCTCCCTTTCCTGTTATATTTAAGTGTCCTTTCTCACCGGCTAAACTGACACTGCCTGAACCCCTGATGGTGCTTAGCCAGTAGCAGACACGCGGGAAGTCTGCCTGAATGAGCAGAGCACTGTGGCGAGCGTCTGGCCTCTCGCCATCCTGCTCTGGTGGCAATGGTGCCAGCTCACCACGGCCACCTGTTTGCAGCGCTCAGGAGCCTCCCCTCCCCATTCATTTCCTGTCTGCTTTGCCCCGGTGGATGCCAGTTGGCCTGCTCCTCAGCAGTTAAGTCCGCAGCCTCTGAACGTCAGCTATTACCTCTGCAGAACTACAGAGTATTTTACAAGTAATCAGTCCGGGCAGACTGCGCATAAACCATGTCTGCTCAGGCCTTTGGACACTAATGTTCCTTTATTAAGGCATAAGCAAGCCTTCCTGTTCCCATCCATTCTTGCAGACTCCATTTGTAATTACCGAAAAGTACAGCCTGGTTTTCACTACACCACCCATCTCCTCCCACTCTCTCCACTGCTCGCTCTCAGTGCTTTTTTGAGGTTCGGTTTGTTTTTCTGGAGCTTGCCAAATTGCCTTAGGAAGCTGGGTATCTTGTGAATGAACTGAACACAAGGAAATTCTTATCTCCAAAGGGAAGTGGTCACCGGGTTTCTGTGTACGATATTCTTGGCCAGTTAATGTTCTCGTGAGCTAGACAGGTGGCAGTGGCCCTCGGAACCCAGAGCGCGGGGGGAGCCTGGTGGTCAGTGCACAGCAGGAAAACACCCCCCCCCCAGGCCTCTGGGAGTGGATAATGAGTCATTTTATGAACATCAGGCTGCTTGAAAGGAGAACGTATGCTGTCCTGAGTCCCGTGGGACAGCGGCAGTGCAGCATACCCACTACGCACACAATTGTACCATTTCTCCATTTGCTTTTCAGGCCTAGCTGCAGCTCTCACTTTAACATAGGAATTTCTACTCTTGGTCTTTTCTGGCCCTGCTATTAGTGCTTAGTCAGTTTTCATCTTGGTCTGAAATGACTGAGTGCGTAGGAGTGCACTGTTATGTCCTGCAGATTGGTCTAAAAATGAGCAAAAGATGAGGCCAGTAAAAATACCGCCATCTATATTTTCGAGATGTTTTGTGAATGTAAACTCTTGTCTAAACAATGATGGTTGAGGTTAGAAAGGACTCCAGAGTTTAGGAATTGCAGCAACAACTTAACAGTCTTTCTTAGCAACCACTCAGGGAGAAACAACTCCTGTTTTTCTAATAGGCCAGCTGACACCATAATGAACCATATTGCTTTTTAGGTCCCATTCATGTATATGGATTAGAGTGGAACCAAGGTACTCTGAGGTATTATTTTCCTCAGATGGAGGAAAAAAAAAAGACATAAAACAGGTATTGTTTTGTTGTCATTTAAGAAAGCCACTGGATGGTTAACAGTAATGTCCTAAGAGAAAGACTGCTCAGGTGCTCGATATAGCCTTCCTCTGTATTCAGGACCTGTGTAAGGTTACACTGAAGTTCTTAACGGGCTGAAGCCTTCTGTGTATTTTTCAAGAGGCTTTAGATGATTTTCTCTACTGTTCTTAAAAAAAAAAAAATCTCTGAAAAAAATAATTTACATGCTTGTCCTTTTGTTTTATGGGCAGCTGCTGACATGGGTTGTGGATTGAACAAGTTGGAGAAGCGCGATGAGAAACGGCCCGGGAATATTTATTCAACTCTGAAGAGGCCTCAGGTGGAAACTACGGTAGACGTGGCCTATGAATACTGCTTCCTGGATTTCACCACGCTGAGTGCCGGTGAGTACATGCCAGCCCGCCCTATCTTTCCTGATGAGCTGGTGCTTAGGCCCACAGCCCTGTCCTGGGAGAAGCCACAGTTGGAGGAGAGGGCGGGCCACTTAGGAGACAGCTTGCACAATTCCAGATTTTTCCATGAAGCCTCTCACTTTAAAAAAGATTAAGGTGATGATGTGTGAAAGCCAGGGAATATACCTGGGTAGACTGAGTCTGACCTGTGGCCCACGGTTTGCAGGCACTGGTAGCGACCTCCATGGAAAGGTAAGGTTGGCCTTAGCTCCTTGTGTTAATCTACCCATCTGCCCAAGATCTCCTGACCTGACCATTGTCAATCTCTTATCTACTGGAGTTTGGCTTGGCTGCACTTGGGCCAGAAGTAATCAGGTCAACTCCTGTGGCTCAGAGTCCAGTGCCTGAGAGAGCAGCAAATGGCTCTGGGGTGAGTGGCTTCGAGTTACCTAACTCCCAGATCCTCTGCTGTGTACACTCATGACGGGTGCAAGCTCAGATGCGTGAAAGCAAGAGCCCAGTGGGTATAATTAAAAGTTGGATGATCTATAAATAAAGTACAGGTTGGAAGAGAAACAGGGCACTCTTCTTTCTGGGTTTTAGGAAGTTAAGAGCAAACACTTGGCCCATGAAGGCATTTTAAGTCACTTTCTCCCTTGGCTTCTGGGTATGTTCAGCTTCTCTGAACATAGTAGAGAATAAGTGGTCACTGGCCTCATAGTTAGGGATTTGAGTCTTGTCCCTGCTTTGGGTAAGTCACTGAGCCTCTTGGGCCTGCAATGTCACAATCTGTAAAATGGGCATGTAAGCATCCCTCCTAGGTGGCTGTGAGGGTTGGAAGAGGGGATATGTGTGCACTCCAGAAGGATCAGGACATTCCAGTCTTCCTTCTCCTCCCACTCCCCCTGCCTTCCTCTTTTTGTTCTCTTTTCTCCTCCTCCTGTCATCATTCAGACGTGCAAGCTTCACTGCTCCTTGAGCCCCGAGAGAGACAGGCAGCTGGGCATCCTAGCAGGGACACTGTGTGCTCTGATCACGCAGACTAACCACGCCATCTTCCTTGCCCAGTTGCTTTCTCCTGTTGCCCTTGGAACTAAGTCACCACTATCCTCTTACCAGCCAGATGTGACTCCTCAGTCATCTGTAACCCTGGCTTCTGTTTCTCCACGGCTACTGTTCTTTCATCTCAGCTTAGGCAGATCGGATCTGAAAAGTTACCTCACGTAGTCAGTGGCATACACATCGAGGTTTGGAGCATTTGGCCTGGCATTTATTTGTTCAGTGACTTTGCATGTCTGTAACGTGCTGGGCACTGGAGTCTGACTAACAGAAGAAGAATAAAAGCATGTCTAGGAAAAGAGACGGGCAGAAACTATTATAGGATGTTAAATCCTGATTGTTAGGATGCAGAGGTTACAGGAAAATTCTTTCTTTGTCCTTCACGTAGCTTTCATATCTTGGTTTTGTTTCTCATGTGATCATGAGGAGTAATGTTGCTTGCTACGAGCTGTCCTGTTTGCCAGTGTTTCGCCCTTTGTCACTGGAGTCACTTCTCTACCCTCCTTGTTCGTTTGCCTGGGTTCCTGTGGCAGCAGCCCTGTGGCTTCTCTGTGTCCTGCTGTCTTTGCCTGCATTATTACTTGTTTTCTGATTATAAACTGAACCCATGCCTATTACGAGGAGCTGGGGCAGTCCAGGGAAATCCTGCCTGTCTCCCTGCTTCGGCCCTTGATCTTCAAATATAGCTCCCTTGCTTCCCAGGCCCTCTGTGCTCCCACTCACTGCTGCAGAGGGGCATTAGCTTCCCTTCGGCCTCTCTTCCCTGCCTGTTGTCTTTTTTTTTTTTTTTTTTTACAAATTATTTTTTATTTTTTTCATTTTTATGTTTTTGGTATAGGGTCTTACTACACAGCTCAGACTCGTAGTGATCCTCCTATTTTCTGTTCTCAGCCTCCCCAGCCCTGGGATTTTTTTTTTTTTTTTTTTAATTGAGTGCAGGGTCTACAGGATCTCACTAAAGATCAGACTTGTAGCGATCTGCCTGTCCCAAGTGCTGGGATTATAGGCATGTCTTAGTCACTGTCTCAGAATGCCCCAAGGGGCAGGGTTGGCATGGCATGCCAGGAATCGAACCCCGGCTTCTGTGCTCTGTATAAGCTGGCATTTTAGTCTGCTGAGTTCTCTGGCTGGGTCCCAGCTCTAGGATTACAGGCAGGAGCCACCATGCCTGGACTCTGTCACAGGAGTCCCAGTCCCTGCGCTTGCCAAAGCAGGTGCTTAGTCCGTTGAGCTGTCTCAGCAGCCCCGTACTGTCTTTCTTACTGTGCTGCCTTACTCTTTCTGGAAGTCTCCTCCACCTGCCCCCAGGCTCTGTGGTCTGTCAGACTGCCCGTTGCTTTGCCTGGAAGCTCTATGCAGAGATCTCCTTGCCTCATCTTCTTACTCCCTTCTCTCCGAAGCTTTTCCTGAGCACCTGTTTGGCATTTTTTTTACCTTCCCCACAACTCCCCATCATTCCTCCTCCTTGATTTTTCTCTATAGCACTTCTTAACAGTCTTAAGGAACTATATATTTTGCTTATTGACTTTTTTTTTCCTGTCTGCCTTCCTTCATTAAAAGGTAGAATCCCTTCCATGAGGACGGGGGTTGTGTCTGTTTTATTCTCCGCTGTACCCTGGCACTTAAAAGATAATCAATAAATATTTTTCCAATGGATGCTGAACATATATTTCTGCATCCTGCTTTTTTTGCAACTTAACATTGTGGAGTGAGGCATGCAGTGTCCCCTGTCATATACTCTTGAAGTATAATTTAATGGCTATGTGTGTTTTAATCACTCAGCATACTGTAATTCATTTAGTAGTTCCCTGTTATTATACATTCAAGTTATTTTGGGCCCCGAGCTATTATAAATAATGTCATGATACGTGCCACTGTACATAAATCCTCTTGTACATTTCTGATGATTTCCTCAGGCATTGCCAAATTGAGGGATGGGAGTACTAGGCCTCTTGATAAATTGCCAAGTCATCCTCTAGATACAGTAGGCAGGGCCTGTTTGTCTAAGATGGATCTGATCACGCTCCACTCTGGCGGGTTCCCCTGGGCAAATGAAGTTGAGCTTTAAGCTAATGTTACGCGCTTTCTTTAACGTGGCCTTCCATTTGTGGACTCTGTCCCCTCATCCCCTGGAGGACAATGTGCCGTGGCTCCTCACTTCTTCCCCAGCCCCCAGCTCTTAGTGCTTGCCAGGTCCCACTCGCCTCTGGTTAGTTCTTCTCGACATACATTCCATCAAAATGTCTCTCTTCCACAGGTTGTCAGTACCGTTTTCATTGACACTGATACTCATCAAATCTTAAACCCAGCTGCGTTTTCTCCAGGGCTCTGTTCATCATGTTGTTCATCTCCCTTGTTTGACTTTTGTAGTCGAGAAGAGCCTGTCTGTACTACTTGTAAACAGAGATGTGGGTTACGTGTTCCACACTGAGACTCTGCCCTGACACCGCCACCAGCTTTCCTGAGAGAGCAGCTCAGCAGCGGTTCTCTACGTTGGCCTCCTCCTGTGTGTCCACTTCAGCGATGGGATATTATATTCCCAGCCTTGGTTTTCCTTCTTTGCAGCTTTATCAAAGGACAGTGCTGCGCTTAGACTCCAGTACGTATCTTCCAACTGCTGGAACCTGTCAAACGATCGTTACATTGAGATCCATACACTTTTGTGGCTCTGACTTTCCCTGTTCCCCTTGCCCAGCCTTCCATCCCCAGCCAACTAGTCACTTACTTGGTGCCACTGATTTTAAAACATCACAGTGAAAGGCACACTGCCATCAGTCCCCCTCAGAATACTCCCCTTGCTTTGGACAAACTTTGTGCATCTGTTTTGCCATTTTTCGAAGTAGTTCTGCAAGTTCTCTTTTGCAAGGGTCTCTATGAAATGTGATTAAATGACAAAAAGTACTGCAGCTGCTGAACGCCGTAAGAGGGCTCATGAAGACATCGGTGTGTCCTCGCCTTCCTCCTTCACTGGGTCTGCTCCTGTGGCTTCTGGGTCTTTTCCAAGGTCCAGATGTTTCAAACTGATTCGAGATATCAAGGGAGCCATGACAGTGCAGCTTAAGATACTCGTGAAAGAGGACTTCTAGGGGTTGGGGAGATAGCTCAGCAGGCTGAGTGCCTGCCTGGCAAGCACAAGGACCTGAGTTTGATCCCTGCTACTGCATGTAGTGCCAGCCACTAAAACTGGCTGTGGTGGCACACACCTGTAATCCCAGGGCTGGGGAGGCTGAGGCCGGAGGATCATTCAGTGACTGAAGAGGGTTCTGGGGCCTGCACAGCGTGCCGTACCTGGGATTGAACCTGGGTCCTTGAGCTTGCAGGGCAGTCACTTAGATCACTGAGCTATCTCCCTGACCCTATAGGAGATTCTAAAATGGCACTTGGTGATGCTAATTTTTCATGGACTTCTCCTTGGGACTAGGGCAAATTCAAGACAGGGAAAAGGTGTTGGCCCTTGTCCACTTGGTGGCTTAGACAGGAAGAGGGGGGCAGAGTAACCTAAACTTTGTTGGTCCCTTGCTTAAAGCTTGGTGCTGGTGCAGGTGCTGTTGGAAGCTGGGGTTGCATGTGTAGGGCTGGCAAAGGAGGAGGAGCCCCAGGAATCGCACAGCAAGGCCCATAAGCTGCCCAGACCCCTCAATCCTGGGTGATGTGATTGGATCTTAAATTTTCAATTAAGTCTGGTCACTGAGGGATAAACTTCCCCTTTGATGGTTTTCATCGCAGACGGAGGCCCATAAAACACAGCAATTTCTGCAAAGCGAGCCTCATTATCCCTTTTATGTGTGTGTTTTGCCAGTTTCTCTGTGCCAGGCCACTGTAATACTACTTGAAAGCTACCTGTGCAGCTTTGGGAGGACCGGTCGTGTTTACACATTTGGTATCATGGACAATCGGCACCATGAGCCGTCTTAGAGTTAGGCCGGCAGCCAGGGCTTGAGGCCTGCTTGAACCATCTGCCCCTGGACTGTCGAGCACAAGCGTCCCCAGCCATAAGGCTTCTTAAGTGCAATCATTAATTAAAGGAAATAAAGGCAGGGAGATAGTTCAGTGGTCTAAGCACCTGCCTGGCAAGTGCAGGGACCCGGGTTTGATCCCTGGTGTTGCATGCTGTGCTGGCCACAAAAACGATAGGGTGGTGCATGCCTGTAATCCCAGCTCTCGGGGGATGGGGGAGGCTGAGACAGGAATCACTATGAGTTTGAGATGCCTAGTGAGACCCTGAACCAAATACATTTAAAAAAGGAAACTCAAGAATTAGTTCTGCGGTCACATTAGGGGCTCAGTAGTCACATGTTGATGGCTGCAGTATAGATAGGGAACCTTTCCTTCCTCTTAGAAAACAATGGGATAGCACTGTTAGACTCTTTTATTTCCTTTTTTATTTGTACTGGGACTCGAACTCAGGACTTTACACTTGCAAGGTAGGCACTGTGCCTCTGACCTAAATCCCTGGCCCACTACTCTTATTTTCAAGGGATGAAAATTTGGCTTGAGGCCAGAATCTGCATTTCTAATTCAGAATAACATATGATTTAGTCACGAATGGTTGCTCATGGGTTCACATGGATGGCGATTGATTCATTTCACCAATATTTATTGAATGTCGACCACTGCTGTGGAGATTTAAGAGTGAGCCAGACAGGAGACGTTCCCAGTGGGTTGGCTGGCTCCAGCTACTGTAACAAAATAGCACAGATGGGGTAGTTTAAACAACGTTCATTTCCTCATGGTTCTGGGAGATGGGAAGTCTCTTCATGGGGCTGGACTGCTAGTGTGGGCTTCCATCTGTGAGGGCTTCCATCCTGACCTGCGCACGGTGCCTTCTTACTGCATCATCCCAGAATGTGTGTGTGTGTGGGGGGGGGAGGGCGTGGGGGAGGTGGGGTGAGGGGGAATGGGGCAGGTTAGGGGGAGGAAGAGAGTTCAGGAGCACACATCTATGTCTCACCGTATACAGACAGAATCCTGTTGAATTAGGACTCTAATGTTACGATCTCATTTGATCTTAATTACTTCCTATTCTGAATACTGAACAAGTTACCTTAGGAATAAGGGCTCCAGCAAATGCTTTTGGGGGAATGGAACTCAGTCCATAGCATTGGTCTGTTCTCCTGTAGGTAGGTTCAAGCTCTTACAGATGAAGAGTCAGTGTGTGAGGCTACAGTGATGGCAAGTGAGGGAACCCCTTGTTTTGATGGCAGGGTGGCAGGAGTGAGATCTCCATGTCTCTTGGGGTTTGGCAGGTAGAGAAGGACTGAAGGGAGAGGATCTTTGCAGGCAGGAGCAGCCTTAGGAGAAACAGAGTGAGGATGGTATGGGGGGGGGTACATGGACAGCAGCAAATGTCAGTTGGCGAGAGGCCTCTGGGAGAAGCAAGGGGCAGGGGCATGACAAAAGGGCCTGGTGTTGGCCTGATGAGAGCCTAGGCTTTTTCTTTTTTGGCGGAACTAGGGATTGAACTCAGGCCCTTATGCTTTCCAGGGAAGCGTTTATTCCACTGAGCCATCTTCCCGGTCCCTCCAGAGCCTAAGCTCTTTCAGTAGCACTGAAGGATTTTAGAGTGGAGTTGCATGATCAAAATCAAATTCCGAGGCTGGGCCTAGTGGCCCCTGCCTTTGATCCCAGCACCCAGGAGGCTGAGGTAGGAAGATCACCGTGAATTCGCAGCCAGCCTGGGCTACAGAGTGAGCTCAAGGCCCACCCTGGATTGCATAGTGTAGTGAGACTCTTGTTTCTAAAGGACTAGAAAAATGACTCCTTCATTCTAGGGTGAGAATGAAGGAGAACAAAAGGGCAGAACTAGGGGAAGAAGCCCATGTCATTGCAGTTGACGGACAAAGCGAGGGTGGTCTTGACCCTTGTGGTGGCAAGAGAGCCTAGAAACCAGTGAGTCAGGAAAGCAGGAGGTGGTCCTGGGGATTGTCTATGGGTGAGGCAGGGCCGGAGTAGCAGGAAATGGGTTTGCTGGGCACCTGGGAATATCGTGAGTGCCACACTCCAGGTACCCGGATTCTGCTTTAGCATCTTCACATGATTATGTCACTGTATCATCCAGGTAGCCTGGAGAGGGGAGGGAAGCGCTCTCTGTTTCTGCCTCTGTGTTTCTGTCTCTTGCTGGCACTGTCCCTCCCCCCACGACGAACAAACTGCTTTGACAGGTAAATAGTAGGAGACTCCAGCCCGGAATCCAGCATTGGCGTCCCTTCCCACAGGGTTTGCCTGCTGTGTGTGAAAGAGGGATCAGCGTACTCCTGAGAGTCCTGCTTGCTGCACAGCGTCTTGGTGGTGTGTGTTTGAACAAATATCGAGGTGTAGTTTGCATATAGTAAAATATACCCGCATTGAGAGTACAATTTTGAATATGAATATCTGTAGAAAAACCAGTACATCAAGATAGGACATTGGTATCACTCCAGAAAGCCCCCTCAGGTGCCACCCTTCACAGCTGTGATCTTTTTATCATTGTACATTTGTCAAAGTAAAAAACTTTGCTTGTTTTTTAAAATAACATTCTTGTGGGGCCAGGGATATAGCTCCACAGCATAAGGTCCCAAGTTCAATCCCCAGTATTACAGAAAAACCCACACCACACCATACCACACCAGACCGGACCGGACAAGTCATCCAGTATGTGTTTCCATCTGCCCTCAACTCAGACTGTTTTTTCGTTGTATACATCAACGGTCTTTTTGTTTCTCAGTAATATTCCAATGTTTGGATATACTTTTTTTTTTTTTTTTTTTTTTTTTTTTGCAGAACTGGGGATTGAACTTGGGCCCTTGCGTTTATTGCCCTGAGCCATCTCCCTGGCCCCTTGGATATACTTTTTGTTCAGTCCCTTTCCCATTAGCCATTTGAGTATTTCTGGTTTGAGTCTTTTGTGAAAACCTTGCAGGGCATGCTTGTGAATAAGCCTTCTGTACATGTGTTTTCATTTCCACCAAACACATAGAATATGGTAGGGGTGGGATTGTTGGGTTGTTTGCTAAATGTATATTTATTTGTCTTTCTAAGACACTGCCTGGTTTTCAGTGTTTGTATCATTTTACAGTTCCAACAAAAATGTATGTGAGTAGCTTAAGTATTAATGTAAGTAAGTAGCTTAGTATGTAATAATTGGAGCTACTGTTTATTAAGCTCTGAAGTGTTGTACTGACTTCTGTTAAAACTAAAACACTGAAGAGATGGGTGGAGTCTCTCCCGTGGCATAGAGGAATACTCTGAGAGATGGCGCTTGGAGAGGTTATAAAAATACCCTGCTGTAGGCCAGAAAGATGTGGGCAGCTTGCGCAGCATACTACGGCCGTTCTGAGCAGCAGTTTCTCAAGTCTTCCGTGTGCCGTGGTGAGTTTGAACCAAATCAAAGGGCTTTAACACGAACAGTTCAAAAGTCTTTATGCTCCATTGCCTGTCTTTTCAAGCTTGTCTTCTTTTTCTCCTCTTAAACATCTTGGGTATAAAAAGATTCCCATGGTACACAGTTTCTAGGATCAGGCCACAGGGCCACATTTTTAGAATTCCCAGCCTTGTGGTTTGCCTCTCCAAGGGGTCTTTAAGAGCTGACCTTGAGGCTGTTTTCTTCCACATTGTGCTGACTGGGCTCATACTTGGCTTTTGGCTGCTGGTGTTTTTGGGTGGTCATGATAAGAATGTGGGGTGAAGCTCGATCCCAAACATGCGTGTGGTGCAATGAGCCATTTACAAGGTCTATTTTTAATTTAACTTCCAGCTTGGATCACACAGCCCTAAACACAGCTAGAGATGCACTTGCCGGGCATGGATCTAGCTGTCCTCTCTGCTGTCCTCACAGCTGGGAGAAGGACTAATGTGAAAAGATGGACCGCAATTTACATACTGTATGTTCTGAGCATAAAGAAATTTGGTTTATTTTTTTAAAGTGTTTATTTATTTGGTACAGGGTCTCTCTATGCAGCTCAGACCCATAGTGATTCTCCTGTCTCAGCCTCCCCAGTGCTGGGATCACAGGGGGGTGCTACCACAGCTGGTTTCAGCGTTGGCACTGGGCACCCAGGGTTCTGGGGGGTGGCAGGGTATGTGGTACCAGGGACCAAACCCAGGTCCTTGCAATTGTGACTTCTGAGCTATCTCCCTACTTTAGAAATTGGGTTTAGTTGTTGTGGCCAAGAGGTCAAGTACCTAGTGCTTAATTATAAAACCTTCTGCTCTCAGGGCTTGTGAGGTGATGGGCAAGATCCGAGGAATCAGCCCCAAACCAAGTTAACCTGCAGAAAACACTAAGAAGTTTAGATCTAATCATGGTGGTTCTTAAACTTCAGTCTGCAAGAGACTCACATCTCTCTTGGTGTTTTTGGTACTGGGAATTGAACCCAGGGCCTTGCGCTTGCAGGCAGGCGCTTACCACCGCTTAGCTATCTTTTTGCCTCCTCCGTTGTTAATACAGAATGGCAGACCTCAGCTGCAGAGTGTCTGATTGAGTAGGTCTGGGGTGTGGCCTGAGAGTCTGCGTTTGTGAAGCTTCTGAGGTGTCTGAGTGTTGCTGGCTTGAACACCACAGCTTGAGAACCTTAAAAGGCTATGGAGTCCAAATTTCTTTCTGTTGAGTAGACATGGTGCACCAGATGATGGGGTTTGATCTTATTTTAGCATAAAATAAATTCAGTACATGTATATCTGCTTACATATTTATGATGCACTTGCAACTTCTTTGAAGTGGCTTGTAATATATTGGGGAGGATAGGATGCGGCCATCTGAAAAGCAGTGATAAGAAAAGTTGACACAGTGATTCTGAAGCTTTGTTTAAAACTTGCCTATGTCCCGGCTGTGTGCCAGACCTGTTAAATTAGTTTTGGGGAAGGGACCCAGCTGTCAGTAGGCTCCAGGTGATGGGACTGAGGTTGTAAGCCAAAGAATGGTGGCACGCGCTAAGGGCCAGTGGTTGGCACGAGCGTGGCCATTTCCCAGGTGGCCTTCAGGTGGGTGGCAGTGTGTGAAGGTTGCATTTCCCCTCAGCCCTCTGAGCCGTTAGGGTAGAAGGCCTGGTGGCCTGGTGTGGTGGTATGAGAATCCCCCATCCGTGTAGATGGGTCACCCCAGGGCTGGGCTTTTAGGAGAGGCTTCGCAGAGGAGAGAAAGCTTTTCCTGGACCTTGAAGAAGAAGGAGCACAGACAGTAGCCTGGAAGCGGAGGACAGAATGGGCGCTTTGCTGGGAAGGGTGCAGCAGAGCAGAGGGGCAGACCTGTGGTCTGGTTTTGGTTCCCGGGAGAGGAAAGTGAAGAGCAAATGGAAAGGGCAAGTTGTGCTGGGGACAGCTGGGTTCCAGAGCAAATGAGGTGCAAGGGACTCAGGTGGAGGAGGTGTTTCTGACTGCTGGGAACTTTGTGCCCCACAGTCTGGTGCCGTAGGTCCCTCAAGGCGGTCCCCCTAACAGTGTGGACTTCGAAGGGCCAGATCTTAGTACTCACTCGAGATCTGCTGGGCTGGAAACTCAAGGGGTGGAGGTTCTGCGGTGTGTCTCTTGACAAGCCCACTGGGTGCTTCTGATGGTAAGTCAGAGCAAACTGGACCAGTGTGTGTGTGGGATGGTTCTACCAACCACAGTGTTTCTCACACAGGGAAGGATGGGCTGAGGATGGATGCAAGAGCCTGAGTGGATCTGAATGAGCAGAGAGGCTGCCAGGGGCTGGCTGAAGCTATGGGACAGTTGGGATAGGAAACAGCTTCTTGTTGACCTGTGTGTGGGTTTGTAGCCAGGAGAGGAACATAGCTGCTTCTTAGCTCGGTGTAAGGGCATATCTGTGCCCTTCTTTCACAAGGGCAGAGGGCATCACTCAGGAACGGTATGGACCGTGGCTCTACCCGGCATGCACTGGCCAGGTGGAGGGCCCAGCCTGTATCATCTGCGCAGGCCTTTATGCCTATTTCCCCATCATCTCCTCACACAGACTCCTGCCGATCACTTGCAAAGCAAGCCTGGGATGTATGGTCAGCCAGACCCGCCAAAGTCTTTGTGGACTCTTTATTATTTTTCGAGAAGTTTTTGTCTCACTCAGGTCCTTCCCTGCTCCCCCTGCCCTGCCCCTCTGTACTGCTTTGCTTGCCGCCTACCAATATGACCAGGCCCCACAGAAACGACCTGAGGCTGGCACATTCATCTGTGATGTGTCAGGGTGGTCAGGCTTGACATCTGGGTTCAGGTGCCCGCAGGTGTAGAGCCCCGCACCCCACCCCTGATGGAATCACCACAGAGAGATGGAAACGAAGAGAAATAGTGGGGGACGGGGAGCTATTTGCATAGGAGGATTCTTGGTTTAAAGTGGGTTTCACCGTGGGGTTCCTTCAGATAGGGGTTTAAGGACCTTGAAGTGTTTGTTTTGCCATCCCTTAATGAGGTATTTATTAGCTCTCTACACATCATGTCTGCAGTTTCAAAACAACAGATTGGTCTAGAATATTTGCAACTCTTTAGCAGAACTGAACATAAATTCACTGATGTTGATGGCATTTCTTTAGAGAAAACACAAACCTTTTTTTTTGTCTTTTTGAGACAGGGTCTCACTATGCCGTTCAGGCTGGCCTTAAGCTCACTTTGTAGCTCAGGCTGGTTTCGAACTCACAACAATCCTCCTGCCTCAGCCTCCCGAGTGCTGGGATTACAGGCATGCGCCACCACGCCTGGCGAAAACACAAATCTTAAACAGAAAGTTACAAGACATGGAGGAGAAAAGGTATCCTGATACAAAGCCAAAACACATTTATTCATCTTATTGTATCTTATCTCTCTAATCTAATCTAATCTAATCATCTAATCTAATCTAATCTAATCTACTCTGTCCAGGGTCTCACTGTGCAGTAGTGATCTTTTTGTCTCAGCCTCCCCAGTGATAAGTTTATAGTCCTACACCACCATGCATGGTTTTGGGGTCACATGGTGCACCTGGGGCCAACACAGCATGAGGTACCTGGGATGGAACCCCCCCCCCCCGTTCTTGTGCTTGCCAGGTAGACACTCAGACCACCGACGTATCTCCCCAGCCCGTCATCTCTTAGTCTTCATGGCACAAAGGATGTCCTCCTCCACAGTCCCCTGGGTTTACTGGGGAACCCCACAGGTGACACCCTTGGGGCTTTGGATACTGATGGTGACTCTGCTGACAGAAGCAAGAGTGCAGGTGCCACATGCCATGCTTAACATAAATTAATCCTCATAGAGATCTTGATTTTACATATGAAGAGATGCGCCTCAGTGCAGTTATTGAACATGTCTCCTGCTCTGTAGCATGTGTCGTGGGCTGGAGTCAGAGCTGCTCTCTTCAGCCCCTTCTCTGTCAAGCACTGTGGACAGTGTCGGAGGCTTCTCAAGAATGTCTTTGAGGTCTGGGAGACTTTCCTCTGTCACTGGAAGACTCCACCAGAGAGGACTCTGCCTTTGCCGTGCTCGGCTCTAGGGGACCTCACCTTACCTGTTGGGGAAGCTGTCAAAGGTGGTGGGGATGTAACTAAGTAACTGGGTGTTGTGTCACTTTTGTGCAGTTAATCCTTACGGCTCTGAGGGTGCTGATCAGAGCTCTGTGTGCTGGACTGTGAGGCTGTGTTGCAGGGTGAACCTGCAGTGCACAGTGGCTGTTGGCACTGTGTCTCATCGCTGTCTTGGGCCTCCGAGGGTTAGGAGCCTCTTGACTTCACCTGCCGGGCACCGTTGCTGCCCAAGGTCTGTCATGAATGTTGGCAGTAACCCACTGGAGTATAGTGCTAACCCACTGGAGTGTGGTGCTAACCCACTGGAGTGTAGTGCTGACTTCTCTTTACTGCTGGTCATAGGCAGGGTTAAGTGTGACCTCTACCTCTGCTTTATTTAGAGAGCTAGTCATGAGCTTGGGCATGTGTGTATGGATGCCTTTAGTCCTGGTTTTGTAAACATGCCAAGATCGGAGCTCGACCTATTTTGAATAAGGACTCCTCTTTTGCTAAAAACAGTACTGCAGTAGCAGAGGGAAACATTTTTCTTTCCTCGAAAATCGCTCTTTGGTTCTTCTAGGTAGCACTGACTTCTGTGAGACCATCTGTTCCTCCCATATTATTTGCAGAGTATTAGATGAAACAGTTTCTTCTGACCCACTTTCAGCTTCTGTTTCCTTCCCTTGTTCATTAATAAATTGTTGCGGAGACAGAGTGTATGCATATTTATTTAATTTCAGTTTGGGCAAAAGCAATTTTGGGTACCTTGAACTTGTTTCCTACTTGGTTTTCATTTGTTTCTGGTTCCTGTCATTGCTAACAGTTTGCTTTTGCTTTTTTAAGTCTCTCATAAGGAAGTCAGTGGCAAGAATTGTGAGTTGTGAAGCTCTGGTTGGGAAGTGTACTGACAACAGACCTTGTTTTTAAACAGAATATGTAAAGCGTGGTAAGGAAATTGGTTCCCATAAAACATGTCGTGCAGCAGGTAAATACGATCCTGTAGTTCGCAAGGATTTTTGTAAGATAAATAGGACAGCATGAGTGACGTAGCCCCCAAGTCTTCCTGAGCAGAGCTGCTCACTCGTGGGTGCTTTTGATGTTGTAACCCCATCTGCTATTAGTGGTAATGTTATTGTTATGTACTCACTAATGGGGGTAATAAGATTAGATTTAAAGGAAGCTAGGCATTCTTTGCATTCTTCTCTTAATGTAAAAATTCTTCATGCTCTTTCCCCAGCTTCTCTTCTGTCCACACCAAGAAGCATCATGCAGTCTTGTGTGAAAGTGAGCTCAGGGCTGTAAGTAGAAACCCAAGCTGTAAATTTCAGCAGCTTCAGCAACACGAAATTCCTTGGCGATGCCGTTATCTGTCAAAGCAAAGCCAAATTATTTTTCTGCAGGGATACATAAAAGCAACCCGGTGGTAGAGATAATCTTATCTAATTTGGTTAAAGCAGGTCAGAAAATGAGCTAGTGTTCTATGCTTCAAATAATTTTTATCCAGGTGTGTTTACAAGTTCAATGGGGTCCAGTATGATGATGTACTTTGGCCAGGTTTCACTGATGCTTCAAAAAAAAAGAGACTGGTTGAATTGGATCTATCAGGTATTTTCAAGAGCAGTTGAGGTATGAAAAAGGCAGGTGAGTCTGACTTCAAGGTGTAGGACACTACCAGTAGTCCAGAAGGTCATTTCCTCAGTTCTGGTTCTATGTTTCAGACACATTGTTTCTTGCAGATCTCTTGATAAATAAAACTTAACATAGGCACAGAGGACTTTCTGTACTTAGCTGCAGCTGAGCTGTTCTTTTCCATTCTGTTGTACGAACAATCTTTTCAGATATGTCAATATGGCTTGTGAGGAAGAATATATATTGGTTGAAGAGCCTCATTGGCTTTTTCCTGTTCAGAGAAGAGAATTGTTTCAATTAGGCATCGTGGATATAAAGTAAAATTTAGTTTGTAAGCACACATACCACGTGGGGCCATGAGGAATGCATGTTGCTTTTGATAAAGGATTGGTACATATTCCTAAAGGAGCTGGTATGCTTGTTGAGAGGTCATTCAGTACAATGTATTCATCATTTATCGAAGACCTACCTTTTCTCAGGCTCTGTGTTGAGCATTCAGGTGAACAACATGGTGAGATCTCTCAGTGCAGCAAACCTAAAGTGTTTCTTTCATGATCAGTGTTCTAGTTCAGTGTCTGTTTTCTCATACTTCAAGGGTGGCTTGGGAACATGCCTAGTTGGATCTGTATTTATCTTGGAGAAGCAGCTGCTTGCTTATTGGGGTTTTATCTTGGACTTGGTGAGCTCTGTATGCCTGGAGTCTTCTTCTGGGGTGGGTACAGGAAAACCTAGGAAGCCCTAAAGCAAGCCTCATCTTTGGGTCTGCCCAATAGTAGTTTTCCTAGTCTAGGTTAAGTCAGTCAAGCCAGTTCAATCATGCTAGCTTCTTGGGGATTGGCTGCTGATGCTGACAGACTTTTGGGAGGTTACTAGAGGCATCAGAGGCCTGAGTATGTACCCCCTGGGTCTCCAGTCCATTATGGTTTCCTGGGTAGGAAATGGTCTGTCTAGCTGGAGTGAGATTAAACTTGTGAAAGAAATTACTATGATTCCTCCAACAGCCTGGTCTGAGGCAATGCCAGAAACATGCACTAAGAACGAAGAGGAAGGTATTGAACATTTTCTGGATTGTCTTGCTTTAATCAACAAAATGGTGGCCTGGTGGCCCAACTATTTCTCTTCTTACTCCCATTTCAGGCCAAAATGTAAACTGTAAGTGAAAACGAACTCTTATTCCCATTTCTACTCAGTGGCTTGTGGATTAGAGCAAAACAGTTAAAACCTGAGAAAACATCTGTAATGCAAATGTTGGAAACTCAGAGAGGTGAACCACAAAGGTTTTGCTCTTCAGTGAGGAGAGATGTTGGGAGTTCTGTGTAAAGCTAGGACTTGATAGCCAGGTAACAGATAAAAGTGCCTTCATACTCTTTGGCATATTAGTTGAGTGGCGTGGTGGCCATCCATCAGGATGGCCCATTTCTCTCTGCATCTGGTCATGCCCTTGTGTGAGCTCTTGCCCTTGAGTGTGGGCTAGACATGGTGATTGGCTTCTAGCGAAAAGTGATGACTTGTCTTCTCTGAGGTTAGGTTCCAGAAAGATGCCATCTTGGCTTCCAGTTACCTTCTCTGAGGGAAGCCTACTGCTGTATTGTGAACTGTTTTGCGGAGATCCGTATAACGAGACCTTGAGGAGGCCTTCTAACAGCCACTGAGGAAATGGGGCCTGTGGTCCAGTATCGCTGCGGGAATCAAGTCCCTGCCAAAAGTCATGTACATAAGCAAGGAAGTAGATCTTCCCTCAGGGAAGCCCTGCGATGACTTCAGCCCTAGCGGATCCCCTGAGGTAACCTTATAAGAGATCTTGAGCTGGGGGTACTAGTTAAGAGGTACCTAAATTTCTGACACACAGAAACCTAGGTAATGAATGTAAGTTTTGTGGTAATGTGTTACTCATCAATATATTTTAATACAGGCAGCTCGTATTAAAAGTATTGCTCCTCTCCTGAGAGGCATAGTTGTTAGAAACAAATGCTTTCGAGCCAGACTGTATGACTTCCAATTTTATCTCTGCCATTTACTAGATGTGTGTGATTCTTGGAAAGGTTGCTCAACCTCTCTGTACCTCATTTTCCTCATGTGTAAACTGGAAATGCCAGTGCTTGGTTTCCAGTCTCTGTATTCCAGGAAGATTAGGTAGAAAGGGATAGAAGAAATAGATTTTAATTGATGCAGTCCACAGTGTCTGTTACAGGGAGGATAAGAAGAAGTAACATTGGTTGTGTTTTGTCCCTATCAAGCCACTTAAGCTTGAAGATCAGGTGGTCTCCATTCGGCTGGGGGTCATTTTCCTGAGGGAATGGGGAGTGAGTCCTGAGCAGACGGCACACAGCACCTGGGAGATAGATGCAGCGGTCCTTAAGGGCCATTAAGAAGAGTGATCTGCACAGTGATGTTCTGCTAGTCTGCAAGCAAACGATCACGATGTTTGCTTTTCCATCCTCCTCATTTCCTGGATGCCATGGAGACACATCCATATCATCCGTAAGTGCCTTCCGCAGGCCCGTGAGGCGTAGCTCTTCTGAAGACGGAACGGTTCACTGAAGAAAAGAGTTCGCTTGGACCACAGATTTCACCAGCTTGGCTGAAAGTTTGTTAGCAACTTGAGAAGTGAGGATTTGTGACAGTTCACTATATTGACAAAATGCAAATGGCTTGCGGTTAGGCTTTAATGAGGCCCAGTACAAGCTTGAGTAGAGGGCAGGAGTTGGAAGGATGGGAAGCCCAGCCCTGGCTTGAACTTGGAAACTGCCCTTCACGGGATGCCGAGTCTGATCACCATAGTAATGAGGTTGGCTCTTCCCACAGGTGCTGATTTCGCTGTGTGCTGCTCACAGGTAGATTTTTTTTTTTTTTTAAACTAGGTTGCTGTAATTCTGTTTCTCTGTCTTAAAAAATAATATATATATTTTTTTAATCTGTGGAAATGTGCACACGTGTATGCAAACACAATATGATAGCTTACCTCAGTATTTGAGTTTCTCATACCTTCTTGCTATTTTTACTTCATCTGCTGTCTGGCAGGGAAGTACAACTGCATTCCATTGACATACACTGTCCTGCTGAGAACCCAAAGATACTACACCCTTTGTGCATGTTCTTAGTTGCAGTGAAATGGGGGAGTCCCTGGCAAGCCTTAAATGAGATAGGTGGTGGTGATTTATTCGATATTGGAAGAATGTAGTGTTTTATTCATTTTTCCCCATTAAAGGGACACTACATGAATTGAGGTGGCTGAAGCTGTGTGCTTTGGTGGCAACGCCGTTAATAATTTACCTTAATAGTGTAATAGTTGTCATTTTGGGGACCAAAAATTTGTTTCAACCATGGCTCTATGGGTGAAAAGTGGGATCAGTTAATACTGAGTGCTGACAGCCTCCCTGTGGAGAGAAGATGGGAAATCTTGGTGTCGTCATCTGCCATATGACTAAGAAATAGCTTTGCTTAATTGTACAGAACAGAGGAGAAACCCAGGGGGATGTAATTCATTTCTCTCCAGCTTGCGACACAATTGAAAGTAAAAAAAAAAAAAACAAAACATGTGCTGGAGTGAGGATTTGAGCTCAGCCACGGAGCCACGACCGACTCTGAGGATTGCTGCGAACAGGCGGGGAGACCTCTTTGCAGCCCCACTACGAGGTCTCCTTTGGCAGTGATGTTGCCTGAGGCGCCACGTGTCACGTGACTGAATGTGTCACTCCAGAGTGGCCTCCTCTGGTCTTTCTGAGGCTTCATTCCTTCCTGTCCTCCAGGTCTACTCAAAACTTTCTCCTCCCACTCTATTCGAAACAGCCCCCCCCCCCCCGCCGTGGATCTACTCATGCTCTACTCTCTAGTTTGTTTTCTTCATGAAACTTGTCATCGTATACATTCTTAACTATGTTGTCATTTAGCTGCTAATTATGGTGTCCCCTGAGTGTAACATAAGCTCCACGAGACTGTGACATTTCCTGTTCACTGCGGAGTCCTTAGGACCTCAATGCTGAGCGCATTCATTGACTGAGCCACATGGTTAATATTAAAATTCTGTAATGCAGAATAACTTACAATACCTTGCATGCACACACCAGCCTTTATCAAGGTGCAGTGACTTCAGGCGACACTCCGTTGACCCTTTAATGTATGCTACCCTTATCGCCCTTACATATTTGTGCCCATAGCCCAGGATGCCGGCTTGCAGCCATCTCACTGACCAGGGCTTTGGAGCAGACCTCCGTAGCTGGCTGTCTTGAGGATCTGTGTGTGTCATGGTAGTGAGCACAGTTCTTTACTCAGTGTGTTTCTTTTGCTGGGCTTTAAGTACCTTGAGGGTAGAGGCCATTTCTGTTTCATTGACTGCTGAGCCCTCAGCATCAGCCAGGAGCTTGGTGAGGTGGTTCTGAGAGTGTCAGTGGATGTGGACATGGGCGTCACCTGGGCCTCCACCTGGGCTGTGCTGCCACAAAGGCAGTCTCTTCTCCCGGTTCCTGCCCTCTTACGTTGCGTGCTGGAAGGTCTCCCAGGTGTTCAGCTGGCCAAGGAGGAGTGCATTTGGTACAGCCAGGCCCCACCACACAAACGGGCACTGAAAAGGATGCACTTGGAGCCGAAGTCCGCAAACAACTGGCCACACAGCCTACCTCGCCGATGTGCAGCCTCTGCGCAGCCTTCTCATTACAGGTACCTTGACGTGACAACAAAATAGTCTTGCTTCTGCCTGCCAAGCTGCGACTGTGCCTCATACACTGTCATTCTTACTAGCAAATGGAAAGTCCCCCTTGGCATAGTGTTTGTCTCTGGACAGGGGCATGAATTATCTTCCTGTTAAGTCTCATGGGTGGTACTAGCCTTGTGTGGCTACGGAGACCACAATTTTGGGACATTTCTATTGTTCTCAGCCAGCCCTGCATGTGGCCAAGGTACTCTGCCCAGTAGAATGACTGAAGAATCTAGGTCTTCAGTGATTCTGCCTGTCTCACTTTGTTGCTGTGTCACAGTTGCTTCAGGTTTTTTTTTTTTTTTTGCCAGTGTTTACTTGTAGAAGGAATAAGAGACACTCCAGGGACTCTCTTGGGTCCAGGCACACTGTTTGTTTGCACACCCTGCCCTGCGGTGTATGGCAGGAATCCAGTTTCCCCTTGCAAACTGGGGTCACCCAGCTCACTCAGCAGGGCAGTCACCTCCTTTGCCTTTTTTAGGTCTGTAGCATTTGGAATCCAGAGTGGGCACTGGGCAGTCTCAGCTCCTGACATCCTGAATTCACAATGGTGAGTCCTAGAGGAAGCATTTTCCATTAGAACCCACATCTATGGGACCGAGAAGCAAAATTCTTAAGTACACTGTGCCTAAGAGGAGACATTCCTCCTGCTCCATTGCTAGGGCTGTATGTTCTCAGTGTAAAAAAAAAAAAGAGGAACTGATTCAATTTATGTTCCTGTCCTGAAAGAATGCACTACAGTTTCTTGGGATGTTGTCTGGCTTTCTAAGGAGTGTTGGGTGGATACACGGTGCTTTGTTAATAAACAAGCACAGAATTTTGCAAACAGTGGTAAGGCTCTTGGTTTTGACATTGTGCTGTGTGGTAGGTTTAAAAATTGTATTGGATGGGAGCCTAGTTTTCATCTTTTATCTCTGAGTGCTTTAAAGTGGCCATCAGACACCCATAGATCCCCAGCCCTTTGTCCCAACATCACTCATTACCAGAGGATTGGCTGGCTTCCTAGGGCATGTGAGCCATCTGTCTCTTGGGCCCATGATCAGAGAGGGTTCATCTTGGGTTAGGAGGGTGAATAGCAGTAGTGTTAACTACTCAGTAGGTGTTTATCAGTCCACCACCCTACACATCAGAAGTTAGAGTTCACAGAGTGGTTAGAAGTATGAGCTTCGGTCTAGCGCAGATCTGGCTTGGGTCCTGTGCACCTGGGGGAGACATGTCCTGCATCTGCCCTGTGACCCCGGGTGAGGTGCTCGGCCCCACTGTGCCTCAGTTTCTTATCTGGAATTCTTGGTATTAGAATTATATAAAGTTCTCTCTCAGGGAAGACATTGGCTAGACCCTTAGATAATTACTAGTGAGTGATGGCTATTTTTATTACTCCGAATATAGCAGAGAGTTCAGTGCTGGTATGGAATTTCCTGCCTAAGACAGGAATGATTTAAATGATTCTTTGTACTCTCATTCTCTCATGTGAATAATGATGATGTTTGTACCAGTCTCCTCTGCAGGCTCCCATCTACTTTCAGGATATTGATAGGTGATATTGTATTTGTGGCTGACAGCCCCATAGAGTACTACAGAATGGACGTCAGAGAACAGTGTGGACGTCAGGCCAAGCAAAGGCAGCTGAGAGAGGTAGGCCAGGATGGGTAGGATGGAGAAGAGTAGAGAGGTTTTAAAGGAAGCCTCTTTTGAGGCAGGAGTCTGTAGCAAAGGGGGAAAGTAGTAGGATTTTATATTAATAGCGCTTGTAAGAATACACAATGTTTTATGGGCCTTAGATTATTTAATCATGCAATAATAAGCTTGTCATCTCACTGCATTTGTCAGTTGATGCAATAAGATGATCTGCTCTGGAATTTAGCACTGAATGGCATTCCCAGGCAGGGACGATATCATGGCATCTTGCCTAGTTGTTGGGTGGAGGTAGTGTACTGTGACCAACGGTTTTGGGTTGTACTCAAAGAATAAATAGGAGATTGTAGTCTGAGATTATTTGTGCGCACGTGTGTTTGTGTGTGTTGGTTGTGCAAAGTCATTTCCCCAGGAAATCTAAATGGGAAATGGGTGTTATTGATGAGGAAATTTATGACAACAGTGGTTTCCCAGTAACCTTTGGAAGAAAGAGGAGCCTCTGAGGTCACTGTAGCCAAGGAAACTGTGGTCCTCTGTGGAGAAAGAATTGGCCTGTGGCCAGTCAAACTAGCACTAGCTCCTGGGAGAATCCAGAGTGCTTGGTGCCTCCTAATCTCACCATTGCTCTGCACTGACCGCTTTTTCCAGCTTGTTTCATCATTTAACCATGTCATGCTCAGCAGTTATCATTCCTGTGCGGTAGGAAGACCAGCCTGTAGGTCTGTGAATCTCATCGTGTGTCAAGACAAAGCCCTCTAGTTCAGACAGGAAGTCATGTTCACTTAGAGCTGGACACACTACTGAGGATTGTCTTGGTTTTGTGGAGGTTCCGCACCTTAGTTAGGCTGTTGTTCTTTGTAATTCCAGAACGTTCCAGCTAAGTTCTTATTAGTGCCTCCTGGTCCAGTCCTCCTGACATACACTTGTCAAAAGTTCTGTGACCCTCTGGACTTCTCCAGTTTCTGTCCTCTTTCTGGCCTCAGTTGCTTAAGTGCAGTTTTATTCTGAAAATTGGGTGTTTTCTTTGTGGTACTGGGGATTGTCTTAGTTGTTCTTGTCACAAAAGCAAGGACTGGGGGAGAGACTTCTGGCTCTGCTTTGTACCTGCTTATTTAGAAGACTTTTGTTACTTTCGTATATTCATTGCTTAATTAATACCTATATCATTTTCAAACCCTTTCCTCAGTCATAGGAGGAAAGGCTATGTGGGGAAAGACACATCCCGCCTCTCAGGGACTTCCTGTCCTAATACCTGTTTGCTTGTTAGTTTGTTTTAAAGGCCAAGTGACAGATTTTATAAACAATTAGAATATGCGCTCCCTATGTAACTTTCCCTTCTGAAGTCCTCAGGGAGTTTTTAATTTTAATCTTTACTTAAAATGAAGAGGAAGAGAAAGACAGTAAAGCCCAAGAACCATGTTCAGATGCTTCTTGTCTCTAAGAAATAAATACCACAGCAAGAAACACTCTGATCTGAAGGTGCTGTACATGTGTGACACCAATTCTTAGGTCCTGCGTAGGTGCCAGTGAAAGTGACTGGAAAAAAACACTCAAGTTTTCTACAAGCATTTTTTTTTTTTTTTTGCAAAGGAGGACATCCTTCCAAACCATGTCTTAAGACCTTTCAGGCTTAAAGGAATGACAGTTTAAAATAGCAAATGTTTTAAACGTAATTTGTGGCCAAACTTGCCAGGCCAGCATTGTAATTTGTCACATGTTCTGTAATACTTGAAGAACCAAGGATAAAAACCAATTTATAGCGCAGTTGTACCCACTTAAAGAATTACCTCTTGGAATCCAAGAAGGGATTGGACGTGGAAGAATGGATTCAGGTTCTACTCCCAATTCTGTGGCTGGCCAGGTGGGCAGGTGGGCTCATGTCCTCCCTACATCACCTTCTCTTTCAGTGGCTGCTGTTTAGAGCCCTGAGCGTGGACTACGTTGTTACTTAGACCTCTGGGTAAGTTGTCACAAGAATCTCAAAGCTGTGCTAGTACTGCTTTTTCCCACTAGGAGTCTGAGGTGCAGAGAGGCTAAGTATCGTCTAGGGAGAGACAGCTTTTATGTTCTGAGACTGGAGTGACTTTGACAGCTATCACGGTGACTGCCGTTCATGCTCTCTCTTCCTGTCGCAAAAAACAGACGGTGTCATGAAGCTCATTTTTGCTTTTGATGGTAGAATGATTAATGGTGGTACATAGGAATGAAAAGCTTTGACTTACAACAATGTATTATTATCTTTGCTTTAAAAATTGGTTTTTGGCCAAAAATTTGGTGTTTGAGTATAACTTCTTTGTAGAAGAAAAGATGATTTGCTTTATCATGCTGCATCTGAGAACAGATGTGAAGAATGGGGAACATCTATAATGTATTTATTTTTTTCTGTCACTGAAACTGAAACTAAGTTGCAAAGCACTTTTTGCTTGCTTGGCCATATTTTGGCTTTGAACGACTCTGTGACCTAAATTGGGTAAGCATCGAGAGCAGTTACAATAGGGTAAAATCTTTGTGAATATTGACATTTAGGTAACATCTTTATGAATTGTCATTTTGGTTGAGTATAGGGCACTTTGGGGATTATATCCTGGATGTTGTGATTATCATATAGCAATAGTTCTGGATTCAGTTATATTTCTCTGATGAGTATTTTGTTTGGGCCTATGAACAGCTGGATGGGTTAGTTGGACAGTGCTTTGTAGATGTGTGGCTCAGGTATCTGCTTGAGATTTCAGCAGAATTTATGTGTAGAATTCATGGCATTTCCTCTCTATGTTTCAGTAGCTAAAGCAGTTGTGATGGTAACTCTTGATTGTCAGCTCAGTTGGCTTCAGACAAGCCTAGGAGATCAGCAAAGCTCTCATATTGTCTGTCAAGACTGTCTGGTCACGGAGCTTTGGCTCTAGCTCTTCTCTGTTACTCTGCTCTGCTTTGGGGGGAGGCCAAGAGTGGAACAGCTTTTCCTCAGCCATGTCCTTGCACTGTGTGGTTTCTGCCTCAGAGTCAAATGGCAGTGGATTGAAGCTCTGAGTCAAATTAAACCACTTTTATTTTCTTTTAAGTTCCTAGTGTCAGGTGTTTCATCCCAGCAGTGGAGAGCCGATCTACAGTAGACCTGTATCTGCTTCTTCATACCAATAAGACTGGGTTTCTCGCTCAGGTTTTGCTTTGCCTTTGTGGTACAAGATTGAGGCCTGCTCTGGAG
This sequence comes from Ctenomys sociabilis, assembly GCA_004027165.1. NCBI lineage: Eukaryota > Metazoa > Chordata > Mammalia > Rodentia > Ctenomyidae > Ctenomys > Ctenomys sociabilis. Next base: position 48,810 of record PVKA01000211.1, read on the forward strand.
ACAAAGCCATCAGTGAGTAAAATCCTCCTATCACCTTTCTTCTAGGTATAAAAACTTCTTTCCACTATTTGCTTGCCTAGGGGCTCTCCCTCCCCGTTTGTTGTCAGAAAGCTGATCAGGAGTGGGTGAGGGGAGTGTCTGGACTTTGTAATTGTTATCTACAGGAAAGGCTATCTAGTAGAAGCATCCTCAACCATAGCAGAACATGTGTGGGAGGACTGTGATTGCTGTCTCCATTAAATAGAAAAATGAAGACCCCATCCCTGAACTTGCAGGTGATGGCACAAACTTCTGGTCTTCTCGTTTTCTCTGTTACTACTCGTCTGTTCTCCCCTCATCCAGTTCGGCTCAGCTGTTGTCCAAGGGAAATTTCTTTCCTACTTCAAGGCCTCTGAGAATGTACCTGAGACCTCCCAGACAATTCTGATGAACTCCTTAAAAACCTCTCCAGAGGCAGGCCCTGTGGTAGATGGTGCAGAGGCCGTATTTTAGAGTCTGTGAGATCCAGGCTCTAACTCCCTTCTTCTCCTTCACAGCTTGTGATCTTGACTAAGATTCTCCACCTTTGAGTCTCTAGCCTCATGGAGTTTGGTCAGGGTGAAATGATTTATCTGGATTGCCTGGGCAGAGAGAACCTACTGGAAACATCTCTGTGTCAACAAAGAGTATGCTTGGAATGTGTTTTCTAGGATTATTTGTCCCATGTGGCCCTGAGGCTGGCCTTGGCTGTGTGTCTAGTCAGCGTTGACGTGTGAAGAAGGAAAAAGAAGCGTCTTCAGGTTCCAGGCTCACGAGCACAGGCAGGGGCCCCAGTCATCTCCCTTAAGGGGCTCCTGGTCTTTCCCGTCATCCTCCCTTCCTCCATGGAGCCCATCCTCCAGCATTCCTTGCTGTGGCATTGTGGAGGTTTGCTCCACATCTCTGGCTCCGTCCTTGTACAGCAAGCTGTAGTTGAATGCTGTGCACCTGCCTCGGCAGTCCATCTTGGTATCAGCTTGCTTCTGGTCTTCCACGGCCAGTGTCCTAGTCTTATCCTGCCTGGGTGAGTGTAATAGCCTCACTACTGGCTGGTGATGACAACTCTTGCTGTTGTGGAACCCTTAACACGAACAGGTGTTTGTAACCTTTAATCCTCATAGCGTCTGATGTTATTCCTACTTTATAGATGAGGAACTTCTAGGGAGTGCAGCACAACCAGGATGTGACCCTCAGTGTCTGCCTTGATCCAGGAGCTATGCCCTGACTCCGACCTTAGACTGCTTAACTCTCTTTGACCTGGAACCAGGCAGGCCCCTGGAGTGCAGAGTTGCTGTCTTTCTTTGGTGCTCATCTGGACTTGAGCTAGGCAGGGAGCTGAGGGATGGTTAGTGGTTTGTGCCAGAGGAAACTCCGCCTTAGTGGCCGGGTGCTAGACGTGGTTCAGGCAGGCTGAGTGACTGGGGTGGGGGTGGGGAGGAGCTAGCCCTTGGCAAGGTAGAGGTGGCCCTATGCCTGATCTGACAGGTCAGCCACAGGAAGGGGACGTGTACTGCCCTTTTCTGGCTTCATCTAATTATTCTAATTATGTGGCTTTTTTTTTTTTTTTTTTTTTTTGGTCACAGTTATAAAGATTTAATTGCTCCATTGTACTGGGCCATCAGGGCCTCTTATAAGTCAGTCTTTATGATTGGTGATAATTGGCTTAGCTGGATTTCACTTCAGCTACTCACAATATCCTTACCATTTTGCCTTTAAGGTCTGATTTTAGCTTTATCTTTATTCCGAGAAAAGTTTTTTTTTTTTTAAACATGTATTTAGTACAGGGTCTATAGGGTCTTGCTACACAGCTTGGACTCACAGTGATCCTCCTGTTTTCAGGTGCTGAGATTACAGGTACGTGCCACCACATCCAGTCTCACTCACCTTGGGTGGGGCCAGCCCAGCAGAGCAGGGATTGAACCCTAGATCCTTGTGTCTGTCTAAGCAGGCGCTTTAATCTGCTAAGCTAACTGGCTGGCCCAAAGGTTTAAAAAAAAAAAATTTTTTTTTTTTTTTTAACAACTCTCTAACCAGGGTCAAAGTGAGGAGATACTTATTTTCCCAACCTCATTGTTCTACTTGAGTAGGCTTTAACACATCAAGCATATAAAGGTAGCAAAGATTTAAAAAAAAAAAAAAATCTTAAAGTGTTTTGCAACTGAAAATGCCACTGAGTAGGACAGTGACAACTAAAAATGTCTGATCATGGGACAAGGGCACATCTGATGATCCTGGGGTATGGCAGAGAACCTGCAACGGCACCCTACTTATCTGTGGAGAAACTGAAGACAGAACTCAGTTTATCAAACATTTGCGACAGTGAGGATTTGGGAAATCCTAAAAGATAAAGTTTCCAAATGAAAAAGACAAAAATCCCTGTCGCCTGAACGGGAGTGAGGTATGAGCCACATAAATTACGCTGACAGAATTTCTAGAAAGTGGAAAGTGTGCCGTGGCACCACCAACAGTAGAATATAAATACATGTCACCCTGTTACCATCCCGGGGCTGCAGTCTCTGTATCGATGTTTGTGTTTTGAGTCAGCACTTCCTGCATGCCCCAGTCTTGGAGTCTGGCAGACTTGATTTATGAAGAAAAGATGACGGTAATGAATGGGAAAGGTCTGCTGAGGAATTAATTTGGGGTTAGGCGTGAGAGCCAGTCTGCTGCTCCCTGCCTCTTTCCCCTAAGTGTAATCTGCATGTGGGTGTTGGCAGAATGCTGCCCAGGGGGGGTGAGGGAGGCGCGCTCCTCGGCCTCCTCCTCCTCCCCTGGTCTGCTCCCTGCTGTCTGCCAGAGCCCTTGACTGTGGACAGCTCTTCCATCTCTTCCTTTCCTCCGTGTGAATTTGTTCCCATGCGCTTCTGCCTGCCTAGGGCTTTCCGTGTCTGTCCAGCAGGGTTGACCTTTGAACTTCTACGTCGCATCCATGATGCTGTTGCCCACGTGTTGTTTGAGGCTTACCTGAGAGCGCTTCTTGTGCTGCACCCTGAATTGGGAGTCTCCTCCGAAGCTTAGGCCCTGCCCTTCCCTTCCCTTCAGAGTGCTCATCCCAGGGTGTTTCCCATGGTGAGGATCAGGAAGAGTCTGGCAGAGAGAGGAAGGGGAGGGGGGATGGTGGCCACGGGGTGAGAGGTAGCAGGGCCTGCTGGCTGGGGGGGCCTGTGGGGAGCACAGAGTTTACTCTAACGTGGTCTGTCGCTGATGCTGTCCAAGCCCTGTGATGGGTGCTGCTCCAGAAGCTGGCTTTGTGAGCTGTGCCACCTCTGCGTATGTGAGATGTCAATGACCTTTTGCTCTGTGTTTCCAGATTGAAAGACAAAGATGTGATTTTTATTCCTTCCCCCCGCTTCCAACATCCTATCCACCTGGTTCCTCTTTCCATCATCTTAGTGCTCATCCCTATATTTCATTTCATTTTATGTATGCATTTCCTACAGGGTCAACAGGGTCTCACTACGCAGATCAGACTCGTCGTGATTGATCTGTTTTTAGCCTCCCAGACACTGGGATTATAGATGCACGCCACCATGCCCAGTCTCAGTCACTGTCTCAGTGTGCCCTGGAGGCAGGGCTGGCACGGTATTCGGGGATCGAACCCCAGCCGCTGCGTCTGCCTAAGCAGGTGCATTAGTCAGCTGAGCTATCTGGTAGACCCCATCCCTGTATTTTACTCTTCTGTTGGTTCTCTTGCTCAGACTGTCCAGCCTCAGGAGTGCAGTGTGGCAATGGCTTCCCTCTTCCTGAAGCCCTGCTTTCACTGCACGTATGCATGCATGCACACGCACACTGCTCACGTGCTCTCCACATCACCAAAATAAGCATTGAGCTTGAGGTCTGTCACGTTGTTTTCCCCCTACCTGGCCTCTGTGTCTGTGTCTTCTTTTTTGTGTTCGGTTCTCTTTCCCTGTAGCACGATCACTGGGTCTTGGTTTGTATTAAACACTTCTGTGTGAAAGAACGTGGTACAAGTTGTTCCACTTATCTTTTTCTGTGTCAGCTGCCCCAGAGTTCAAACCATGCTCCACTTGCCGTGGTTCCGTGGCTTGGTTGGGCTGGGCAGGGTGAGTCTGTTTAGTGTGGTCTGTGTGGTGTGAGCTGAGGACACTGATGGAGCCGTCTCAGCTGGGAGCTGGAATAGAAGACCCAGGATGGGTCTGTGCACCTGTCTGGTAGCTGATAGGGGCACTGTGGTGCTCTTCCGATGGTGTCTGTCTTTGTGTGTTTTGCATTCAGTAGTCTGGCCTGAGCTGGGTCTCAAAGAGTAAGAAGGGAAGTTGCCATAGTCTTAAGAGCCTCAGACACCATTTTGATATTTCATAGTAATGTCTTGTGGTGCTTGTGTTTTGGGCTCTAAGTGTGGGCGTCTCCTTGTATGTGTTGGTCTGTCTGTGTGTATCAGTGGGTCTGTGTATGGATCTCTGTGTGTTATGCCTACATTAGTAAGCTTGCCTTGTGAAGCTTTCATTTTTGTTTGGAGGTCTGTGTTATGCTTATATGCAGATGTTTTCTCAAAGCCTCATACTGCGGTAAGTGCAGCTTTTTGGAGGTGTCTGGGTTTAGGGTGTGTGATGCTGGGATTAAGGTGTGGCCCCGCCGGAAAGCTGGGTAGGCTGGAAAGGAAAAAGAGGAGAGGTAGGCGGCGGCTGCCGTGCTTGCTCGTTGCTTGCTGTCTTCTGCCTGCCCTGCTTTGTCATGTCTGATGTCCTTCTGCCATGTACAACCCAGCCAGCTGATTAGGGACTGAAACCTCTACTGTCATCCAAAATAAACCTTTCTTCCTTTAACTTTGGGTGTTGGATACTTTGTCACAGCAATAAAAACGTAACAAAGACAGCATGCTTTTGATGTTCTCTGGAAACAGGTTGGAAGAAACCCGCCTATCAGGTGGTTTGGTTTCTGAGGGTGGTTGGTGTTTGCTTTGAAAATTAGGAGTGAGCCAGAGGGGGAGGGTGGAGAAAGGCTGATTCTTCGATGGCGCTGCCTTGGTGGTGTTTGTCAGAGAGAACCTGGATGCCCATGAGTTGGGTGTCATGAACCTCTGGTTGGGGACTTAGAGTTGATGACATCAGAAGTGTCCTAGCTAGGGCTGGCGATATAGCTCAGTGGACCAAGTGCTTGTTTAGGTAAGCACAGGGGCCAGGCTTTGATCCCTGGTACCACATGCTGTCAAAGCCCCGCGCCCGGGCGCGATGAGCCGGTAGTGGAGTCCAAGTGTGGTGGTGCACACCTGTGATCCCAGCACCAGGGAGGCAGAAATCAGGAGGATCACTAGAGTCCAAGCTGTGTAGTGAGATGCTGCAAAACAAAAGTGTCACAGGGCTTCATAATTTAGAGCAATTGCAATGTTTTTTTTTCTTTTTTCTTTTTTTTTTACTATCACAAGTAAGTGTCTAGAGAGAGTTTATTATATCTTTCAAGTAATGCTATAACTTTTTGAAGTGTGGAATGTTGGAGTAGGAGAGCAGTCCTCAAGTGTAACTGTTCCTTTGCAAGTTGAGATCGCAGATGATGCATTCAGAGAGCGCTCTTCATTGCGCGAGCAGAACATTCAAGCAGACCCTGGCTGCTAAAGGGAGATGACGAGAGACCCTGGCTGTGTGTACATGCTGTGTGTAGGGGTGCAGACTCCAAAATTGGGCACCAGGGAGCTGTTGAAGAATTCAGAGCATGGGGCTGATAAGGAGTGGTGGGTGTTTAATGGCTCATTCAAAGAAGGGTGAACTTAGTTTTGCTTTTGTGCTTTCTGTGTTTAGAGAAATTAAGCTCTGGGAGAAACCATTATGGCATCTCATTGAGGGAGGCCTTCAGAGCCCTTCCGGCCCTCCCTCCCTGATCTACAGGAGTTACTCTATTTATAAGGGGTGATTTCTGTATATTATTAGTCTTTTATGTGTTGCTTTGCCCTCTGAAGCCATCCCTGGGAAGACAGTTCTCAGCGGTTGGCCAAACACAGACATGTCGTGGTAAGCCTTATGGGTAGGACGCAATGAGAAGAGAGTCCAGCTGCTTCCAGTAGGTCTGTGTGCGTGTGGTAATTTTGGCAGTACTATAATTCTGAAATTTTCAGCATCCGTAATTGATATGGGGTGCTAAATGGTACCACTCATCAGACTGTACAGTTTTATTAAAAAGAAGCAAATTACCATACACTTCTATTAAGCAGAAGCGGGGTGGGGGTGGGGAGGAAGATTTAAGAAAAAACAACAACCCTGGCCTCTCTTTTAAGTCACTGTTAAGTTTGGAACTGTGTCAGATTTCTGTAAATTGTTTCATTTAATCAGACATAGCATGTTTGTGTGAGTCATTGTGTGTGCATGTGTGTGTGTGTGTGTGTGTGTGCGTGTGCAGGTGCGCACATATGTCCCTGAGCACCATCCTTTGCAGGGAATGTTTCCTCTCCGCTCAGATTTGCCTTGATGAAAGCTTTCAGCAGTCAAATGGGTAAAAATTGAACACATTCTTCAGGGTTCTTCTCATTGTTCTGCCTTCCGTGTTCATTTTCTGAACATCAACAACAGAAACCCCTGTGAAATATTAAGATCTTCATACTTCATAGTGGCATCCTTGAATAGTTGCCATCTGTTGTTTGTCTTAGCATATTTCCAAGGTGATTGCCTTGAGAATTCCCCAAATATCCCAAAGAATTGTGTCCCCTGAGACACTTCCTTTTGTCTTCTGGCTGCTGTCTTGTTCCAGCTCACCCCTCCGGGTTGTACTAATCTTTAAAAAAATGGTTCTCATCATTGTGATAAGAAAATTGAAATTGTAGAGAGGTGGCCGGAGTAAGAGTTGGGGGGCTGTGGATACAGTTGTCACTCCAAAGTTACCTTGCAAATCACTGACTTTCTCACAGCCTCAGTTTACCCCATTGGAGATAGAGCAGATGGACAACTTTATTACATGAAAAGAAGAGAAAAATCGGGGGCTCTGTGGACTGTTTGGTTTCTGTCACAGCTACTGAGCTGTTCAAAATCTTTTGTAGTGTGGAAGCAGCCCCATGCAATATGCAAATGAGTGGCCATGACTGTGTTCCAGTAAAACTTTATTTACAAAAAAAAAAAAAAAAAAAAAAGACAGTGGGCCGGATGTGGCTGGCTCATAGTACTCTGTCCACCTCTGGTCTAAATGATCAAGGTTAAAGAAAAGTGTTCCTTATTCTTTCTTTAGGTTTACGGAGGGAAATACTACGATGAAACCGCTTTGAAACATATTAGAAAAAGAATTTCTACCTTTGGTTAGATGGGATAGTTTGAGGCAAATTAGTGATCTCGAAAAGAGCAAGTAAGGCCATAGAAAGAATCTAGAGGCTTGCTTAGAGGCATTTGAGAAACATTGCGACAGTAAGGAACGGCACGCTGAGGTTGAGGAAGGACAGACCACGGCAAGGTGGCAGGTGATCTGAGGCTACTTTGTTCTGTGGGGCTTTGATTTTGAGTGTTGGCAAGACACTGGGTCCTTGCTTTGCTACTCTTGAGAAAAAAGCAGGTAGAACTTCTGGTGGTCTCGTGGGATGGACTAAAGAGACAAAAATCAGAGTCTTTGGAGCCCCAAATGTACATTTGGGCTTCTTGAGACAGTTACTGAATTCTGAAGCTGCCTGGGGACGTGGAGCTCAAAATCTAAGTAGGAGGCCTGTAGAAAGCAGGAGGGTGCAGTCTTATGGGGCCAGGATGAGAGCTCAGGGTCTGCTTGGGAAGGAGGATGTGAGGGGTGGTGGAATGGGGGTCACACTGGAAGGGCCGAAGTCCTGGCACAAGGGGCTAACCCAGAGTCTGAGACTCGTACCAATCTCTGATTGGCTCAGGTGGTCAGCTCTCTGACCCTCAAACTCTACTCTATCTGCCTAGAGGGAAAAAGGGAGATTCATCTCTTTCTTGGAAATCTCTTTAGGTTTTTAGTACATGATGTCTAATACTCCATCAGAAAGTCTTAGGCTTGCTGGTATGACCCCCAAAATAAAAAAAAGAAAGAAAAACAGATTCATTTTGACAATAAAAGGATTTTTAAATTGCTGTCATTAGGGTGGATGTGGTAAACATACCTCTGTTCTCAGCTCCCCAGGAGACTGAGGCAGGAGGCTTGGAAGCCTGAGTGAGTTAGCAAAACCTCGCCACAAAATAAGAAGTAAAAAGGGGCGGGAGATGTAGCTCAGTGGTAGATTGCCTAGATCCTGGGTTCATTTCTCCAGTACTATCCAAAACATCGTTCACAAAACTATGACTAATATGCTTAAGAAAATTTAACACAGATAAAAATGTATTGGAATCTGTAGAGAGTAACCACAGTGGTGTTCTGTTACTAGGAAACCTCTGAACTGTAGAACTTCATAGATAGGGTAATGACAGAAGGTTATACATAGTAGAAGAGGAGAAGGGTTAATGCAAAACATTTGAAGTGCAGGGGGGAAGATAGATTATATAGGGGGAAACCAAGGACGGCGGGATACAGTGAATGATCTAGAAAGATACTGTATAATTGGTTTATCAGGAGATGAGAGGGAGGTGACTTGAAGCAGTATTTAAAGAGTTAATTTCTAACAAGCATTTCGCCGAATTGATAAGAAATACCAAAATAAGATTTAAGAAGCCATACAAATTCCACGCATACTGAGAGCAAATAAAAGGCATAGTGTTGAATGGATAGAAGTGTTATTTGGAAACAAGCAGTGTGTTGGTATGGTAGGTGTCTTAGCTGGTTGGTAAGGTGTATTTCAGCATAAGCCTCTAACCTTCTGCTTCATTTATTAAGTTCCCCGAATCCTCTTATTGCAGACCTCATTGCCAGTTGGCTTTTCTTGCTCCTTTCCTTTTGTGAGACTCAGCCTGGCAATGATTTCCATCTCCGCACACTGTCCCTTTGCATCTTATCACTGTCTTTGTTGAATGGTCCAATGAGAGCTGTGTCCATTCAGCTGTATTAGTGTCCCCCTGTTGCTATAAGAAATCCCCACCAATGTGGTGGTTTACAGTGACGGAAAGCTTGGCACGGTGGTGCAGGCTTGTCATCTCAGCACGTGGGAGGCTGCGGCAGAAGGATTGCTTGGAATTGGAGGGCAACTTGGGCTACATAGCGAGCTCAAGGCCAGTCTGAACTATTTAGTGAGACCCTGTCTCAACACAACAAAGCAAAACAAAAAACTGTATGAAGCAACAGAAATTTATGTTCCAGTTCTGGAGACCCCATGTTGGAAGTCTAACTGTCTCAGGACCACACACCATCTGGAGGCTCTAGAAGGCAAAGGCAAATGCCATTCTTGGTTTCTTCCAGCTTCTGGTGCTGTAGGATTCCTTGGCCTGCAGCTGCATCTCTGCTTGCTCTGCCTGGTGCTTTCTGCCATGTGTGTCTGTGGCCTTCTGTGACTGTCTCTAATCTCCTCCTGCTTGTCTGTTATAAGATCATGTGTGATTCCATTTAGGGTTCACCAAATGATTAAAGATACTCTCCTCTTCCCAAGACCCTTAATTTAACCATGTCATTTGCCACAGATGGTGGTGTTCATAGGTTCTGGATGGAGGCTAGCCTTTTGCCCTATAGGGCATATCCTTTTGAGGGAAACTATTGAAGGCTATGAGTCTGTAGTAGTAAAAATAAGTGTGCAAGCACAGTAGCTGGGTGCCAGGAGCTATGCTAGGTGCACTACATGGGTTATCTCCTTTAATATGTATGGTGACTCTGTCAGTGAGGTTCCAGTGTCACCACCATTGTGCAGAGGAGGCCTCAGAGGCTCAGAGAACTTAAGGAACTTTCTGAGCCTCTGGCAGTGGTAAGTGGTAGAGCTAGGGCTTAAACCCAAGGTTTTCGATTTTGGACCAGCTTCTCTTTCTGGTGCTCAGTCAATAGGCAGGATTTCTGCTTGAGCTGCTAACTGCAGTTAGTTTTCAGGTTTGGAGTCCTGTTCAGTACTTTCTAGTTCAAAAATCTTACGGCCCTATGAGGTTTTGTCAGGAGTGAGGGGGGACTTCAAAACTTGATTATTAAGAATATAACAAAGGGATGGTGAGATAGCTCGTGGATTAAGCGCCTACTTTGGCGAGTGCAGGGACCAGGGTTTGATCCCCTGGTCTGGAATGCCCACCCCCAGTGCACACTGAGCCAGCCAGAGTCTGGGTATGGTGGTGCATGCCTGTAATCCCAGTGCTGGGGAGGCTAAAAACAGGATCACTGTGAATCCAAGCTGTGTAGTGAGGCCCTGTACCAAATACCTAAGTGGAAAAAAAAAAAAAGAATATCATAAATTTTAATCTGCCAGGTAATGGAGAAAATTTGCTTGTACTGCTTGTAGACAAAGCTGATGGGAGTTTGCCGTTGAGAATTTTGATATTTGCTGATGGTAGGAGTGTTCTGGAAGAAAACCTTACTTCTGGGTACGCAGGCCAAATCTGTACTGTCTGAATGAATTGAAGTAATTGCTCAGATTATTTAGACCCTGCCTGCCAGATAATTGAGGTAAATGGGGTTATTAATTTGAAGTAGGTAGGTAATTTGGTCTGGCTTCCTTTGATAGTGTAAACATGGTCATATCGTGTAATTGTATAATTGGCTAAAAGGGCTCAATTCTTTCTCTTGAAGCATCTGCTATTGTCTAGGGCTTGTCCATTGGGTTATAGTGTGATAGATTATTACAGACAAACTATAGGTACCTAGCTTGAGTTTCCTAGTGGAAAATACACACATGCATGTGTGTATTTTTTGTGTGGATATATATTAATTAAAAATTGAAATGCAGGGCACGGCCCACTCACACCCCTTCCCCCCCAGACTGGAGCTTTCTTTCCTCTAATAAATATATTCTCATTAAAAAAATGAAATGCAGAAGTAGTTTAAAGTTTGATTATTGCCAATAATTTGTGTAAGAGTTGTAAAGGATTGTCTGCCTCCCATTTAAACTGCTTGAGAGTCCATGCAGGGAGGTTGGTTCCTTTGTAGAAGACTTTTGTTCATTGAGCTAAGCTGTATTTGAGTTGCCTAGGAGTCCCATTCCGGGAAAGTTTATTCCTCATCTAGGATGGAAAATTAGGTCCAATTCATTAGCTTTTACCTATACCTTGCCTGATGGGCCCCGTCTTGTGGCTGTGTGCTCTTGGATCTCGTATGTTCAGCTTGACTCCCTTCTACTCCTGGTCCTGCCTGTGTTGCCTCTGCAGCTGTGCTGGCCTGAAGATCTTTGTGACACCTCATTTTGTGCTCCCAAGAGGGTAACAGTGAGTTCTGAGACTCAATTCTCATGGGGAAAGTGGCTTTTTCTGTTTTGAAAAGTCTGTCTAGTGTGGAGTAGGGGCTGGGAAAGTGGGTGAGAGAGATGGGCCGCGTTGCAGCTGTGGTGACCACATCCCTCAGATTTTCTGGTACCACCTGGCTCTAAAATACTCTTTACAGTTTTAGGCCTTAAATCCTGAATTTTGGCTTAGAAAATGAGCCCCCAGAGATCTAGGCTTGCATGTCTCTCACATCAGTTATCTGTGTAACAGGTCTCTTGTGTGATTATTTCTACCCTGGCCAAAAGGAAAAACTGAGAAGATAATTCAGATTAGAGACAAACAAACAAACAAAAAATAGGCTCACCATCCAACCTCTGATTGAAATGTGAGGGTTTTGGTCCCAGACAGTGGTATGGGTTGTGGACATCACTGATCCAATTATGCTACTTCCTGTTTCACTTTGCCGGCCCAGATGTGGTCCCCAGGGAATGAAGGCTGTTAAGATAAAACCAGCCTCAGCAAATTCAGATGAAATGTCTGCTCAAATCTCCTCAAGTCTCCTCTCAGGGCTGTGGATTTATTTATAAGCCTGTTGGGCCTTCGGGGAAGGGAAAGAGAGGAAAGGAGGAATTTGTTCTTAAAATGAAAGCCAGCTTTAATTATTATAAATGCCAGTCCCCGATAAATGAACGAACATAAAAATAACAGTTAATAAATGAAAGTTGTGCCAGAGAAATTAAGACAATTCTGGTGTTTTGCAAGGCCACAATTATCCACTGAATCTATTCTTTCTACTGTGTTTATTTTACATGCTACCCTGTCTAACTTAGCATAATAGTCACATACAGTTTTTGGATTAGCTCTGAAACTCATAAAAATCCAGAACAAATGTGTATCCCCGCGAAGTGTTGAAATAAGTCAATCACTTGGAAAATTAATATTCTCCCAGACATCTTGGCTTCAGTTCCTTGAAAAGAATCACCACATTTAATTTTTCTTTTTAGTCTATGAACATCTAAAAGTTCGGGGAGCAAAAGTAATGATAAAACCCTTTGAAATATGCTGCGTATAAATTTTAGAATTTTTTTCCTAACATTTCAACAACTAACAGTCACCAACAGTCTCATAATGAGTTCATTTTTCATCTGTTTCTTACACATGTTAACATGGGCTGTCATTTGTTACAGAAACAAGTGATGACTTTTGAGTGACTGCGTTCTGAGCTGGGACTAGAATTTTAAAGACAGATTTAAAGAAAATTCCAAGTATAGAATTGAGTGCGGTTTGTAGTTGTCAGCCTTCTTGAGGTAATGAGAACATGGGAACTAGTCTTGCATTATTGCATTAGGCCAAAGGACCCTTCCTGTAGGATTCTGGAGGTTTGGAATTCTTGCTGGGCAGTAGACCTTCCTGGTTACATTAGAACTAATTTCAGTCAGGAAACCCAGTAGCATTGATTTGTAACTTTAAAAGAATTTTTGAGGGTGAGCATCATATTTACAATTACTCCTGGCTTTTGTACTTCCAATCTGCTGAAAAAAAACAGATGAATAAAAAGCTCTTTATATGGGCATGTAAAACAGTAACATCTCTGGCCTCAGGGTCTGTCCAATGGGGACTGAAGTTTATGGAAAGCAGTACGATTTTAACAATTACTTTGGCTGCTTGCTGTGTGTGGGGGTCTGAGTTTTCAGTAGGTGGAATCTGACATCTAAATAAGAGGCTTTTTACCATGATATGTAAATAGAGTGTGTGGGTCGACATGCTTGTCATTATGGATGTTGAAAGCACAATTTACGGTTTACAGAGATGGAAAAGCCTAATAAATATCCAATATTGAAGAGCTAGTGCACAAGCAAGGCTGTAAATAGATGGCCTTGTTGATGAACAGAATTAACAACAAGGAATAGGAGCGATTCTCTTCACTGTCAGGAAGAATACTTTTAACAGTAGGACATAGGCAGTGTCAAGGTAATCCTTGCCTTCCTGTACCAGACTTCACAAAAACACAGTCTTATTTCTCACAGTTCTGGAGGCTGGAGAGTAAACACACACACACACACACACACACACACACACACACACACACACACACACACCCCTATAAGTTTGGTGTTTGGTGAGGGCCTGGTTTTTGTCTTCTTGCTGCATCCTCTAGAAGGGAGGAAGACCATATTCCAACTTGGCAGAAGGCCGATAGGCCAAGAGGACCATGCTTCTCCTGTCAAGCCCTTTTAGAATTGCATTAATCCACGGATGAAGGCTGACCGTACACACCGCTGAGACAGCCTCATCTAGGGATTACGTTTTTGACAGGAATTTTGGGGTACGTGTTCAGGTCTAGCTTGTTTCCTAAATCTGAATGGTAACATGGATTTTTCTGCACATAAGAATTACTATATACTCATTCCCCACTCCACTGTAAGATTAGTACTGTAATTTTTGTGTCAGGGGCATTTACTATTTTCAGTGAGGACTCAAACCAAAATTAAAATTTTACTACTGTCATGTGTCATGTAATGACATCTCAGTCAGTGGACCGCGCATGGGACAGTGTTCCCATTAGGTCATATTGCCTAGTGTTGCTGTACTCATCTTAGTCTGTGAAAGTACACTTTACGATGATTACATGGGGGCAGAACATCAGGCAGTGTGCATTTCTCAGAATATGTCTTTGTCATTAAGCACTGTGCATGACTGTTTTTAAATTAAATGAATGGGTTTTTTAAAAAATTTTAATTAAATTATTTATTTGATACAGGGTCTCACTATGTAATTCAGACCCAGAGTGATCTTCCTGTCTCAAGTCTCCCTGGCACTGCGATTACAGGCATGTACCACCAAGCCTGGTTTCTGTGGCTGGCATGGTATGTGGTACCGGGGATCAATCTTGTGTCCTTGGGCTTGCCAGGCAGGTGCTTAGACGCCTCTTTCACCAGCCCCATTGAATGTTTTGTTTTTTTTTTGAGTAAGATTATAGTGCTTGTACTTTTGAAGTTTGAGTGTACAGCTCAGCTGTATTGAAACTTCCACCACATACATCATAAAAGAAGGGATAGTGACAACAGCCATATATTGAGCAGGTACCAGGTCTTAGAAGTTTCTTTTCATTCCTCTAAAGATCCTGCAGACAAATGCTGTTCATCTTCCTTTTTATCTTAAGAGTTTGAAAAGCAAGTCACTGAGAGATTAGGTAACCCAGCGAAAGCCACTTGGCAAGCGACCATCTGTGCTCTGAGCCGCTCCTCTAAAGTGCCTCCCAGCCACAGTCTGTGTGCGGTGCTCCCCACAAGATGACCCCACACGCGGGCTGCCCTGGCTAGGAACCATAAGCCATCAGGCTTGCGAGGCCATGGAGCAAATGTGGGGGACTGTGAAAGATGAAGGACCACCTTCCAGTCAGCTGTTAGAAACACACCTACTAACTGAAATCCTCAGAAAGCTGGCATCTGCTATTTAAGAAATAAAACTTACTTCCCCGTAATACCCATGGAGTGGTTTTGGACAAGAGTTGACTTTTCTTGTGTTGCTAACACATCTCTGTCGACCAAAGGTGTCTCCAGGCCAGGCCAGGGGCTCCGCTCTGAGAGTTCTGAAGGTCCAGATCACTTTCAAAACAACACCAAGATCTTGTTTGCTTTTTCACTCTTACTTTCTCAAACGCACAGTGAAGTTTTCCAGAGGTTGAGTGACCGCTGACGGTGTCATCACTGCTAATTCCTGCTTGGATATTCTTGTTGGTCTTAGTTTTAAATTTCCAAATATAATAAACACCTATAAAGAAAAACCACATGAAAGGAAAGCTCTTTGGAATGCCGCAAGCATTTTTAAGAGTTAGAAGTTGACCTGAGACTCCTTTTCTAAGCTTGGTCAGTGCAGGGAGTACATTATTTTTCGAAAAGAGTTCATTCCTAACATACCCAAGTTTACCAGTGTTTTCCCGGATGTAAAAGCTTGGGTGAAAGGAAATGTATCTTAGAAAGACAAACCATTCTCCTCTTTGAGTTATTTGGCATCCCAAAGCACTGATCAGCTTAGTTTAAAAAAAAAAAAAAATTATATTCTTTTCAGTTCAGTTCCCTAAAGATTGGTTTTTCATTTTAATCAGAAAGGTTTTTTGTTCTTTTTTTTTTTTTTTAAACGAGAAGAGCTCTGGTTACTATAGTTATTAATAAGACAGCCTGCCGAGGGCTGGGACCCATTTTTCTCTGTGATCAGAACCGAGTTCCTCTTTCCTACATTTCATCTCCTCTGCTTCGTGGTTTTAAGAATTAGCTGCGTGAGGATTAAGTGCTCTTAATCAGTTCATCTTACATGACAATGGAGCGCTTCTCTCGTGTTCTGCAGAGAACTTGATTTTCATCTGCTGTTCATGATCACAGAATAGTAAGTGGGCACCCAGGAAATTTCATGAAGAGGGTGGTAGTGCAGGGGTGGGTGGGTGGAGGAGCGGGCAGTGCTGAGCTAATTGATTCCTTCAGAATCCTCTCATTTCCATGAGGGATGGAGGAGCCCAGTTTGTGTTTCTCACAGATTGGATGAAGTTTTATTATGATCCTGAAAGCACAGGCAATGCGTAATTTTCTTGAATAGGATATTTGCAGTGTTTTTGCCATGTGCGCTTATTACATTGTGATGAGATTATTTTGACTCGATTAGTTGATTATCTGAGAGCTCAAGGCGTGAGTTTGATTCACAGCGTCCCTCTCTGAGCCCAGAATTTTGAATGCCACCATCCTTGGGGCACAGTAACATCTCCTTGCCAGGACTTTGGGCTTTGAAGACCCAAAGGCTTGAGGTCCCTTCCTATGAGAACTTTGGGCAGAGCGGCCCTTACGCTGAGCTTCTCTGCGTATGGTTGACTTTACTGTTTTCTGTCTGTCAACACTAATTCCTGACTTGGCTCCAGGGTTCGTTTGTGCACTTGTTATTCTGAGGGTTTTGTTTTCCTGCCCCAGCCTGTTATATGGTGTCTCTTCCCAATGGATTTGCAAACTCCTAGCTACCAGCATGAGGCATTTCACATAGGAAGTGCAGGCGAACAGATTGTGTTCATTTGCCAATTAAGCCTCTTTGGTGTCTTCTAGCCCCTAAAAATAACATCATTCCTCCAAGTGATAGTTAAAAGAAAACCCTGGAGGGCAAGTTTTTCTCACAAGCCCACACCAGCTAAACAAACTAGAGTTGTCATGTGCGGCTGTTGCTGCAGCTGTTTGCTGATCCCAGTAGCATCAGACATCTGGGAGCAGGCATTTAGGGCCTGAAGGTCTCCACTGTAGGCTCCTGCAGAAGACCTGCCTGTAGGAGGAGGCTGCTGGAAGCCGTCTTCATTGGTCAGCGGGCCTGTCTGCCACGGAAGGACCTAAGATAAGGATACACTGGCTTCCTATTGGGAAACACTGACCGGTGGGGATCTCGCAAGTTGGGTAGGAGCTGGGATTTTTCATTGTAGGCACAGCCTTGTGCATGGTAGGTCTCTAGCTTATCTGCTCTTTCCCCCAGTGGCGACCTCGCGGTCATTGTGGTCATTAATGTGCTCTAACTTGGTGATGCACACCTATAATCCTGGCACTCTGGGAGGCAGAGCCTGGGGCGGGGGTGGGGATGGCAAGGTTTGAGCCAAAGCTGGGCAGTTTAGTGACTTAGTGAGGTCCTATCCAAAAAAGAAAAAAAAATAGGTGAAAGGGCTGGGGTTGTAACTGAGTGCAAAGACCCTGGGTTCAGTCCCCGGTAGTACTGCTAAAAGGAGGAAGGAAGGGAGGGAGGGAGGGAGGGAGGGAGGATGAGGATGTAGCTCAATACAGAGGCTCTGGTTCAATCCCGAGAACAAAAAGCCTGTAGGATTTCCAAAGTGTTACCCAGGAGGCAGACCCAGTCGCCTCTGAGAATCACCAAGCTGGATGGATGATGGGGGGCAGGGTTAAGGTAGGGAGAGGACAAGTGCCAGGCTTGTGTGTCAGCCACCTTGCCTTGCTGCAGGTGTCAGCGGTGCAGAGCAGTGGCCTGGACGTCATCCTGGTGAGCAGGGAGAGGGGGTGGCCTTGGAGAGGAAATGGGACACGGAGCTTAAGAGAGACACCTGATTACATGGAGCGACTAGTGGGACATAGAGAAATGGAGAAAGAGGTGGGTGTCTGTACTGTTTTCAAAGATTGGAGCCTGTACTGCCTCTGGTGGGGTGGTGTACATTAGGCAGCGATGCTGGAGGCAGGGGAAGTGCTCGGAAGATGGCAGGGGTTTGAGTTTTGATTGTCTCTCTATGGTTTGGAGGCAGAGGTTTTTCTGAAACTACTAGAAGTGTGGCTCTGGGGCTCAGGAAGGTGGTCCCAGCAAGGGGGGTGGAGATTTTAGGAGGATGGGACAAGTGGAATTGTCAGGAAAGAACAGTGGCTGGAGCCATGGTACCAGTGAGATGAGGTTCAGGTTAATTCTTCCTAAGTCAGTGAGGAGAGGGGAGGCAGGGATGTGACGCTTCATTGTCTTTCTCTCCAGTGGTGTCCACAGAGGATGAATCCAGGGAGGCTCGGTGTCTCTCTGATGTCAGACGAGGTCCTGTTCTAATTCTAAACATTGAATAGTGTTTATTGAATTGCCAAGAAAAGAATATAATATTAGGCATGAACATAAGCGATTCTGTAGGGCCGGCGAGATAGTTCAGTAGACAAAAGTGCCTGCTTAGGCAAGCGCAGGACTGGGGTTCGATCCCCGGCACCTCATGCCATGCCAGCCCCACCCCCCAGGTGCACTGAGCTGAGCACCGAGACCAGGTATGGTGGTGCATGCCTATAATCCCAGCACTGGAGAGGCGGAAAACAGGAGGATCACTATTTTGCAATCTGAATTTAAATAGAAAAATGGAAAACTCTGATAACTCAGTAGCTTCCGAGGAAGGAAGAGCCTAGCTGACTAGCTCGTTCTCCCATGGAATGCTGACCCTGCTCAAGGGCTGTTTTCCTGTACCTCAGTGTACGTACGTGCTCACCTTGCTTGTTGGCTGCTCTGTGGGCCAACACCAGGCCGTCCCCAGTGAGGAAACCTAACCCTTCGCATTCATGTATCACCTTCAACTGCAGAGGCGGTTATAAATGTGGTGACATTTGTTCAGTCCTTTGCAAAAGTTTTGGCCAAATACAAATTAATTCCTCTCTCCCTCCATCCCTCCCTTTCCTTCTTTTCTGTCTCAGCTACTTTTCTTGTGGCTGAGACAAAATATCTTATGCTCAAAATTAAGGGAGAGAAGGTTTATTTAGCTCACAGTTCGTAGAGGTTTGGCTGACTCTAAGGCAGGGTGGCACATGGCAGAGGGGCAACTGGTTGTGTTTGTTCAGGATTGTGGAAGATACCAAAAGCTTCAAAAGAGGAGAGGAGGGGAGGGCTGGGCAGAGAGCTCAGTGGTGTAAGCTTGTGCCTGGCAAGCACAGGGTCCTGAGTTCCGTCCCTGATGCAGCATGCTGCACTAGCTTGTATGCAAGCTACTTGTCCTAGAGCGAGTGCAACACTTAGACCCTTAATCTCAGTATTAGACCATGAATCAGTCACAAACTCTAGATTCAGCTGCCTCAGAAAAGACTGCTCACCCCACAAGCCTTGGGACGCAAGGCTTCCAGACACAAACCGTAACGCTTTTCTTTCTCGCTTTCCTTCCCCTCCCTTTTGTGCTGGGGATCAGATTCAGGGCCTTGTGCATGCTGGGTAATTACTCAATTACTAAATTACATTCCCAGACTTAATAACTTACGTAATAGAAAAACAAAACCGAAGCATGTATAAAAGATAAAGAACTAATCCTATCTCACATAAAATGTTACTATAAATCATTAAAAAAAAGACAAGCCAGGTTATGGAAAAGAGGGTAGCCAGCATCTTAGATGGTGAGACATACGGTTATCTATATGTGAATATAGTACCTATGTGTGTGTATGCAAGAGGAGAACATACATGAAATATGTAATCTAAGAAATATATAAAAGAGCCTCACCTCATTCCTAATTATAGAAATCAGATTAATACAGTCAGCTCATGGTCACCTTTCGAGTTAGTAAAGTTGTGGAGAGACAAGCATGTCACACCATAGATCGTACTGTGGGGTAGGAAGATCCAATGCAGGTGTATTTGGTGATTTCTATCAAATCTTGGGCCTGGAAAGATGTATGATCATAGGTTTTTGGAAAAATCATTATGATAGCAAACATTACCAGTGAGAGGGCAGCTTGGCGTTGAGGACCCCTCATCACAGAGGCACCCCATCTCCTCTGAGGAGAGGCTAGGCCCGGGTAGTGTCGGTAGTGCTTCATGGAGGTTGGGCCCGATAGCCTAGTTCTGTCTGGCTTTGGAGTTTGCCTTCTCCCTGCTCTTTCCACACTGTAGACTGGAAGTCCAGGGACACAGAAAAGGTCAGTAACGCGTTGTTTGCGTTTCCTCACCTAAGTGACACCAAACCCCCATTATAAATGTCTTTGAATGTTAATACTTAAATTCAAATTTGAAGATAGGGTTTGCTTTTAAACATATGATTTACTTCACTTCCTTGCAGCATACCCTGACATTAAGTGAATCTGGTTTGTGGTTGTTACCTATAAGACCTTTGTGGCCTTTTGTGACCCATGTTTCTACTTCACTTTTTCAAGTCATGAGACCACTACCACCAGGTCCATTGAAGAAGTAAAAATGATATTGTTTGAAAGGCTTTCTTTTGGCTGTGACCAACCTTTGCAGAGAAACACTGGAGCCCAGGCAGTTACATGACTACAGATGGAATCTAAAGCAGATGCAGAGCTGGGGAAGGAACCCTGGAGGCAGATAGCTAAGCAGAGCTACAGAGACACCTTCTGTTGCTTTTCGATGACATTTTGTTCTTCTCCTGCTGCCCTCCTCACTCAGTCTGTGCTACGGTGGAAAGAGCCCAGAGATGGGAAGTCTAGGGTCTCCTGTAGTCCCGATTCAGATTGTATAATCTCCCTGAACATCACTTTAGATCTGTGCAATACGGAGATTGGTCTATGTAGCTAGAGAAACGTCATAGGGTAGCAGTTAAGAGGATAGGCTCTAACTGCCTGGGTCTGAAAGTTCAGCCCACTACCTAGGGAGTGTGGGAAAGGTACTCCAGTTCTCTGTTCCAGACTTTTCTTTCTCAAACTGAGATAATAGTATGTAGCTGGGAATTGTTTAAGAATTAAATGAGAATGCCTACAAAGCTCACAAAACAATGTTTGATATACAAATTATGCTTACTGGAGGCTGTTATTGTTACCATTGGTTTTATTTAATATTAGTTATGTACTACTTATGTCATTACCATCATAATCATCTTCAATGACTTTTTCGGCTGTAAAATCTTTTGAAACCATCTGCTCAAAAAAGATTCAATGCAGTATTGAAATTCTAGGGCTGGCCAAATAGCACCTGCAAGCAGGCACGGGAGTCGGGGATTCGATCCCCGTGCCTGCTGTGCTAGCCCTGCCACCCCCTAGGGGGCACTGAGACAGCAGTTGAGACAGGGCATGGTGGCGCATGCCTGTAATCCCAGCTCTTGGAGGCTGCAAACAGGCAGATCACTGAGTCTGATCTAGTAGTGAAACCCTGAGTATAGACCCTTTCCTAAAATAAATAAATAAATAAATTCTAAAGCATTAAGGAGAAAAGGATGGGAACCCATGATTTCACCTCGTGTATTTATAGGTGAGGCTTTTGGGAAGGGATTGGATCATGGGGCTGTGATAGGTGGCTGAGTCCCCTGATGAGTTTATAGCTGAATATGACCTTGAGGGCTGAGCATGGCAGGAGGAGTTGGGGATCCCCGTGGGCGAGGGCTGGAAGAGGCTATGTTTTTGCTTTTCCCTTTCTTGATCTATACCTCCATGCCATGAGCTCGTTCTCCTGCCACGCTGCCCTCCCTAGGAGGCAGCGGACCATGGAAAGAGACCTCCACAAAGTGTGAGCCAAAGTTTGCTTTCAGTTGTGGATGGTAGGTTTTGGGTTTCAGCTGTGGGAAAGTAGGATAGGTGGTGAGGTTGTCAGGGAGTGGGGCTGTCGGTTAGCTGGTGACTTGCTCCTGCTGGACACCGTCATGCCTGTCCACTCCCAGCTGTCCCGTCTCATGTGCAGCTCCCATTCCTAAGCTTCCTGAGCCCCTCTGCACACCAACTGCTCCCTCGTTACCATTCCCAAGACCGTGCTGGACAGCAAGTGTTTAAAAGTTGGTTTGCATGGGGAGTTAGTTCACATTCAGAAATGAGTAGAAATTACACTAGCATTTTAAAAAGCACTGCTGCTAAGATAGGTGGCTCAGGCTGAGGAATTGAGATCCTGTGTGCAAACTGAAGAAAATTCTGGTGAGCTCAAGATCAACGTACGAACGTGATGATCGGTCGTGCTTGATAATAATTTGTGAGGTATTAAGAGTTATTAATGATAGCAGTGACACCTATGGCAGCCACTCTTCCATATAACAGAGTTAGAGGTTTCTGGCCACGATCTAGGGCTTTGTAGACATTATCTCACTCCTCATACTAGTCCACTGAGATAGGCATCATTTGTATGTATAGAGACAGAACTGAGGCCTGCAAGGACTTCTGACTCACCCGAAGTCACGTAGCTAGTACCGGGATCCGTTCTGAGATTTGAGCCCTGTTGATTTGGCTATGAAGCAGGATCTGGAGCCAGCATGCTGTTCGATGGCTCTGCTGCACCCGGATTTGTTGAGTCGCTTTTTTGTTCTACAGTTCAAGTCCAGATTTCCGTTCTTTCTTTGCTTCACAGGATCTGCATTGTGTAGAGCAGAGACAAACTGCCATGGTAAGAGCAGAATGATACTGGTGCTCTGTCTTAGTAATTTACGAGAGATCTGGATACTGCTCCTGAGGATCTTGGCAAGAACTCGCCAAGCAGGAACGCTATGTTAAGCTGAAATGTTAAAAACCACCCAGATACATTTATTAAGCCTGTGAGGTAGAAGTTGGCATTTCTGGAATATCCCATATATCATTTTGAAAATCCAGTCTGAGCACTTGTAGGGGATGCACAAAGCAGACCGGAGGGGTCAGTCCCATCCATGTTCTGCTGTAATCTCAGTGGGGACACAGGCCAGCTGACTGCCTCTAGCGTTTGGGGCCCACCTTTGATTTGCAGTCCTGAGTGGGCTGAGGTGGTGTGGCTTAGGAGGATCGCGGGGATGTGCAAAAAACATGGGATCAAACGGGTTGGGGACCCAGGTCTTCTGAGAGGTCAACACTTTAAAAGCCAGTGTGATGGTATTAGTAGGAATCTCGGAGAATGGGTATTTAAAGGGCTTGGGAAGCAAAACATCAAACACTGAGGCAGTAACAAGGTTTTTCTCTGGGGTGGAATAGGGACAGCTAGTAGTAGAAAGAAAAGATTTAATAAGCTTAAAGGCAAGTCAATCATTTGATCCCATCCTGTGAAGGCTTTGGCAATGTTTCTCCATTCCTAGATGTGTTACAGGTTTATTTTGGGAAAAGAAGTGACCTTCCTCATAGCTACAGCTTATAGGATGCTTAATAAGGAACAAAATTGGCATTGCTAAAAGTGTACACAAAGGAATCTTTTTTGTGTGGAGAGATCATAATAAAATGCATTCATTTAAAGTCAAAGCAGGGCAGGCCAAATAGCTCATTGGATTAAAGCCCCTGCAAGGAGGCGCAGGGGCCCTGGGTTCAATCTCCAGGCCTGCTGTGCCTGCCCCACCCCCCCAGGGCATGCTGAGACTTCAGCTGAGACTGTAATCCCAGCACTTGTGAGGCTGTAAACAGGCAGATCGCTATGAGTCTGATCTAGCAGTGAGACCCTGCACACCCTATAGACCCTTCCCTAAAAATACAAGGAAAAAAAAAAAAAAGTCAAAGCAGATCCATTAGATAGAACTACAATATGAGCCATGGATGTCACTTAAAAAGTTCTAAAGCCACATTAAAAAGAATAGACAAATTCATTTTGATGATATATTTAACCCAAAATTGACCCAATAAGTTAAAATTAATTTGATGTGTAATTAACATTTTTCCATTCTTTTTTTTTTTTTGGTACTGAGTCTTTGAAACAATGTGTATTTTGTACTTTGGACATACCCCGTTTCATATTTGCCACACGCATCTAGTGGCCCCTGGGCTGGTGGGAGGAAAGAAAGAAGAAACGAGGAGGAAGGAAGGGAGGGACCAACCATGCCCGCAAGCACAGGGAAGCCTTTCATCTTTTCCTTGGCAAACTCATGGCGAAGCCATCTCGGATGTCCCTGCTTTGCCAGTGCAGTATGTGAAATGCAGTGGGAGGCGACGTCCAGACCTGCACAGACCCCAAATAGCACCTGGGACTCTTTTAATAGTGACATTCAAAATGCCTCATAAGAACTGCCTCCCAAGACATCATAGATGCCATCTCTTACATGGGCAAAAAATAAACCTGAGAGTGTTGATGACAATTTTGCATGCAAATTGGTGAGTGGAGATGGAGCCACTCGACTCGGGTGTGCGGTTTTCTATTTCCATGCATCAACTGGGGGTTTTTGCCTGAGCGTGGTAATTGTTCATGCAGAGCTGAAAATGCAGGTGTGGAAGCTTTATTTAGAATGTAAGAACTGTCTGGTCCTATTGGTGCTTGGCTGAGTTTTCTTGACTTTCTTTGTGATACTTTCATGGAAAAATACTACTTATTAAAATGTGTTTACAATGAATGGAACTTTTTGTGAGTGTGAATGGCCTGCGTGACTGTGGAGCTAAATAATACAGTGTATTTCTACTACAGTGAGGAAAAGGAGATTCTGCATTGATAGGAATCAGTGGGGTCAACGGTAACACCACTGAGCAAACGGAGTGGGTAAAGTGTACTAAGCTCACAGAGTGGAACTTACGCTGTCATGTATAGGCTTATTAAAACCATAATCTTGTGTGTGGTATATTTTTATATTTCCCAGCCATTGCTACCCTGCTTAATTGCATGCTTTTATAGTCAGAACATTGTGAAACTTGTCTTAGGTAAAGATTTGATGGGTAAACCAATGTGAGTTTCTTTCATGGAACCAGACCCTGGGGATAATAATTCAGGATGGAAAGAAACAGGACCAGTACCTTCTGTCCCAGGCACATGGCCAACTGCAGTGTCGTTTGTTCGGGCTCTGTATTTCTTGCTTGCTATCTTCTGCTGTGTGGCTTAAGATTCCTGGTCACTTCTTTGCTACAGCCATGGTCTTCGTCCTGTCACCTGGCCAGCTCTAGGTGGTGAACTTTTTACCTTGTTCCTTTACTCTTGTCACACCAGGCTTTGCTTATTCCCGTGGGATGTTGTGAACAGTGCTCACTCTCGCCACTCTTAGCAGCTTGTGTCTTCTGTCATCCACTTTTCTTCTTTTTGCCATTGTCCTTCCTCCTATTTGTGTTCGTGGGGACAGAAAGAAGAAGGACCGTGGAGTGAAGGTCAGGTGTGAGGTGGCTTGGGAGATGAGGGCCAAAGACTTTCTGCAGAAAGGTGGGGGTGATGTCTGCGTAGCAATGTGAGTGTACTTAATGCCACTTAAAAATGGTTAAGGGGGGCCAGCCAAACAGCTCAGCGGATTAAAGCACCTGCTGGGGAGCGGGGGTGTGTGTGTGCCATACCAGCCCATCCCCCAGGGGTTGCTGAGATGGCGATTGAGATGGGGTGGTGGCGCATGCCTGTAATCCCAGCACTTGGGAGCTGTAAACAGGAGAATCACTAGGAGCCCTATCTAGTAGTGAGACCCTGAACATCCTGTAGACCCTTTCCTAAAAATAAAAATGGCTAAAAGCCTATATTTTACAGTATGCGTATTTACCCTAATTTGCAAAAAGATTTCCACATTTCCTCTGAGGGTTTCGCTAGTCCGGCTGTGATTATGAGAATAATTATTTTGAATCTCAGAACCACAGCCAGTCTACTGTTGGACCCAGGGGGTGTGGAAACTGAGGAGTTCACCGTCACCCAGAATGACAATGGGTGGCAGTTTGCAGCAGATGTCCCTGATGGAAAGAGTGCTGAGGCAATCTGCCTGATCAGAATATCTTCATTTAATGACGGTTGTTGAGGAGGCTTCTCTGGGTTGGCCAGCTTGTTGGTGAATAAACCCAGCATGGGCCCTGGCCTAGCAGAATTTATTTACTGGGGAGTCAATGAATAATTAGTATAATTAAAAGATGTGAGCTATGCTGTGAATCAGATGGCTGGGAAATAATGGTATAGGAAGAACTGCATGATCCAGTGGAAATACCCTGCAGGCCATATATCTGTGAATATCAATTTTCCAGGAGCAACGTTTTAAAAAGGTTTAAAAGAAATAAAGTGTAATAATTTATTTAATCCCAATGTAGACAAAATGTTCATAATTTGGTTGCTAATATAAAAAAAAAATAGTTTGCCATCTTTGGTCCATGGCAAGACTTTGAAACTGTTTGAAATTCGTATACTTTAGCACTTCTAATTTGGACAAGCCGAGATTCATACTCTTCTCGGTAGCTGCATGTGGCTACTGCCTGCGGTCTTAGACGGAGGATTTAGGGAGCTTAGAGTTGCTAGGGTGGGTTCATAAATACGTGGTTATGGATTAAGAAATTCCCCGTCTCTTCTTTCCCCTGTCTCCTCCTTTCTCTCTTCTCTCCATCTGCCTCCTCCTCCCTTCTTCTCTCCCTCCTTCCCTCCCTATCCCTGTCTCTCCTCCACTTCCTTGCTCTTCCTTCCTCCCTCCACCCTCTGCCTCCCTTCCCATCCCACCTAATATGGAATTTTTTGCAGGGACCCATAAAATGTAGAGGTTTATCCTAATCCTACAAATTGACCTGAAAAACTTGGTGCTAATAGAATCCATAATAGTGTCACTAGACTGTAATTGTCCTTTTAATCAGTTCTGCTTCATTAACATTATTTAGCTTTTGTCATTCTTTTTTTTTTTAGGGTTTACAGGATGATACTTTATTCTACTGCTTTCTGGACTGTTCTCCAGGGAGGCTACCATGTAATAAAAATCCATACTCTCTCCAAGCGGGGACCAAAGGACTCCTTCAAGAACAGTACAGTACACACATGAACTGCTCCATTTTCATTCTACTGCTTTGAAATCTTGGGACCATGGTGTGCTACTCACAGAGAGGGCAGATCCTCACCGTGGAGTCCACAAGGGAGCTGCTACCCTCCTAGGCGCTCCTGGATCCTTGTAGCTGTGGCAGGGGACACATGCTAGGTGCTACATGAGCAGGGAATGAAATAGTAACAGATGCTCGGCGGATGCTTTTGGCTGTTTCAGTGCTGTTGTGGGCAGTGAGCAAAGCTTTCTGAATGTCCTGGTAGGAGGAGCCCTGGCTCGTGAAGTTCCCCATCTTGCGGGAGAGCTGCGGAAGATGGGGTGGTGGCAGGGGTGGCCCCGGCAGCAGCACAGTGCCACCGCCTTGCTCACAGTTGCCTGCTTTCTGTTCAGAGTTGATTCTTTGACGGAATGCTGTTGGGAGCCACTCACGAACTTGCGAACCCTCAGTAGAATCTGTTGAGGGATCACCGTCCAGGGACAAATTGCTGTAGAAAGAGCTGGCCGTGGAGATGCTCTGAGGATGTCTGCGGACGAGGACAGTGGTACCACTGGCGTAGGGACATTGCATTGGTTGCTGCTCTCTCATTGCTGGGATGACTTCCCAACATCCCAATTAAGGAACGAAAGATTTACTGAGCTCAGTTTGCGGAGGCTTCAGTCCGCACTCACCTGGCTCAAAGGCAGAGTGGCACGTGGCAGAGGGCAGCAGTTCATGGTGGTAGAAAACAGCGAAGGGAAAAAGGGAGAAGCAGCTGCAGTGGCGGCAGCAGCAGGGCGGAGAGTAAGCCGCTCTCCCTTACATTGCATGCAGGCCATCTACCCCATGGCAGGTGTAGCATTCGCAGCCATAATCCCAGCATTGGATGATTAATTACTTACAACCTCTAGAAGTCAGGCCAAGGAAATAGCTCAGTAGAATAAGAGCCTGCCTGGCAAGTATAGGGTCCTGAGTTCAAGCCTGGTACTGGGGGTGGGGAACTGGGGTAAAAGTCAGCCCCATGACTAGATGAGGCTTTGTGGGGGATAATTAGGCAATCATAACAGACATCATAGCTGTCATCATGATTTTCTGATGCCTCAGGGCCTGTGTTTGTGACAAACTGCCTTTAAGCAAAGGTGTTGCTCTAGGTGACAGATGGTGCCTGGGACTGAATATTATATGTTGCCTTATGGCGAATGACTAATCTGATGGTCACAGTGACTCATGTATGAATTGTGGATTGTCTCTGCAGGCCTTTACAGCTCTGGCTTTTGAAGCCCTATTGACCAAGAAGAGGGAGTCATACACTCTTATGTCCTCCTCACTCTCACCCCAATCTCCAGGTGGCACTTTGAGCACTGGATGAGGTCTGGCAACCAGAGAACAAATGGCCCTGCAAGAGGGGAAAGTATGGTTTTGGGGTGTTTGTACTCTGGACTGCCATTGGCCTGTTATTCACATTCATGGAAGATCTGGACAGAATGTGCTTCTAATGGAAGCCTAGCTGCAGCTGCTCTGGGCTCCGTTTTTCAGGGCATGAAGGCAGAAGTGAGTACCAGCTGTTATTTCTCTTCAAGTCTAGGATACATTGGTGCTTGGAGTAGATTTACTGGTATTTTGGGGCATTGCTGGGGCAACCCTGAGTCCCAAAGACAGCTAGAGGCAGGTTTTGGATGAACAACACCGCAGTTTATAAGGCAGGGGCATCTGTGGGGTCAGGTTTCTTCTCCAATCGCATATGGCCATTCTGAAGGGGGCGTGGCAGTGGAAGACATCCAGGGATGGGCATGGCTTGTCCCTCTGAAGGAAGGCAGGAGCAGCTTTGGAGTCACAGGGGGCACTAGACCACAACTGTGTAGGGGAACGGGTACCCACTGCTGCACTGTTTCAGGAGCTGTGGTGGGCTGGGGAAGGAAAACTTACAGGGCTACTGAGAACAGAGGAGGAGGCCAGTGCAGCTTGGCACCAGCCAATTCCTTCAACAGTAGAGATGACCAGCTCAATCAACTGCACCATCCTCATCATTGGGGGGGGGGAGGAGACTCCTTCTGCCCCGTACCTTACTCGGCTGCCACTTCTTCCCTGGGGGGGTCAAGTGGATCCATAAGGTTGGGGTCTTTGGTTTTGCCAGGGAACAAAGCCTGCAGTCAGAAATGTGCACATGTGAGGGCCTAAGGGCTCGATCTGTACAACCTTAGGATCTTTCAGCACAGGTTGAATGTGAGCCCATCTCCAAGTACAATTCATATTGTTCCTGTGTGACTTTCATGTGATCCTGGGGAGTTGGTTCCCATAGGTCTGTGTGGTGGATTTCCAAGTAGTGTGTAGCTTGTTACACTAAGCTGAGCTAGCTTTGTGCTGGGTGTACTGGGGCTGCCTGAGGATTGTTGTGACAGGAATAAGTGGAGAAGCTGTAGAGCAGCTTTTCGGGGAACTGGAGGTGTTGGAAGCTCCTGGTTCTCCTGGGGTATTCTGGGGGGAACACTGTCAGGCTGGTTTTGCTGATGAACGTGGCTGTTCTTGTTGGAGAAGGAGCTGCGAACCTCGTTGTGGAAGATGATGAAGGTTTCCTTTAGGGAAGTTCTAGTCCTGGATTTGGAGGGGAAGATGGTGTACTGCCCGGTCTACGGGACAAACTTCTCATGTGGGATTGCCTCATGGGAATGCTGCTGTGACCATCCTTGGAGGAGCTCCAGACCTCACTGTTGTGGAGGATGGCTATAGTCAGATTAATGTTAGATTTTGGCGTCATGGCCTCCAACCCTGAACTGATGGAACGTGTTTCAGGTAAGGACTCTGGGAAGCTCTTCTGAGGTTCTCTCTGGTGTGTGTTCTCCAAAAGCTTTTCTCCAGAATTCAGCAACATCAGCTTCAGTGCTCCTAAGTGTGTCTCCTTGTAAGACTCCGCGGGAATGTGCCTTTCTGCTGTGCCCTCCTCTGGTTGAAGATGCAGGCAAGCGTGGTGAGTGTTTCACTGGGCTGAAAGTTTCTTCACTATGTATTCTGTCTTAAGAGGATTTTGATCTGTTTAGTTTTCTTCATCCAGTTTTCCATGAACATGAAGTACTTCTTGTCTGTAAGCGTCTCCATCATCCCCCCATATCTTGACAAGTTTGTACAAAGGTGCTAACATACCCAAGAGCTCACTGACACAGATATTAGAACTTAGGTTCAAAGCACCTTGTGCAGCTATGAATCATCTGATGCCTTGTGTGTAGACTCTGTGCTGTCTCTCGCTTTTGAAGCCCTATTGGTCTAGAAGGGGGAGTCATATACTCCGCGTTCTCCGCACGGCCACCCTGTACACCTGGTGACTGTTTGGCACTGGAAGGGATCCTTGTGGCCAGATAATAAATGGCATTGGAAGGTGTGGAAATCTCCATTTGACGGTTCTTGTACTCTGGAGCTGCTAATGGGCTGTTATTCATATCTATAGAAGTTTCTACACTGCATGTGCTTCTGATGGAGGCCTAGCCATACCTTTCCTGGGATCCATTTGTGAGGGCAGTGAAAGTGGAAGTGAGTGCCACTTGGGTTCACTGTCTTGTGATCTAGGACTCGTTGGGGCATGGAGTAGTGTTACTGGTACTCTGGGGCTACGGTTTTGCAACCCTGTGTCCCCCACAGGAGTGTTGCACAGTGGGCATTTGTTTCTGGATGGACAGTAGCCTGATGTGTGCAAGGCAGGTGCCTCTCTGAGGTCAGGTTTCTCCACTAGCATATGGCCATTCTGGAGGGGATGGTGGGAGGTGACATCCAGGTGCGGGTGGTGTTGACCGTCATTTGTCCTGCAGAAGGTAGGAGCAGTATCGGTCAGTGGGGCAGTTCCTACACCAGAGGCACTTGGGGTTACAGACATGGTTGCAGAAGCCATCATGGCTCTGGAAAAGGAACAGGAAAGCTTATGGGGCCATTGAGAAGGGAAAACCAGGCCAATCTGTCTTGGCACCTGCCAGTCCTTTATCGGGAAGAGAACCATGAGCTGATTCACCAGCACCTGCATCATTTCTCGAGGGAGCTCCTTCTGCTCCTTCCCTCACTAGGCTGTCACTTTCCCCCTTGAAGGTCAAGTGGATGTAGAAGGCTTGGGTCTGTACCTTTGGATTCACCTGGGGTGCGAAAGTCAGGATGTCAGGGAAGTTGTGCCCAGGAGACGCTGCCAAGGCCCAATCCTCACATCCTGATCATATTGAGCATGGTTGGCAGGTGGAGCGCATCTCGCACTACAATTCATATTGTTCCTGTGTGACTTTTATGTGATCTTTGCGCGTTTGTTGCCATAGGCCCGTGTGGTAGCTTTTCAAGCAGTGCGCAGCTTGTTCCACCCAGCTGAACTGAACTCCTGTGGCACTGGATGTAAAGGTGCCACCTAGGGTTGTTGCTGGGAAGAGGAAGGGCAGAACTAGAGAAAGTACAGAGGCTGTTGAGGAGCTGTTTGAAGGTTGTTCTACTTTTCTACTGTGATGGAGACATTGTCCTGCTATCTTTCCTGAGGAACTTGCTGCTCTTATTGCAGAAGGATCTCAGGACCTCCTAGCTGAATGTGGATACAGTTCACTTTGTGGAAGCCAACAGGCCTCATAAGAACTGGACCACAGCAGAGCATAGGATGGGTGGAACACCCCCCAGAGTTACTAGGTTGGGAGAGAGGAATGCTCTGAAATCATGTAGGGGCTCCTGGGAGGCTTCGGCTCCTTGGCTGTCTGTCCCGAGCACTCCCAAGTGCGTCCATTCAGGATAGCTAGTGTGCTCCACCTTCCCCGAGGGGCTGGGGCCAATTGGTATATGAAAGAAGCAGAGCATGAGTCAGGACCTCCAAGGGTCTTCTCCAAGGAACCCTGGTGCTCAGTTAACAATTTCTCCCAGGCAGCCAGCTCCCAAGGGAGCCAGAAACAATGGCCAAGTGGGAGGGAGAGAGAGCAGATGGAGGGACCAGGAAGGGCATTGAGTAGCTGCAGCTTCCGGATATGTGTCCACATCTGTGTTGTGTCATATGAAAAATCCTCCCTAATGGAAACCTGCCCATCTGCTTGACAAAAGTTTGAGAACTCTCAATAATTCCCCCTAAGTGTTTCTTCCTCTTGGGAATGAGGGGGCAGGTACCATTAGTCTCTGCTTGTTTCTTCCCAAGCTACGGGCAGGGAGATGGCAAATGACCAAGGTCAGCCTCAGGAGACTGGCAGGAGGGACTGTCATTTCCAGAGGCAGCACTTGGAGTTCAACCCCGTGTCAGAAAGGCTTGTGGGGTCTGCTGACCTTGGCTTCTCCACTGGGTGCCTTGCAGATGACACTGTTCATGTGCTTCCAGCAGCAACCAGGACGGCGCAGGTGGTCCTAGCCAAGTTGCTCCAGCTTCACGCAGCCAGTGGCAGGCAGGTAGCAGAGCAGGCAGGGCAGCACAATAGAGAGGGCACCCATGAAGGACCAGCGGGTGCAGCAGTTGGACCAGGAACAGGAGCATGGGTGGTCAGCGCAGGAACCCTCATCTTCATCATTGGTGCAGTGGTAGAAGATTCCCTGCACCAGGCACATGCATGTGCCATAGTTGACAAGGGTCTGGGCCGAACACAGGCTCTCCTGGTTGCAGACCCAGCAGGAAGGCAACGTGCGAGGGGATTCACACTCCTTACATTTGCATTTCCCACAGGCCTCACACAACAAGAAACGCTTGTCCTGCTCCGGTGGCACTGCTGGACCCTTGAGGTGCAAGGGCTTAAAGTGGACAAGTTTTGGCTGCAGGAGCACAGCTCTGGGTGAGGTCTGCTCAGCCACAGGTGGGGGGGGGCATGTGGTCTAGCAGCCGCTGGTCAGAGGAGGTGGGACTGGTGCTGCTCAGGTAGCTGGAGCGCCCAATGAAGGAAGCTCAGTGGTGGGTGACATCCTGTTCTCAGCAGCCGGGTGTCAGGGCCAGCTCTGGAGCCCCAGCACGGGTCCGCTTAGGGCCAGTGGGGAGCCAAGCTGGGGTTGTGAATGTAGCCATTCTCCACATGGCTGGTGTTCATCTGGTCGATGGGGAGGAGCGTGTGTGGCTGAGGGGCATCGGGCTGTCAAGACGGGGCTGCACCATGAATGTGCCAGGAGCCGAAGGGGCGCTGTGTGCACTTGGGGCTCCATCGGGCCAAACGTCCTGGGCTATTCCAAGGAAAAGGCTTCTAGGGGCCTTTGTGCTTCAGAGTCACAAGCTTTGCTCCAAGTCTGTTTGAATCCCTGAAACCTAGCGGTTCAACTGCCCCTGTACTCGCACACGCCAGCCAGAGGAACCCGCAAGGCTCGCAGCGTCCTGCAGAGCCAGCTGCGCACTGTCAGCTCCGCTCGCTGACTTGGCAGTGGTGTTACCTACAGTGGGCATTTGTTTCTGGATGGATGGTAGCCTGATGTGTGCAAGGCAGGTGCATCTGTAAGGTCAGGTTTCTCCAATAGCATATGGCCATTCTGGAGGGGATGATGGGTGCTGGCATCCATGTGCGGGTGGTTTTGACCATGGTTTGACCCCTGCAGAAGGCAGGAGCAGTTTCACTCCATGGGCCAGCTCCTAGACCAGAGGCACTTGGGGTTACGGACATGGTTGCAGAAGCCATCATGGCTCTGGAAAAGGAAAGTTTATGGGGCCATTGAGAAGGGAAAACCAGGCCAATCTGTCTTGGCACCTGCCAGTCCTTCATCGTGAAGACAATCATGAGCTCCTTCACCAGCACCTTCATCATTTGGCCAGAGAGCTCCTTTTGCTCCTTCCCTTACTTCCCCTCTCCCTATGGGGCTGTCACTTCCCTCCTTGAGGGTCAAGTGGATGTAGAAGGCTTGGCTCTCTACCTTTGGATTCACCGGGGGCGCAAAAGTCAGGATGTCAGGGAAGTTGTGCACAGGAGACGCTGCCAAGGCCCAATCCTCACGTCCTGATCGTATTGAGCATGGTTGGGAGTTGGAGCCAATCTCCCAGTACAATTCATATTGTTCCTGTGTGACTTTTATGTGATCTTTGTGAGGTTGTTGCCATAGGCCTCTTTGGTGGCTTTTCACGCTTGTTCCCCCAGGCTGAACCGAGCTCATGCGGCACTGGATGAAAACGTGCCACGTAGGGTTGTTGCTGGTGAGAGAAAGGGCAGAACTAGAGAAAGTCCAGAGGCTGTTGAGGAGCTGTTTTGAAGGTCGTTCTCCTTCTCTACTGTGATGGATACATTGTTGTGGTGGATAGGTTGTTGTGCTGTCTTTCCCCATGAACTTGCTGCTCCTGTTGCAGAAGGATCTCAGGACCTCCTTGCTGAATGTGGCTACAGTTCACTTTGTGGAAGCTCTCCTCCTCACCTTGGGCATTTTCTCTTGGATTTGAAGGGGAAGGTGAAAGCGGGGCATGGTGGTGCATGCCTGTAATCCCAGCACAAGGGAGGCTGAGGCAGGAGAATTGTTTTGAGTTCGAGACCAGCCTGAGCTACAAAGTGAGCTTAAGGCCAGCCTGAACTGCATAGTGAGACCCTTTCTCACAAAGACAACAACGAAAAAAAATTCAAAAAAAAAAAAAAAAAGTTAAAAAAATGAAGTTGAAAGTGATGCACTGCTTAGTCTCGTGAAGCAGCTTGTTATGTTGGCTCTCGTGAGGGAAACTCTGCTTTTCTGGCGAAGGAAGGAGCTTGGGACCTCACTGTTACTCAGGATGGCTGTTCCACCCTTCTGGCGAGCTCTGGTGCTTTCCGTGAGTGATGCTTCCTGCCTCCATTGCTGACCCTTCAGCTGTTGGTGTTTGTTCTCCAAAAGCTTTTCTCCAGAATTCAACCCCATCTGCTTTAGTGCTCCTACGTGTGTCTCGGTGCAAGAGTCCAAGAGAAGGTGCTGCTCGGGTGTGCTGTCGTGTGGCTGAAGATGAGGGCCAGGGCGCTGAGATTTCACCTAGGCTGAGAGCTGTCTTTGGGTATTTCTTTTGCCTTTTCAGAAGGCTTTCAGTCTGCTTAGTTTTCTTCATCCAGTTTTCCATGAACGTGAAGTACTTTTCTCCAATCAGCTCCACCTTCTCCTCACATCTTCAGTTGATACGAAGGTGCTGCCGTCCCCAGGAGCTCACTCTGTGCATTGCTTGTCACTGTAAGGCACATTGTGCAACTCTGAACGTTGTCCTCAGAGTCACCCACATCTGATGTCTGGGTTGTCTCTGGCTTTTGAAGCCCTATTGGCCTAGAAGAGGAAGTCCTATACTCCGTGTTCTCCTCACGGTCACCGTGTCTTCCTGGTGACTGTTTGGCACTGGCAGGGATCCTGAGGCCGCATAATGAATGTCAGCGGAAGGCGTGGAAATCTCCATTTGGCGGTTCTTATACTCTGGAGCTGCTAATGGGCTGTTAGTCATATCTGTGGAAGTTTCTAGGCTGCATTTGCTTCCACTGGAGGCCTAGCCACACCTGTTTTGGGCTCCCGTGTGTGAGGGCAGTGAAAGTGAGTGCCCACTTGGGTTCATTGTCCTGTCGTCTGGAACTCGTTGGGCCTTGGAATAGCTTTACTGGTACTTTGGGGGCTATGGTTTTGCAACCCTGTGCCCCAGACTGCTAGAGGAGTGTTGTACAGTGGGCCTTTGTTTCTGGATGGACAGTAGCCTGTTGTGTGCAAGGCAGGCGCCTCTGTGAGGTTAGATTTGTGCAGTAGCATATGGCCATTGTGGAGGGGATGACGGGTGGTGACATCCAGGTGTGGGTGGTGTTGGCCATGGTTTTTCCTCTGCAGAAGGCAGGAGCAGTTTCGGTCAGTGGGGTACTTCATAGACCAGAGGCACTTGGGGCTACACACGTGGTTGCAGAAGCCATTATGGCTCTGGAAAAGGAAAGCTTATGGGGCTATTGAGAAGGGAAAACCACGCGAATTTGTCTTGGCACCTGCCAGTCCTTTATCGGTAACAGAACCATGAGCTCATTCACTAGCACCTGCATCAATTGGCGAGGGAGCTCCTTCTGCTCCTTCCTTCACTGGGCTGTCACTTCCCCCTTTGAAGGTGAAGTGTATGTACAGGGCTGGGCTCTGTACCTTTGGATTCACCTGGGGTGCGAACGTCAGGATGTCAGCGAAGTTGTTCACAGGAGCCAGTGCCAAGGCCCAATCCTCACGTCCTGATTGTATTGAGCACGGTTGGGAGGCAGAGCACATCTCTCAGTATAATTCATATTGTTCCTGTGTGACTTTTATGTGATCTTTTTGCGTTTGTTGCCATAGGCCGGTTTGGTGGCTTTTCAAGCTTGTTCCCCCAGGCTGCACTGAACTCATGTGGCACTGGATGTAAAAGTGCCACGTAGGGTTGTTGCTCGGGAGAGAAAGGGCAGAGCTAAGGAAAGTTCAGAGGCTGTTGAGGAGCTGTTTTGAGGGTTTTTCTTATTCTGTATTGAGATGGACACATTGTCCTGCTGTCTTTCCTGATGAACTTGCTGCTCTTGTTGCAGAAGGATCTCAGGACCTCCTTGCTGAAGATGGATACAGTTCACTTTGTGGAGGGTGTGCTCCTCACCTTGGGCATTTTTTCTTGTTTTTTGAAGTGAAGACGATGCACTGCTCTGTGTCCTGAAGCAGCTTGTTGTGTTGGCTTTCATGAGACAAACTCTGCTTTTGTTGTTAAGGAAGGAGCTTGGGACCTCACTGTCAGTGAGGATGGCTGTGCCACCCTTCTGATGAGCTCTGGTGCTTTCTTTGAGTGATGCTTCCTGCCTCCATTGCTGACCCCTCAGCTGTTGGTGTTTGTTCTCCAAAAGCTTTTCTCCAGAATTCAACCCCATCTGCTTTAGTGCTCCTACGTGTGTCTCGGTGCAAGCGTCCAAGAGAAGGTGCTGCTCGGGTGTGCTGTCGTGTGGCTGAAGATGAGGGCCAGGGCGCTGAGATTTCACCTAGGCTGAGAGCTGTCTTTGGGTATTTCTTTTGCCTTTTCAGAAGGCTTTCAGTCTGCTTAGTTTTCTTCATCCAGTTTTCCATGAACATAAAGTACTTTTCTCCCATCAGCTCCACCTTCCCCTCACCTCTTCTGTTGATATGAAGGTGCTGCCATCCCCAAGAGCTCACTCTTTGCATTGCTTGTCACTGTACGGGCACATCGTACAACTCTGAACGTTGTCCTCAGAGTCCCCCACATCTGATGTCTGGGTTGTCTCTGGCTTTTGAA
This sequence comes from Ctenomys sociabilis, assembly GCA_004027165.1. Taxonomy (NCBI): domain Eukaryota; kingdom Metazoa; phylum Chordata; class Mammalia; order Rodentia; family Ctenomyidae; genus Ctenomys; species Ctenomys sociabilis. The sequence goes on from PVKA01000211.1 coordinate 85,175, forward strand.
GCCCTATTGGCCTAGAAGAGGAAGTCCTATACTCCGTGTTCTCCTCACGGTCACCCTTTATTCCTGGTGACTGTTTTGCACTGGAAAGGATCCTTGCGGCCACATAATGAATGGCATCGGAAGGTGTGGAAATCTCCATTTGGCGGTTCTTGTACTCTGGAGCTGCTAATGGGCTGTTACTTATCTCTGTGGAAGTTTTGCATCCCTGTGTCCCCCAGACTACTAGAGGAGTATTGTACAGTGGGCACTTGTTTCTGGATGGACAGTAGCCCGAAGTGTGCAAGGCACGCGCCTCCGTGAGGTTAGCTTTCTCCAATAGCATATGGCCATTCTGGAGGGGATGACGGGTTGTGACATCCTGATGCAGGTGGAGTTGACCATGGTTTTTTCCCTGCAGAAGGCAGGAGCAGTTTCACTCTGTGGGAGAGTTCCTAGACCAGAGGCACTTGGGGGAACAGACATGGTTGTAGAAGCCATCATGGCTCTGGAAACGGAAAGTTTATGGGGCCTTTGAGAAGGGAAAACCAGGCCAATCTCTTGGCACCTGCCAGTCCTTCATCGTGAAGACAATCAGGAGCTCATTCACCAGCACCTTCATCATTTGGCCAGAGAGCTCCTTTTGCTCCTTCCCTCACTTCCCTTCTCCCTATGGGGTTGTCACTTCCCTCATTGAAGGTCAAGTGTATGTAGAAGGCTTGGCTCTGTACCTTTGGATTCACCTGTTGGGCGGAAGTCAGGATGTCAGGGAAGTTGTGCACCGGAGACGGTGCCAAGGCCCAATCCACATGTCCTGATCGTATTGAGCACGGTTGGGAGGCGGAGCACATCTCCCAGTACAATTCATATTGTTCCTGTGTGACTTTTATGTGATCTTTGCGCCTTTGTTGCCATAGGCCCGTTTGGTGGCTTTTCACGCTTGTTCCACGAGGCTGAACCGAGCTCATGTGGTACTGGATGTGAAGGTACCACGTGGGGTGGTTGCTGGGGAGAAAAATGGCAGAACTGGAGAAAGGAGAGAGGCTGTTGAGGAGCTGTTTTGAAGGTTGTTCTCCTTTTCTACTGTGATGGATACGTTGTTGTGCTGTACTTCCAGATGAACTTGCTGGTCTTGTTGCAGAAGGATTTCAGGACCTCCTTGCTGAATATGGATACAGTTCACTTTGTGGAACCTCTTGTCCTCAAGTTGGGCATTTTCTCTTGGATTTGAAGGGGAAGGTGATGCACTGCTCAGTCTCCTGAAGCAGCTTGTTATGTTGGCTCTCGTGAGGCAAACTCTGCTTTTGTTGTTAAGGAAGGAGCTTGGGACCTCACTGTCACTGAGGATGGCTGTGCTACCCTTCTGGGGAGCTCTGGTGCTTACCTTGAGTGATGCTTCCTGCCTCCATTGCTGACCCCTCAGCTGTTGGTGTTTGTTCTCCAAAAGCTTTTCTCCAGAATTCAACTGCATCTGCTTTAGTGCTCCTATGTGTGTCTCTGTGCAAGAGTCCAAGAGCCTACTCAGGTGTGCTGTCATGTGGCTGAGGATGAGGGCCACTGTGGTGAGATTTCACCTAGGCTGAGAGTTGTCTTCGTTGGGTCTTTCTTTTGCCTTTTTTAAAAGGCTTTCAGTATGTTTCCTTTTCTTCATCCAATTTTCCATGAATGTGAAGTACTTTTCTCCAGTCATCTCCACCTTCTCCTGACATCTTCAATTGGCAGTAAGGTGCTCCCGTTCCCCAGTCAGTGCTCACTCTTTCCATTGCTGGCCACGTTGAGGGCACCTCGTTTAAGTACGAAAGTTGTCCTCAGAGTCACCCACATGTGATCTCTGGGTTGTGTATGGCTTTTGAGGCGTTGTTGGTGTAGAAGAGGAAGTCCTATATTCTGTGTTCTCCTCATGGTCACCCTGTACTGCTGGTGACTATTTGGTACTGGAAAGGATCCTTGCGGCCAGATAATGAATGGCATCTGAAGGTGTGAAAATGTCCGTTTGGCGGTTCTTGTACTCTGGAGCTGCTAATGCATGTTACTCATATATATGGAAATATCTAGGTTGCCTGTGCTTCCACTGAAGGCATAGCCACACCTGTCCTGGGCTCCCATTTGTGAGGGCAGTGAAAGTGGAAGTGAGTGCCAACTGGGTTCATTGTCTTGTCATCTTGGACTCGTTGGGTCTTGGAGTAGATTTACTGGTACTTTGGGGCTACGGTTTTGCAACTCTGTGTTCCCCAGACTGCTAGAGGAGTGTTGTACAGTGGGCATTTGTTTTAGTTAACAATACATATTTATAGATGTTGTACTGTATCAGTACATTCAGTTTTTAACTTGGTTTTTTTTTTTTGTCTTCACAAATAGAACTCTTACAATAGTAGACTTTCTAAAGTAAATAGTATTCAAATAGCACTGTGAGATATTTATTCTGTACAAAGGAAAGCTTACGTGGTAATGCCTATAGTAGGTTGAGCAAGGGCTACAATGAGGGAGAGTGAAATAGCAGTTGCTCGGGAGCTGGGGACAGCTTTAATGTTTGTTACACAAAAACAATCTGAGGCACGGTGAGAGGAGAAACAAGATATAACATGGCAGAGTTGCCAGAGCGGAAATAGGCACAGAGTTCCCAAGGTCCAGTCATCGTCAGCACAGTGGGACAAAGAGGCTTACCTGAGGCACGAGCCTGCAGCTGGTGGGCCCAAGATGCCCCGGAGCGTGCGGTACAAGGCTGCACTGCCCACTCCCACCAAACACTTTCTGGTGCAGCGTCAGAGACCAGAGCCCTGTGAGGTGACCGCCGCCACAGTTCTGTGACACTCGCCGCTCTAGAGTGCAACCTCGGGCAACTCCTTGCCTAGCTGCTCCCAAACCCCACGTACAACACGGATCAGTGTGACTCCATGTTCGGAGAACCTTGCATCCACTTCCCTCTGTCAGCTGGGAAGGGCCAATGCCAACAGAAGGGGTTATACCCACTTCTCCAGGTGGCTGCCACTGAAGACTCTTTAAGTGGTGCCCAGTATTCGCCTGATCTCCCGCCCACCTTCAGCGAGGGGAAGCCGGCAGCTTCTCCTAGTTGCTGGGAGAGGAGCTGCTCACGTTGGTGTAAGAGAAGTGAGGACCCACTACCACTGCCTGTCCCTGCCCAAGGTGAGGGTGCACCCAGCCACAGAAGCTACTATTGACAGGAAAACACTGCCAGAAGCAGCTAGAAAAAGATGTCACGTTTCTGAGTTCTTGGTCTCTGTGGCCGTTGGCAGGCCCTTGAAGGGTGGTGTGGCCATAGGCAAGTCATGTTCATTTTCCTTCTTTTTCTGCCAACAAACCAGCACAAACTGTGGAGGACTGTAGCACAGCAGAGCTGGGAGAACCAAGGAGATGTCCCCATGTTTGCCCTTTACCTCCGAGCACACAGGGCACCAAGGCAGACAAGGTCCTGGAGAGCTCTGCAGACGTCCCTCGAGCAGGGGAGAGGCAAGCCAAGAGTGGGGAGGAAAAGGAGAAAATGCAGAGCAAAACCCAGAAAAAAATGTGTTTTACAACTATGTACACAGAAAGGGTTCAGAAGGCCATCTGCCAGGAAACAGGGTCTATGTTGGTTGAGGGTCAGGGTGTGTATTCGTGTCTGTGTGTGTATGTGCACGCGCACGCATGTACGTGTGTGCATACACAGACTATGCAAATCAAATCTCCACAGAATGAGTGTGTTGCCCAGGATCACCAAAGTGCAACTTGTAACTGTCTCCAATTTCCTGTGGAGATGATTTGTGGGAGGGGGCCTTTGGAAGACTCCCCGAGACTTTGAAGAAAGTGCACATGTGTGCTATCATTTTGGGGGGCCACCTCAGCACACCTCTTCCGAGGAAAGCATCTCCAGCCCCTTGGTGCACTATTGATACATTCAATTAGTGTAAGTGGTTGGCTGAATGTGTTCATTTTCTACCATCCCCTCCCAAATTGTGCAAGAACATCCATCTATACGTCACAACGGTGGCAAGGGCAGCTGTATGCGTTAGCCATAGAGCAGGAAAATGCAGTATCTTATACTCGCCTTTTACAAGCCAGCAAATGTTACATAAAGGAAGTGAAAACTAAGACCCTCCCTTCTTCCAATCAATAAATACCTATGGTTACAATTAACTTATGCTAAATCATAACACGTTACTACTAGTTTCCGGGGGGAGGTCTTGGAAGCGTTAGGTCTACATGCCACTCATAGCTACCTGCTTCCTCGCCGGAGGCACTGTTTCCACAGAACAAGCTGGAAATGCTTCTGACACTGCCTAATGTGCTTCCAGTGTCACCTGGGGCCTTTCTTCCGACCCAGGCTACTTCCTTTCCTGGAGAGAGGAGGGCACAAAATACCACACAAAACAAAAACCCCCAACAGCTGGGGCAGGGGTGGAGAGGTCCAGACATACAACAGCTTTTGCTGGCACACCCACTGGATGTGCTGTGCTTTCTGAGTCCTTTAGCACCATGAGAGAAACAGGTGCTACGTCTGGGGGCTGTCGGGAGAGGGGTGTGCTGTGCACGAAGGCAGGGCTCCATCCCAGTGGCCCCTGGAGATCTTCTCCACCCTCTCTGAGCTCTTCTGACTCCCCAGCTAGGGCTTTCTAACACTACAATAGACTCGTTCCACCACCTATTTACACGAAGATACATATGCAACACATCGCTATACGCAAAAGGTTACAACAGCAAGCAGCAGAATCAGAAGAGAAGAAACCCAACCGTAGCTCAGCTCAACTGTCATTCTGCCAATGGTAGGTGCTGCCTCTTCACTGATAAAATGCTCTTCTTGGAGGCAGGAGAATTGTGTTGCTTGAGGTTGCTTCCCCCCCAGATTTTGAAATCAGCCCTTCGTGGGGATGGCCCAAAAGAGAGCAAGTTGTTTTACTATTGTTCTTTAAAACCCTGTTAGCATCTGGTTTATTTATTCCATAAAGACATCACGACTGGATTAAGAGACTACAGGCTCAGACTCATTGGCAAAATGGTTTTTGGTCTAGCATGTACTGCTGAGGCCTTCTCTACCCGTTAAGTTTCTGGAAAGGATGTGAGTAGAGAGAAAACTCAGGACATAGCAGGCACATGAGTCTGTGACTCGTAAGAACTGGACCAGAGGAGAGCACAGGATGGGTGGAACACCTCCCAGAGTTACTAGGTTGGGAGAGAGTAATGCTCTGAAACCATGTGGGGGCTCCTGGGAGGCTTCGGCTCCTTGGCTGTCCTCTGTCCCGAGCACTCCCAAATGCTTCCGTTCAGGATAGCTACTGTGCTCCACCTTCCCCAAGAGGCTGGGGCCAATTGGTATATGAAAGAAGGAGCTCCCCAGTCAGGACCTCCAAGGGTCTTCTCCAAGGAACCCTGGTGCTCAGTTAACAATTCCTCCCAGGCAGCCAGCTCCCCAGAGAGCCAGAGACAATGGCCAAGTGGGAGGGAGAGAGAGCACAAGGAAGGACCAGGAAGGGCACTGAGCAGCTGCAGCTTTCCCATATGTGTCCACATCTGTGTTCTGTCTTCTAAAAAATCCTCGTTAATGGCACCCTGCCCATCTGCTTGACAAAAGTTTGAGAACTCTCCATACATCCCCCAAAGTGTTTCTTCCTCCTCTTGGGAACGACGGGGCAGGTAGCAGCAGCCTCTGCCTGTTTCTTCCCAAGCTAGGGGCAGGGAGATGACAAGCCTCGGGAGACTGGCAGGAGGGACCCTCATTTCCAGGGGCAGCGCTTGGAGTTCAACCCAGTGTCAGAAAGACTTGTGGGGTCTGCTGGCCTTGGTATCTCCACTGGGTGCCTTGCAGATGACACTGTTCGTGTGCTTCCAGCAGCAACCAGGACAGCGCAGGCGGTCATAGCCATGCTGGGCCAGCTTCACGCAGCCAGTGGCAGGCAGGTAGCAGAGCAGGCAGGGCAGCACCATGGAGAGGGCACCCACTAAGGACCAGCAGGTGCAGCAGTTGGACCAGGAACAGGAGCACGGGTGGTCTGTGCAGGAGCCCTCGTCATCCTCACTGGTGCAGTGATAGAAGATTCCCTGCACCAGGCACATGCATGTGCCGTAGTTGACCAGGGTGTGGGCCGAGCACAGGCTCTCCTGGTTGCAGACCCAGCAGGAAGGCATCATCCGAGGGGGTGCACACTCCTTACATTTGCATTTCCCACAGCAAGAAGTGCTTGTCCACTCTGGTGGCACCGCTGGACCCTTGAGGTCCAAGGGCTTACAGTGGACAAGTTTTGGCTTCAGGAACACAGCCCTCTGTTAGGCCTGCTCAGCCACACGTGGACGGAGGGGGATGTGGTCTAGCAGCCGCTGGTCAGAGGAGGTAGGACTGCTGCTGCTCAGGGAGCTGGGGCACCCAATGAACGAAGTCCATTGGTGAGTGACATCCTGTTCGCAGCAGTCACATGTCAGGGCCAGCTCTGGAGCCCTAGCACGGGTCCGCTTAGGGCCAGTGGGGGGAGCCAGGCCGGGGTTGTCAATGTAGTCATTCTCCACATGGCTGGTGTTCATCTGGTCAATGGGTAGGATGGTGAGTGGGTGCTGGAGGTGGCTGTGGGGCATCCAGCTGTCAAGAAGGGGCTGCACAATGACTGTGCCAGGAGCCAAGGGGGCGCTCTGTGGAATCGGGGGCTCCCATTGGGCTGAAGGTCCTGGGCTGCTCCACGTAACAGGCTTCTAGGGGCCTTTGGGGAGCTGCAGAGTCACAAGCATGGTTCCAAGTCTGTGTGAATCCCTGAAGCCTAGCGGTTCAACTGCCCCTGTACTCGCAGGCGCCAGCCAGAGGATCCCGCAAGGCTCACAGTGTCCTGCAGAGCCAGCTGCGTGCTGTCAGCTCCACTAGCTGCCTTGGCGGTGCTATTGCCTACAGTGGGCACTTTGATTCAGGATGGATGGTAGCCTGATGTGTGCAAGGCAAGCACCTCTGTGAGGTCAGGTTTCTCCAATAGCATATGGCCATTCTGGAGGGGATGATGGGTAGTGACATCCAGGCGCGGCATTTCCTAGACCAGCGGCACTTGGGTGAACAGACATGGTTGCAGAAGCAATCGTGGCTCTGGAAAAGGAAAGCTTATGTGGGGCTATTGAGAAGGGAAAACTAGGCCAATCTGTCTTGGCACCTGCCAGTCCTTCATCGGGAAGATAATGAGGAGCTCATTCACCAGCCCCTTCACCATTTGGCCAGAGAGCTCCTTCTGCTACTTCCCTCACTTCCCTTTTCCCTATGGGCTGTCTCTTTCCTTCTTGGAGGTCAAGTGTATGTAGAAGGCTTGGCTCTGTACGTTCAGATTCACCTGGGGCGAAAGACAGGATGTCAGGGAAATTGTGTACAGACACGGTGCCAAGGCCCAATCCTCACGTCCTGATCATATTGAGCAGGGTTGGCAGGCAGAGCCCATCTCCCAGGACAATTCATATTGTTCCTGTGTGACTTGTTTGTGAGCTTTGCCAGTTTGTTGCCATAGGCCCATGTGGTGACTTTTCACGCTTCTTCTGCCGGGCTGAACCAAACTCATGTGGCACTGGATGTAAAGGTGCCACCCAGGGGTGTTGCTGGGGAGAGAAAGGGCAGAACAGTAGAGAGGGTGTTGAGGAGCTGTTTTGAAGGTTGTTCTCCTTTTCTATTGTGATGGATACATTGTCATGCTGTCTTTCCGGATGAACTTGCTGCTCTTGTTGCAGAAGAATCTCTGAACCTCCTAGCTAAATATGGATACAGTTCACTTTGTGGAAGCTCTGGTCCTTACCTCGGGCGTTTTCTCTTGGATTTGGAGGGGAAGGTGATGCACTGCTCAGTCTCGTGAAGCACCTTGTTGTGTTGGCTATCATGAGGGAAACTCTGCTTTTCTGGCGAAGGAAGGAGCTTGGGACCTCACTGTTACTGAGGATGGCTGTGCTACCCTTCTGGCGAGCTCTGGGGCTTACCTTGAGTGATACTTCCTGCCTCCATTGCTGACCCCTCAGCTGTTGGTGTTTGTTCTCCAAAAGCTTTTCTCCAGAATTCAACCGCATCTGCTTTAGTGCTCCTATGTGTGTCTCGGTGCAAGTGTCCAAGAGAAGGTGCTGCTCGGGTGTGCTGTCATGTGGCTGAAGACGAGGGCCAGGGCGCTGAGATTTCACCTAGGCTGAGAGCTGTCTTTGGGTTTTTCTTTTGCCTTTTTAGAAGGCTTTCAGTCTGCTTAGTTTTCTTCATCCAATTTTCCATGAACGTAAAGTACTTTTCTCCAATCAGCTCCACCTTCTCCTCACCTCTTCAGTTGATTTGAAGGTGCTGCCGTCCCCAGGAGCTCATCTTTTGCATTGCTTGTCACTTTGAGGGCACCTCGTACAACTATGAATGTTGTCCTCAGAGTCACCCACATCTGATGTCTGGGTTGTCTCTGGCTTTTGCAGCCCTATTGGCCTAGAAGAGGAAGTCCTATACTCCGTGTTCTCCTCACGGTCACCGTGTCCTCCTGGTGAGTGTTTGGCACTGGAAGGGATCCTTGTGGCCACAGAATGAATGTCAGCGGAAGGTGTGGAAATCTCCATTTGGCGGTTCTTGTACTCTGGAGCTGCTAATGGGCTGTTACTCATATCCGTGGAAGTTTCTAGGCTGCATTTGCTTCCACTGGAGGCCTAGCTACACCTGTCCTGGGCTCCCATTTGTGAGGGCACTGAAAGTGAAAGTGAGTGCCCACTTGGGTTAATGTCATGTCATCTGGCACTTGTTGGGGCTTTGAGTAGCATTACTTGTACTTTGGGGCTATGGTTTTGCAACCCTGTGTCCCCCAGACTGCTAGAGGAGTGTTGTACAGTGGGCATGTGTTTCTGGATGGACAGTGGCCTGTTGTGTGCAAGGCAGGTGCCTCTGTGAGGTCAGGTTTCTCCAATAGCATGTGACCATTCTGGAGGGGATGATGGGCAGTTACATCCAGGTGCGAGTGGTGTTGACCATGGTTTGTCCTCTGCAGATGGCAGCAGCAGTTTCGGTCAGTGGGCCAGTTTCTAGACCAGGGGCACTTGTGGGAACAGACATGGTTGCAGAGGCCATCGTGGCTCTGGGAAAAGGAAAGGTTATAGGACCATGGAGACGGGAAAACCAGGACAATCTGTCTTGGCACCAGCCAGTCCTACATCAGGAAGAGAACCATGACCTCATTCACCAGCACCTGCATCATTAGGCCAGAGAGCTGCTTTTGCTCCTTCCCTCACTTCCCCTCTCCCTATGGGGCTGTCACTTCCCCCTTGAAGGTCAAGTGTATGTAGAAGGCTTGGCTCTCTACCTTTGGATTCACCTGGGGCAAAAGTCAGGATGTCAGGCAAGTTGTGCACAGGAGATGGTGCCAAGGCCCAATCCTCACGTCCTGATCGTGTTGAGCAGGCGGAGCGCATCTCCCAGTACAATTCATATTGTTCCTGTGTGACTTTTATGTGATCTTTGTGCGTTTGTTGCCATCGGCCTGTGTGGTGGCTCTTCAAGCAGTGCACACCTTGTTCCACCCAGCTGAACCGAACTCATGCGGCACCAGATGTAAAGGTGCCACCTAGGGTTATTGCTGGGGAGAGAAAGGGCAGAGATAGAGAAAGCACAGAGGCTGTTGAGCTGTTTTGAAGGTTGTTCTCTTTTTTTTTTTATGTTTAACAATCTTTAATTGAAATGTAAAAGTTCAATACAAGCCATTTATAGGGCTTGGGATTTTTTTGTTTTAAAAACAAAAATAGGGAAATGCAACAAAATGGGTCTTTGCACTGTTCAAAAACTTTCAAGGAAAGTATAGGTCATAGTGCCATAAAGGATGGATTTAACCAAACCCACTTTGACCCCTAATAATCTTACACCCAATTCCACAATCTTAATACACATTCTTGAGGACTTATAGTTCAGCTTTGCCTACATACAATTTGAAAAATACTGAGTACCAGCCTGCTTCCTATAATGCCAAACAAAGCATGAACTATTTCAGTATGTTTTGGTTTTTTTTAAAAAACAAGGAAACATTTATAGAGAGCAATACTTAGTCTCCAGATACACTTCCGTATTGTGATGGATACGTTGTGGTGCTATCTTTCCCGATGAACTTGCTGCTCTTGTTGCAGAAGGATCTCAGGACCTCCTTGCTCAATATGGATACAGTTCACTTGGTGGAAGCTCTGGTCCTCACCTTGGGCATTTCCTCTTGGATTTGGAGGAGATGGTGATGCACTGTCCAGTCTCCTGAAGCAGCTTGTTGTGTTGGCTCTCGTGAGGGAAACTCTGCTTTTCTTGTGAACGAAGGAGCTTGGGACCTCACTGTTACTGAGGATGGCTGTGCCACCCTTCTGGCGAGCTCTGCTGCTTTCCGTGAGTGATGCTTCCTGCCTCCATTGCTGACCCCTCAGCTGTTCGTGTTTGTTCTCCAAAAGCTTTTCTCCAGAATTCAACTGCATCTGCTTTAGTGCTCCTACGTGTGTCTCCGTGCAAGCGTCCAACAGAAGGTGCTGCTCGGGTGTGCTGTCGTGTGGCTGAAGACGAGGGCCAGGGCGCTGAGATTTCACCTAGGCTGAGAGCTGTCTTTGGGTTTTTCTTTTGCCTTTTCAGAAGGCTTTCAGTCTGTTTAGTTTTCTTCATCCAATTCTCCATGAACGTGAAGTACTTTTCTCCAATCAGCTCCACCTTCTCCTCACATCTTCAGTTGATACGAAAGTGCTGCCGTCCCCAAGAGCTCACCTTTGCATTGCTTGTCACTGTAAGGCACGTTGTGCAACGATGAACGTTGTCCTCAGAGTCACCCACATCTGATGATGGGTTGTCTCTGCCTTTTGAAGCCCTATTGGCCTAGAAGAGGAAGTCCTCTACTTCGTGTTCTCCTCACGGTCACCCTTTATTCCTGGTGACTGTTTTGCACTGGAAAGGATCCTTGCGGCCACATAATGAATGGCATCGGAAGGTGTGGAAATCTCCATTTGGCGGTTCTTGTACTCTGGAGCTGCTAATGCGCTGTTACTCATATCCATGCAAGTCTCTAGGCTACATGTGCTTCTTCGCAGGAGGCCTAGCCACACCTGTCCTGGGCTCCATTTGTGAGGGCAGTGAAAGTGAGTGCCACTTGGGTTCATTGTCCCGTCATCTGGGATTCGTTGGGCCTTGGAATAGCTTTACTGGTACTTCGGGGGCTATGGTTTTGCAACCCTGTGTCCCCCAGACTACTAGAGGAGTATTGTACAGTGGGCATTTGTTTCTGGATGGACAGTAGCCTGATGTGTGCGAGCCAGGCGCCTCTGTGAGGTCAGTTTTATCCAATAGCTTATGGCCATTCTGGAGAGGATCATGGGTGATGACATACTGGTGCGGGTGGAGTTGACCATGGTTTGTCCCCTGCAGGAGGAGCAGTTTCACTCCGTGGGCCTGTTCCTAGACCAGAGGCACTTGGGGGAACAGACATGGTTGAAGAAGCCATCATGGCTCTGGAAAGTTAAAGTTTATGGGGCCATTGAGAAGGGAAAACCAGGCCAATCTGTCTTGGTACCTGCCAGTCCTTCATCGTGAAGAGAATGAGGAGCTCATTCACCAGCACCTTCATCATTTGGCCAGAGAGCTCCTTTTGCTCCTTCCCTCACTTCCCTTCTCCCTATGGGGCTGTCACTTCCCTCCTTGAGGGTCAAGTGGATGTAGAAGGCTTGGCTTCACCTGGGGAACGAAAGTCAGGATGTCAGGGAAGTTGTGCCCAGGAGACAGTGCCAAGGCCCAATCCTCACGTTCTGATCATATTGAGCACGGATGGCAGGCACAGCCCATCTTCCAGTAAAATTCATATTGTTCCTGTATGACTTTTATGTGATCTTTGCACATTTATTGCCATAGGCCTGCATGGTGGCTTTTCAAGCAGTGCACAGCTTGTTCCACCCAGGTGATCCGAACTTATGTGGTACTGAATGTACAGGTGCCATCTAGGGTTGTTGCCGGGGACAGAAAGGGCAGAACTAAGGAAAGTTCAGAGGCTGTTGAGGAGCTGTTTTGAGGGTTTTTCTCCTTCTCTATTGAGATGGACACGTTGTCCTGCTGTCTTTCTTGATGAACTTGCTACTCTTGTTGCAGAAGGATCTCAGGACCTCCTTGCTGAAGATGGATACAGTTCACTTTGTGGGGGGTGTGGTGCTCACCTTGGGCATTTTCTCCTGGATTTGGAGGGGAAGGTGATGCACTGCTCAGTCTCGTGAAGCAGCTTGTTGTGTTGGCTCTTGTGAGGGAAACTCTGCTTTTCTTGTGAAGGAAGGAGCTTGGGACCTCACTGTTACTCAGGATGGTTGTTCCACCCTTCTGGCGAGCTCTGGTGCTTTCCGTGAGTGATGCTTCCTGCCTCCATTGCTGACCCCTCAGCTGTTCGTGTTTGTTCTCCAAAAGGTTTTCTCCAGCGTTCAACCCCATCTGCTTTAGTGCTCCTACGTGTGTCTCGGTGCAAGCGTCCAAGAGAAGGTGCTGCTCGGGTGTGCTGTCATGTGGCTGAAGACGAGGGCCAGGGCGCTGAGATTTCACCTAGGCTGAGAGCTGTCTTCTTTCGGTTTTTCTTTTGCCTTTTTAGAAGGCTTTCGGTCTGTTTAGTTTTCTTCATCCAGTTTTCCATGAACGTGAAGTACTTTTCTCCAATCAGCTCCATCTTCTCCTCACCTCTTCAGTTGATATGAAGGTGCTGCCGTCCCCAGGAGCTCATCCTTTGCATTGCTTGTCACTTTGAGGGCACCTCGTACAACTATGAATGTTGTCCTCAGAGTCACCCACATCTGATGATGGGTTGTCTCTGGCTTTTGCAGCCCTATTGGCCTAGAAAAGGAAGTCCTATACTCCGTGTTCTCCTCACGGTCACCCTGTACGCCTTGTGAGTGTTTGGTACTGGAAGGGATCCTTGTGGCCAGATAATGAATAGCATTGGAAGGTGTGGAAATCTGCATTTGCTGGTTCTTGTACTCTGGAGCTGCTAATGCACTGTTACTCATATCCATGGAAGTTTCTAGGCTACAGCGGGCATTTGTTTCTGGATGGACAGTAGCCTGATGTTTGCTAGGCAGGCCCCTCTGTGAGGTTGGGTTTCTCCAATAGTCTATGGCCATTGTGGAGGGGATCATGGGTGGTGACATGGTGGTGCGGCCACCCACCAGGATGGCCATGGTTTGTCCCCTGCAGGAGGAGCAGTTTCACTCCGTGGGCCTGTTCCTAGACCAGAGGCACTTGGGGGAACAGACATGGTTACAGAAGCCATCATGGCTCTGGAAAGGGAAAGTTTATGGGGCCATTGAAAAGGGAAAACCAGGCCAATCTGTCTTGGCACCTGCCAGTCCTTCATCGGGAAGAGAACCATGAGTGCATTGACCAGCACCTGTATCATTTTGCGAGGGAGCTCCTTCTCCTTCCCTTACTCTTATGCTCCTAATGGGCTGTTACTCATATCTGTGGAAGTTTCTAAGCTGCATTTGCTTCCACTAGAGGCCTAGCCACACCTGTCCTAGGCTCCCATTTGTGAGGGCAGTGAAAGTGAAAGTGAGTGAAGCCTCTTGGCTTCATTGTCTTTTCATCTGGGAGTTGCTGGGGGCTTGCAGTAGCTTTACTGGTACTTTGGGGGTACGGTTTTGCAAACCTATGTCCCCAGACTGCTGGAGGAGTGTTGTACAATGGGCATTTGTTTGTGGATGGACATGGCCTGATGTGTCCAAGGGGGGTGCCTCTGTGAGGTCCGGTTTCTCCAATAGCATATGGCCATTCCTGAAGGGATGACGGGCGGTGACATCCAGGTACGAGTGGCGTTGACCATGGTTTGTCCTGTGCAGAAGGCAGGAGCAGTTTTGGTCAGTGGGCTAGTTCCTAGTCCAGAGGCACTTGTGCGAACAGACATGGTTGCAGAAGCCATCGTGGCTCTGGGAAAGGAAAGCTTATGGGGCCATTGATAAGGGAAAACCAGGCCAATCTGTCTTGGCACCTACCAGTTCTCCATTGTGAAGAGAATCAATAGCTCATTCACCAGTACCTTCATCATTACGCGAGGGAGCTCGTTCTGCTCCTTCCCTCACTAGGCTGTCACTTCACTCCTTAAAATTCAAGTGGGTGTACAAGGCTTGGCTCTGCACCTGGGGAGAAAGAAAGACAGGATGTGTTGAAGTTGTGTACTGGAGAAAGTCCCAAGGCTCAATCCTCACGTCATTATCGTATGGAGCACGGTTGGAAGGTGGATCCCATCTCCTCCCCAGTAGAATCCATATTGTTCCTTTGTAACTTTTATGTGATGTTGGGCTGTTCCTTCCCCATGTCCTGTGTGGGGAATTGCCAACTGGCGGGCAGCTCGATACACACAGCTGGACTGGACTCGTGCGCTGGTGAGTGTATTAGGTCTGCCTGAAGTTTGTTTTGGGCCAGGTAGGAAAGAGAATTGGAGAAATTGTGTTGAGATAGTTTGTGGGAAGCTGTTTGGGGAAGCTGTTGGAGCTTTTGGGACATGTTGGTTTTCCTGTTCCATTCTGTTGGGGACCTTTTATTGCTGTCTTTCCTGATAAACTTGGCCATTCTTGTTTAAGGGGGAATTGAGGAGCTCTAAGTCTGGTAGGAGATGTAGAATATGCAGCTGAGTGGTTTTTAGTCTCATCTTTGGATTCTGATGAAACTGTACCATCTTGCTTGTGCATGGGCCTCCAGCACTTCTCCAGTATCTTCTTGTCCAGAGGAAAGAAGAGCATGCAAAGCAAGGGCCTGTCTGGGTTGATGGAGGAGCAACCACAGGAGAGGCTGGTTGTGTTACTTTTTTTTGGCAGAACCACATCTTGAACTCAGGACCTTGCACTTTGCAAGGAAGAGTTGTGTTATTTTTCAATGAAGCTTTGGAAGTAATGCTCATAATAGTTGATGATCTTTGGGTTTTCCTGCCCCTGCTCCCTTCCCCGATTCAATGATGTCAATTATCTAATGGGCCTCTCTGTCTGCCTTCTATGTCATCCTGCAGGGCTTGTCGCATCTATAAGGTGTGCCTTGGATTTTACAGAAATAGGCACATGGGTTCCTTTGTGTCATACTTTTTGTAGTCTACGTTAGAAATTGGACTGGTGATACAGCTGAGCAGCATAGTGCCTGCCCGGCAAGTGCAAGGTTCTGAGTTTGATTCCTGGTCCTTGGAGAAAAAACGTGATCTACACTAGATACTATTCCACCTCAGAAGTATGGAGGCAAACTAATTTTCATGTCCATGTAACAGTCTATGTTCCAGTATGTGTGGCACTTGCAATTTTCAGCCTTTATGCTGTGGAACAGTTGTGCATTGCGTGAATACAGGGAAAGAAAATCATGCTTTGCTTTTCAAACTTTAAAGAAAAGCTCTGCATCCCTTGCCTTTGAAAGAGCTAGTGGCCTTCCTGGCACCTTAGCAGTTCTTCCACAAGTGACAACACATGTGGGTTGTATGATCTTCTGGGACTCCAGGGTCATAGTGGGTTTTTAACTTGGTATCTGGTTCCTGTGGGATATATTTCATCAGCAGGGCTCGAAACTTTCACAAACCTGCCTGAGAAGGTACCAGAGCTATCACACTCAACTGAAACTGAGACTCTCTGAACGCATAGAAAGATGAAATTTTTTTGAGTTAGTGCCACAATGACATATCTTTGGTGCTGATTACATCTATATAAAGTCCTGTGACTTCCTTGTAGAAATCCACATAGGGTCTCATTTACATTCTAAATAGCTTAATTTCCATATTGTTTGTACATATTCATTAGTGGCTGGTCTTTGATGCAATCAGTTTAATGTACTCTCAGAATCAAAAGAGAATTACCAAGAGTGTCAGCTATGGTGCTGTCGTACTTAATTTGAAAAACAGCATAAAATATTGATAACTAGCTTTCCTCTAACTCCTAAAGTCTTCTTGGATTTGGTGGGAGTGGGATTGGTTAGCAGTTGTCAAGGTTTGCTAATTCTTTGTGTCTGCCTTTCTCTGTCTGATGTATTTTCACATATATAAAAATATTTTACAAACATTGAGTTTGAAGCTGGTGTCTTTTTAATATTTGAGTACTCAGTTATTAACTCTAGTGGGAGCTTGTTTTTTAAAAAAGGTTTTAAAAATAATCTTAGCCTGTTCTAGGACAAGATGAACTGGGGAGCGGTGTCACCTTTTGGTTTTGATGAATGGGACAGCCATGGGAATGACTGAAGTGAGCTCCTTGCACCACACAATGAATGTTTTAGCACAACATTGTGTGTAGTGTGTGTGTACATACGTGCAATTCAGCGATGACCTTTTGAATTGACAAGCAAACCAATAGCTCCTTGACCCTCGCTCCTCCCACTCACCCCTGTTGCCATGGCAGTCTGATGGTTTAATAATCTTCTGTGATATGCTGGGCTGCCTCTTAAGAACTCATTTGATGAGCATCTGTTGATTGGTCATTTACTCCCTGATTGACCCACACAATGCTAGGTTTCCAGGAGCTGAAAAAAAGGCTTTTAGTCTTTCTGAGATTTCCCCATGATTTAATTAAGGTATGAAGCAGTTGTGGTTTAGAACTTGCACAATGTAATAGCAAAAAGCCAAATAGGTTGATTAAAATAAAGAGCAAGGCGCATAGCAGAATGGACATTTCTCCAGAGAAGTCGTAAAAACACAGCCCACAGATGCATGAAAGTGTACTGTTGAACATCACCAGGCCCCAGGGCAATGCAAGTGAAAGCCAGGCCGAGATACTCCGCACCTGTTAGACTGGCCTCAGGAAGGCAAAAGATGTGTCGGTGAGGCTGCGGAGGCCAGGAGCCTTGCTGTTGGTGGAAATGAGTGTAGATTGCTGCAGCCACTGGAAAACGGCATGGAGGCTCCTAGAGAAATAAGAAATAGACTATTTTAGTGAGCCAGATAGCTCAGAGGACTAAAGCGCCTCCTGAGGCAGGTTCAGGGACCGGGGTTTGATCCCCAGTGTGCTGTGCTGATCCCGCCCCCCAGGACACACTGAGACAGCAGCTGACACTGGGCATGGTGGTGCATGCCTGTAATCCCAGTGCTTGGGAAGCGGAAAACATGATCGTTATGAGTCTGATCTGTGTAATGAGCCCCTGCAGACCTTGTCCTAAATAAATAAATAATGTAACTCAGCAGTCCCTCTTTGTGTGTATACAAAGGAAATGAACGGTGTCTCATGACCTTGTCTGCACTGCATGTGGATAGCGGCCAAGATTCGGACACACCCCGGGTGGCTGTCATTGCCTACATGGATAAGGGGGTTGTGTTATTTGTATACAAATGGAATATCATTTAGTACCTAACCTAGAGGACATTGTGCCAAGTGAAAGAAACCAGACACAGAATGAAATATATGTGATCTTTCTTATTTGTGTACTCTTAGTCCTGCAGGTAAATCACAGCATGGGGACGGCTGAGAATGGGGGAGGGGCAAGCATGGGTCACAGAGAACAAAGGTGCGGTTACCTAGGATGAGTATAGGGAACAGAAAGACTTGATAGTATTGTATGCTGGAGCTTTGCTAAGGGCACATAGCTTTTAGGTTCTGTACACAACGGAAAGATAATTGTGAGATGATGGATATGTTCATAGGCTTTAGGGTGGAGACCGCTGGACATATGTATGCCAAAATAATGTGTGCCTTAAATGTGTACAATAAAACTAAATTGGTTAAAATTTAACTTGTACAAATTGTGTTTTATGAAGACATGGTAATCACTAGCAGTTGTAGGGAGAGGGAATGAGAATAACTGCTTAGCGGGTAAGGGATTCTTTTCTGGGCTGAGAAAAAGATTTTCAGTCTGAACAGAACTGATGATTGTACAGTATTATAAACTGCACTGAATGCCACCAAATTATTTTATGATGGTTAAATTTATGTTTTGGGAATTAACACTTCATTAAAAAAAAAGACTACTGTTACGATGATGTGGTCTCCTGAGCCTGTTTTATCTGTGTGTGTGTGTGTGTGTGTGTGTGTGTGTGGTGTAGGGGGTTACTAGGACTTAAACTAAAAGAGTTTTGCACAGCTTTTTTTTAGTTTTTCCTGAGTCAAGACCTTGGCTCCCACACGACCCAGTATAGAGGTGTGCCACCAGGCCGAGGTTTTTTTCTTTTCTTAGGTCTGAGAAATTTGAATATATTTTAGTGAGATAACAGAAACTTGAATGTAAAATTTTCTAATTTATTTATTTATTTGATATAGGGACTCGCTACGCAGCTCACACTCGTAGCGATCTTCTTGTCTCAGCCTCCCCCAGCGCTGGGATTACAGGCGTGCACCCCTGTGCCTGGTTTCGGTGATTGGCATGGCACAGGACTGGCACAGCATGTGATACTGGGGATCAAACCTGGGTCCTTGTGCTTGCCTGGTAGGCACTTAAGACAGCTGAGCTGTCTCCTGGGTGACAGAAACTTGGAATTTTAAAAGCCCCAAAGTAAGCGTTTTAATTTTTCCAGAGATTTGGAAATGAAACAGAGAAAACACAGGCTGCAAATACTGTTCTTTCAATTCCCATCCCTATGTGCAAACATCTGTGTTAAAAAAAATTTTTTTTTTTATTTTATTTTCACTGTTTTGCTCTGTTGGATCCAATACAAAGCCCAAGCAGATTGATGTCATACAATCATACAATTTGTAGTCTTTGAGGAACAAAAAAAAAAAAAAAAAAAAAAAAGACTTGGTTGAACAGTGTCATTACCAGCTTCATCTGCGAGGGAAATTACAAGTGGAGAGATGAGTCTTTCTCGAGCTGAGCTTCTTGGTATTGACAGATCCATTAGCAGAAGTAATTAGAAAAGCAAAGCTGGACTTTGAATAATTAGCTTATAGTCACAGTGATTCCTGGACAAGGTAATAGCAATGGCTTGGCAGCCTGGTTGGTCGAGTTGATCTCGGTGTAGGTTGCTGCCTGCTTTCTCGTGTTGGAGGCTGAAATAGCAAAGACATTTGCTCTTGCTGGGTCTATGAAGCACTTAGCTTCCAGGGAAGAAATGGGCTCCAGAAGGTTCTTGCTGAATAAAACATGGTCTTAGCTGAAACAAAATCTACTTTATCCCAAGAGTGTTGAGAAATGTTCAGTTTTGTTTTTCCTGTTTGTTATTCTTTCTTTTTTCTTGAACTCTTAAAATAATAGTTTGTTTATTTAGTTGGGATTAATTTCTCAAAGAAAAACACGTTTACTCCAAAGACCTTTGGACTTTAATGCCACCCAAAATACAATTCAACAGCAGTTTCAATATTTTGTATTTTGATTAAAAAACAAAAAACAAAATTTGTTTGAGAACTGGCCAAAGAGCTCAGCAGATTAAAGTGCCTGCAAGCAGGCATAAGGGCTGGTGGTTCGATCCACTGGCCTGTGCCAGCCCTGCCCCCTGGCTGCGCTGAGATGGCAAGTGAGACTGGGCATGGTGGCTCCCACCTGTAATCCCAGCTCTTGGGAGGCTGTAAACAGGCAAATCACCGAGTCCAATCTAGTAGTGAGATCCTGAACACTGTAGATACTTCCCTAAAACACACACACACACACACACACACACACACACACACACACACAGGTAGAGTCAGGAAAAAGATTTCCAAGGGACAAAAGATAAAATGGTGTGTTCGTAAACTCTTTGTTCAACTCAAAGGGAGGAGTTAGGAAACAGATAACGTCAAATACCTACAGTTACGTTATTGAAGCTTTAGATAGGTACTATGGTGATATGGGAGTGACTGGTTGGGCCCCCTGTTCATTCGTTCGTTCGTTCGTTCGTTCGTTCGTTCGTTCATTCATTTATTTATTTGGCGGAACCGGGGACTGAACTCAGACCCTTGTGCTTGCCAGGAAAGCACTTTTTCCACTGAACGATCTCGCTGGCCCATACTACCCTTGATGGTGCCAAGAGGAAGGCACGGGAGAAGTGTGGGACCCGTATTTATCAGTTGACCCCTCTAGTTCTGCCAGAGTTTTACTTGGGCCTGAAGGAGTTGACAATTATGAAAGCTAAGATTTCGAGCTTTGTCAAAGTATGAATTAGGAGTTGTAGTGTGTTGGTTCCAAACAGCCACTGGAAGTGACCAGGCTAAGACAAGACACTGCCCTATTGGGTCACATGGGGCTTCAGAGTTCTTTCCTTAGTTTTGTGTTTGTTGTTTTATCTACTTGGTCCCAGGGGACACAGGATAGGCCTCTATCTCTCTAACCCTGTGTCAGCTGCCCGTGACACACACATAGCAATTTTTCTCCAGTTCCTGCAGCTATAATAATCAAAAATGTCATTGCCAAATATCTACTGATGAACAAAACTTGTCCCCAGTTGAGAACCAAGGTGTGAGGTAGGGGGTTTGACTGCTATGTAGCTACATTTGAAAACAGTATTTATTATATTAATCTAACTTTACCACTGAATGAAATGCCCCTGGAGTTCTATGGACTTCAGAACATAATTAAGAGGTTCCTTTTTTTTTAGGTGGTTCTAAACTCTTTGTACCTTAATCTGTTCTTAATTCATTGTTCCTTTGATCTATTTAATTTTTGTGCCAACACCATACTATTTCATTACAGTGAACGCACAGTGTACGTATCTAGTGGTAGACGAGACCCTACCTCTGCCCAGGCAGTGAGACAAGCCCACCAGACAGCTGGTCTTTGTGCTGGAGTGAGACAGAGGCAGGGATGAAATGAAAATGTGTGGCCTAGAGGTATAGTGGGTGATCACACTGGGGGTGGGGTGAGATAGGTGGTCTGGCTGCTGTGGACACAGTGTGGGATGTGATTGGTTCAGATGTGGAGAAGAGTGTATGGTCAGCCCTAGTGGTGCTGCCCATACCCTCCCACACTAGAGAGCAGCGGTAGCCAAGCCAGTTTCATGAGTGGCTCTCATCCTCAGCATGTGAAATTACATGTGGAAATAACTTGTTATGCAGTGGTTTAGTCCAAAGTGCAATCCTGGTCAAAGTCCAGGAAGCCAAAATGATTTTGAGAGAAACTCACACCCTTTGCTGGTAACTGCTTGAGGAGGAAGGGGACCCATCACCCCCACGGAAATACCCTCTCCTCCCCCACACTGCTCAGGCATCTCTTCCTCATTCCCTGGGAATCCCCCAGAAAGCTCCCATGGTGCCCCATGAGAGCTGCAGATTCCTCTTTGGTCCTAGGCAGACAAGAAGTAGGGCCTTGGGTCATCACCTTCCACCCCTCCTCTACTTACAGCAGGCATCCTCCTGTCTCTGCCTGCCTCCACCACACACTCATTTATTTGTTGGGGGAGTACTGGGTATTGAACTCATGTCCCCATGCGTGTGACGTAAGTGTTCCACTAATGAGCTATTCTTTCATCTTTCTACCCAGTGCACATGTACGTAGTTGTTCCTCATTCCTGTTCTAGGCTCTGATATGGGAAGATCTTCCAGCCAGCATTGATGTATTATCCAGTGTCGTGTTTTTAGACCACAACCGATTCCTTGGTTTTCAACTGGAAATAATAAAATTAGTGTGTTTTTAAAGTGAGAAGCTCCTTGCACCATTGCCTGTCTAGGGTCTTCATAAATAAAGGACCCAAGGGGCAGGGAGGGAGTTGTGTGAGTTATTTAAGGTTACCCAGGCTGTAAGTGAAATCAGGAAACTTATTATAAAAGCAGTGAAGAGGTTTTTCTGTTGGGTAGAAGCAGACCAGAGGGCTCCAACCCTGGTTGCATCCAGATAGCAAATCCTTTGTTTTTCCAGTAATAACCTTGGGGATTGGTCATTATATAAGAACCAGGTTTTTTTTTTTTTTAATCTTTATAAAGATAAAAAGGTTCAGATAGAAGCATGAAATTATGGCCTTTAATCATATTTACTATAGAAGCTTTTTTTATTGTGATAAGATTGTTGAGATTCGTTTTTATTTCTCTAAAACTATGAAGCTAAACTTTGATGGCATGCGCACCCAAAATTAAAGTCATAAAACTGCTGAGTTTTGACGGGAGATACATTGTTAAGATTTTAAGATAAAAATTTTAAAGGTATTATGTTTTATTCAGGAAGCAATTTACTATAAAGCAGCTGATTGACTAATATTTTTAGTGCACTGACTTGGGAATGTGTAGGTTAGAGGTTGGGTTGGAGTGGAAAGTGATAATGGCCCTGTGCTTTACTGTCACCACCATCCTCGAGGAGTCCCTTGCCAGGCCTCTCCCCCTCCCCCACAGCAGGGCCACTGTAAGTGCTTGGGGCTTTGTGGAGTATGTCCCCCACACCCCATCTGACTCATACAGCCTCTCTGGGATGGAAGGCAGGCCACGTCATCTTCCCTGTATTCGTGGAAACACTATTTGCATGTCCAGGGTTAGCAACTGGTGGGCAAAGAACATAGTTAATGTCAGGATTTCGTCTCCAATCACATCCTCTGCTTTTATTTTTTTATTGCAGTGATTCATAAGACAAAGCAAATACAGAAATGGTTGAAATCCATGTAAAGGTTGGCACGTTTAAAAAAGAAATTGAGGTGGGGGAGATAGTTCAGTGGACTAAGCGCCCGCTTAGGCAAACACAGGGAGCGAGGTTTGATCTCTGGTACTGCACGCTGTGCCAGCACTGGGGCACGCTGAGCTGGTGACCTAGACCAGGCATGATGGCACACGCCCGTAACCTCAGCACTGGGGAGGCCGAAAACAGGAGGAGCACTGCGAGTCCGAGCTGCATAGTGAGGCCCTATATCAAATACATAAACTTTATTTTTATTTTTATTTTTATTTTTTGCCTCCTGCTTTTGCTGTGGTTCCACAGGCGCGCGTCACCTCGCCCAGGTTGCAGGCGGGCCTGGGTGGCGCACCTCACCCGTATATGGGTCCGAGGCGGCATAGAGAACCAGGGATCGAAACCTGGTCCCTGTGTTTACCTATGCAAGCTTTTAGTCCGCTGAGCTATACCGCCGGCCCCAAATACATAAACTTTAAAACTTAAAATTGAGCTGCAGAAACAGATAGATGTTCTTTATATGGAGTTTGACCGTGGAAGAGAAAGAAGCTCTTGGAGCTGCACAATGGTTTCAGTTTTGCTCGGTGTTGTGAAACTGCGCTCCGCAGAGCTTTCCACATCCACCTGTGTGTATTCAGTGGGTCAGTGTCTCGGCCACACACGTTGAACCCTTTTCACTAGCTCTGTGACCTGCTTAGCGCATTCTCCTTAAGGCCCCACCTAGCTTTTGCAAGATGACAAAGGGAGACCTCAGGTCCTGGCCAGGCCTAAGGTGAAGCAAGTGAAGCATGATTTTAAATAAATACAAGGTGAGTAAATATGCCTGTGTTGAGAAGAAAAATCGGCAGTACGGATCCTATCTTTTATTAAAAATTTTA
The DNA here is from genome assembly GCA_004027165.1 of Ctenomys sociabilis. Classification (NCBI taxonomy): domain Eukaryota; kingdom Metazoa; phylum Chordata; class Mammalia; order Rodentia; family Ctenomyidae; genus Ctenomys; species Ctenomys sociabilis. The sequence continues at coordinate 108,419 of PVKA01000211.1, forward strand.
ATCCTTTGTTGGTCATAGATTTTTAACATGTTTTTAGTTTTTTACATGTCACATTAAATATTGTAGTTTCTGAGAGTTTGGTCCTCCCTAAATTTTGAAGCTATGGTGAGTTTCTCCAGACTCACCTTTAATCCCTGCTCTGTCTTAGGTGTGGAGGTTGGTTGTGTGGGGTGCTACTTCCTTCACCATGGACTGGGGAAGAATCTGGCATGGCCCCCAGAGAAGGCCCATCCTTGCCCTACTGGATTGCCTTAAGTGGGGCACAGTCACAGGTGGGCACCTGCCCGGATCCAGTTTCTTTGCCTTTGCAAAGGGTGGGTAGGAGGAGGGCCACAGCAGACTCCCAGAGCAATGGTTCTCGACATCTAGACTTCTGAGCAGGATTGTGGGGGTGCAGATGGTTCAGTGAGCCTGCGTGGTCCCCAGTTGTCATTTATGAGTTCCTGGGTTCTGCTGGTGAACTGAGGTGCACTTGGGGCCTCTTGTGCCCAAGCACAGCGAGCTGCTTGTGGGACACCTGGGCAGGTTTACTACGCATAGGGAATGTGGGAAGGCTCAGCATTCTTTTCTCTTTGAGGTCCTGAGGACCGAACCTAGGACCTTGAACTTACTGGATAAATGTACTACCGTTGAGCTATATCCCCAGCTCTTGTATTTATTACCAGACTTGCCTTCAGGTTCTCTTTAGCACCATATCTAAAACTTCGCTTTGAAGGGAGCGATTGCTTACTTTTCTGTTTTCCAAGCCTTAGATTTGTCATTGTTATTAATGGAGGTTTCTTCAGGCTACTGGAACTTGATTTAGAGTGAATCATTGCTGTGGATTCTTCTTCCTGTAAATCTCTTGCAATCTGTGGAAATTAGAGCTACTTTTTCTTATGCTACATGGTATTTTTTTTCTCACGATATTAAGTCCCCTAGATTTTATTTAAAAACTCATTTCTAAAAATAACTCATTATTTAAAAAATATATTAACAATTTTCAGATAACATTTTTACATATAAAGAACAGGAAAATGTCTTAAGCTTTCACTGAAATTATCCCTATTGTTGGTAACAGTTTTGAAAATATAAGACCTTTTCACTGCTCACCCTATTTTCATCCCTCTTTCCAATGTTGATATTTATTTATTTATTTATTTATTTATTTATTTATTTATTTGGCTCAGGTTCTTGCTATGCAGCTAAGACTTGTAGTGATTCTTCTGTCTTAGCCTCCCCAGTGCTAGCCTCCCCAGTGCTAGGATTACAGGCCTGTGCCACCATGCCAGGTTTCTGTGGCCGGCACAGTGCACCCTGGGCTCCAGGGCTGGCACGGCATGTGATACCATGGGATCAAACCCGGGACCTTACGCTTGCCAGGCAGGGGCTTAGATTGCCGAGCTATCTCCCTGGCCCTACCTTGGCTTTCTTGATGTTCATCAGACCTATGATTGGGACATCCCAATGTCAACCAGTCTTTAATGAAGGCTTCTCTGGTTCTAGATTTCTGCTCTTAGTTCAGCACTGTAGCAGATATCTCTGCTTGTGTGTTTATTTTATTTAATTTATTTTTTTTATCTGTGTGTATTTTAGTGTTAGTTTTTCTGCAGTGTTTCTCTTAGGCAATTTCAATCATTTCTGAACATGAAGAAACAACAGTGTCGTGAACTCCAGGATCCCATCACCCAGGCCTAGCGCCTGTCCTGTATCCTCACCCTTGCTTACCTACCCACTCACCTAGCAGCACGTACTTTAAATGACTGAAGGCATCTGGCCTCACCTCTACCTGTGCCTGTCCCAACACACATTTAATAGGTTGGTGCTCTTTTATGCAGTCATGGTATTGGCATCACACCCGAGACATTATTGCAGTTCCTGAATTGTTAGCTGGTATTTACTTCTCCCCAGTTGCCTTGCCATGTTCGGAAACATTTATTGTGATAAGAATCCAGGGCATTTTGTTGAGTGCTAGGTAAGAGGCAAAACCAATAACTGCTGGCGACACTCCAAGGGAAAGACCCAAATCCCAGAGTTGCCATGGCAAATTTGAGGTGAGTGTAACGAACCAGCAGGAAATACGCTCTGCATCAAGACGGATGGTGCTTTCTGAGCTGGAGGTAGACAGAGGCTATGAAAGTCTTGTGCTGCTAAAGACAGAGGACTGTTTGATAAATATGTAATATGCATGTGAGAGACTGTCTAAAGACAGAGAGGAGGCTGATGAGGGACTTACCCAGGCCAGTCTGCCAGTGCAGCTGCTCGGTGCTCATACGGCCATCTCACCTTCGTGGCGGTGTACAGTGGCAAGCTGCACCTTCTGTGTTAAGAGTGGCTCTGTCCTACCCAGACACCGGGTGTTCTGGTGACTATAATGTGTATGGATGTGACGCTGCTGATTTGTCTATTTGTCTTTGAAGACAAGAGTCCAGCCATAAGTTGAACACCAGTAGTGGGGCTTGGGGACAGGGGACCTGCGTATTTTGAGGTCTGAAGGCACCCTGTGCTCTAGAAGGGTTTGTTCCTAGCAGCTGTGAGGAGTGTTCCCTGTTTCCCCAGTGTAGGTATTCTAGAAGTAAAAGAAAATCTATTCTAATAAGAATAAAACATAAAACAAGTAGGAATATATTTGATAAATATGTAATATCCATGTGAGGAGAACTTTAATATGCTCCTGAGGGACCCCGTGGAAGACTTGAATAAATCAAAGTTACTCCATGTTCTCGGATGGGAGTGCTGAGCGTGTTGAGAAGTACTCATTCTCTTTCAGTTAAACTGTAATTTGAACATGATCTGATAAAGTCCCAGAATTTTGGGGGAAGAGATGAAGGAATTTGACGAGCTGAATAAAGACCATTTGGAAAAACAAATTAGACAAGAAAATTCAAAAAGTAAGGACGATAGAGCCAAGAAGCAGCCTAACCAGATACAAAAATATATTATGAAATTAATATTGTTCAAAAAACCAGTGCTGTTAAGGCCAGGGAGATAGCTCAGTGGATCAGGCGCCTGCTTAGGCAAGTGCATGGACCATGTTTGATACCCAGCACCACATGCCACTAAGCTGCTTAGTGAGACCCTGTATACCAAATAAGTAAATTAAAAAAAAAAGAATTAAGATCCCAGATACATAAAGAGCTCCTACAAATAACATTTTGGACCAGTAACCCAGCAGAAAATAGATTATGTGCATTTCACAAAAAAGTACAGCATTTAAATATGAAATGTTCAATAAGAAAAATTACTGACACTGAAGAAGGGAAATATAAATTGCTACTTCACAGGAGTCACATTTTTTAAAATTAGAGTTGATCCATGTATAAGAAAAGAAATCTCGTGATGGGAGACAAATCTGTACTACTCTATGGAGGAAAGAGGGCACCAGCCTAGGAAATAGGCTGCAGAAGAAGCCAACATTTGTTGAGCCGGGCGTGGTGGCGCATGCCTGTAATCCCAGCACTCGGGAGGCTGAGGCAGGAGGATTGTTGTGAGTTCGAGACCAGCCTGAGCTACAAAGTGAGTTCGAGGCCAGCCTGAACTGCATAGTAAGACCCTGTCTCAAAAAGACAAAAAAAAAAAAAAAAAGAAGAAGCCAACATTTGTATAATCAATTGCATCCCATGCAGTGAAACTGTTAAAAAATGAACAGGGAGAAGCTCTGTGCATGGCTGTGGGTAGCTTTGTAAGAACGGGCTATTGTTACTTGTTAAAAAGCCAGGTGTATGGTGGTGTATTGCCATTTGCGTAAAAGGAGAGAGATACACAAACCCTATATACTTGCATATGAGTTTTACCAACATACACACAGAAAAGCGTCAAAAGCATTGCCTCCTGGGAAAAGATTATTGGAAGGTGGAGGTAACTGCCAGGGTAGAGGCTTTTAGGGCATACACATTTGTATCATTTGACTTTTAAACCTTGTCTGAACTTCTCAAAAATAAATGGAAGATCCAAGTTTAAAAAGAAGCTCAATAGGTTAAAAAATACTGTTTGTTTCGATGTGTGTAGTTTTAATGTTGAACGTCTGTTAAGCAAAGATTAAGCTTTTACATTTTTAGACATCTGCCTCTTTCATTTTCGGGGCGGGTGGGGGTTGAAGGAAGGCAGTGGTTTTGGTGCAAATTAAATAATTTCTTTTTTAAATGTGGTAGATATTTTGTACCACCTTTTTTTTTTTTTTTTTTTAACTTTGTGCTGGTTTTGCCACCTGGTATTTTTATTTATTTATTTACTAATTTTCTTTTTTTGGTGGAACCAGAGATTGAACTCCGGCCCTTGCACTTGCCAGGGAAGCACTTATTCCACTGAGCCATGTCCCGGGCCCCTAGTGATTTCATATTTGTGTGTAATCTTTTTCTTTTCTTTGCCTCCTTCCATTCCTGGAGATGGAAATGACTTTTCCATTATCACTGAGAAGATGCTGTAGGTGAAAAGCACTGGATTATTGATGCCTTTGAGTGAATTGGAAGATGGCAGGGAAGACAGGAATACGTTCACGTTTAGCAAGACGTGGCCCACAAGGTCTTCCCCATGGCAGGGGAGGAGGGACTTGGGTGTGGTTGGTGGCTCTCTGATGGCCTCTCTCCTCTTCTCTCCACTCCAGAGGAGCTCCCGCGGTCCTCGGCGGTGAGGCTGGCCTCCCTGCGGGACTTGCCTGGCCAGCTGCAGGAGCTGTACCAGCAGGGATTCTCCCTGGCCACCTTGCACCCATTCGTGCAGCCCACTCACAAGCAGGAGAAGATGCCCCTCGAGCACATCTTCAGGGCCATCCTGGTGAAGCAGACTGGCAGGTAAGGAGCGTGGGCATCAGACGGTGGCTACTGTGTGTTCAGTGCAAGAGGAGAAGTAAGCAGATGGCGATGGATTTGGGTGCTGGTCCCAGAGCTCTGCCCTCTGCCAGGGAAGGTGACACGGTTAGAATTTCTACAGCCTTCTGCGATGGAAAGCAAATGCCCTGTCCAGCTGCAAGTAGAGTGGTCTATTTTATATTATATTTACTCTCTGATTTATTGGATTAAACTCGGCTAAAAATAAAAGGGGGGGACTCCAAAGAATTGCACTCCCAGAGTGATGTACTAGTAAAAGTAAAGTAATACTATTAATCTGAAAAGCTCAGTTGGAAAACACTATGATTTTTATTAAAGACTATATATACAAACTTAATATCTTCCTCCAAAGTCTAGATTTAGAAAAGTTTGGACTCACCCTGTTTTCTCAAGTCACCTGAGAAGGAAAAAAAAAGAAAAACCAAAAACATCCAAAGATAATATTGCCCTTAGTTTTGTCTCGATTTTCATTTGTGGAATGCCTTGTTTTTTAAATTTTGATTGGGCCTCATTATGAAAAGAGATGGAATTGGTTTTTCAAAATGAGACACATTAGTTTTTGGTGTTCTTTGAACTCTGAGGATGGAACGGATGGAGTATGTTTTTGCTGCTTTCATAAAAATAAAAGTTGAAGTGAAGCCTGGGGAAGGAAAACAGCGTGTCCTTGGGCCAGTTCCCATGGAAGGAAGGACAAGGTGGCCTCTATTTTAAAGACAGTGCAACACGACTGCTCCTCTTTCTGTCTGTGTCTGTGGCAGACGGTGTTTGACTCGTGCTCTCCCCGGGGACGGCGTGAGGCATGAGGTTGCGTGAGAAAGACTGACTTCTTTTTTCCTTTTTGCATGGCTGATTGTGGTCTGGGGTACTTGGCCCCACGTCTGCATGGATTAGCATTTGAAGCGAAAGGGCAGTGCAGGTCTTCGTGCAAGTCTGAAATCAGCTTTCTGCAGGCAAAACTTTGCTGAGTGTCTGCCCTTTCTGCATACGGATTTCTTTCTGTCGGGTGGCTGTGCATCAGTGTGTGGGTTGATCAGAAGAGGAAACGATTCTGGGGCCACCGTGGTTGACGTTCCTCTGACACGGGAGATGTATAATGACTGCAGCTCACGCTTACTGAGTACTTATCGCATGCCAGTGTAACTCCGTCCCTATCACCAGCCTATGAAGTAGGCTGTTTTTATTTTTATTTTGAAGGAGAGAGAACTGAGGCACAGGTGTTCCTTGTCAAGGTCAAGGTCTTCCTGCACTGTTTCTTGTCAAGAGCTCTACCTGGCCCCCAGGGAGCTTGACTCATGTACCTGTGCAGCTACCCTTTTAAGAACAAAGGTGAGGAAGAATGTCTTTGTTGTCAGGAGAGGTAATACATTATTCAGCCTTTCTCCCAGTTTACAACTCAACGATGCTCAAATAAAACAACTTCAGACAGGAAAGGAAAGAAAACTGAATTGCTCTGTAGATCATGGAAGGTTTTCCCTAGGCTGTAGTGATTCTGTTCCTTAGACCAGTGTTTTGGCCTTCATGTTTAGAGGAGGCAAGTCTAGAGACAAGCTTAGAGGGACCTCCTGCACCACAGCTCCCCTCGCAGTGCTGTTAACACGGCACTTGGCGTGAGGACCGCACATACAAGTACCCCGACTTGAAATGTGAAGATGTGGGTTTTTTTCCCCATTCTGCGAAGCACCTCTCAAACTCTGATGGGCCTGTGAATCCTTGGTGTTGTTAAAGAGCAGAGTCTGACTCAGAACGTCTGGGGTGAGGCCTGCATCTCTAGCACATTCCCAGAAGATGCTGACACTGCGGGCCCATGGACCACACTTCGATACCAAGGTGTAGAGGACCTGACTATTCCCAGGGAACACTTTTAGTACTGGAAAGGTGAGAAACAATGTAGAGCTCTAGGCTGGTGGGCCTGTATTCCAGGCTCTACTTAGCTCCTAGTAAGTGGGATAGGGTGGGGGACATGTAAGAGGATTTTCCTGGGCTTCCCACTCTCTAGGTAATAGGTAGTACAGTGATGGGTTTGGTCCCACATTTTTTCTGTGTGTGTGTGTGTGTGTATGTATTTGGTTCAGGGCCTCACTATGCAGACTCACAGCAGTCTTCCTGTTTTCAGCCTCCCCAGCACTGGGATTACAGGTGTTCACCATGATGCCTGGTCTTGGTGGCCAGCTCAGTGTGTCCAGGGGTGGGGCCAGTGTGACATGTAGTGCCAGGGATCAAACCCTGGTCCCTGTGTTTTCCTAAGCAGGTGCTTAGTCTGCTGAGCTATCTTACCAGCCCTCCCACATGGTTCTTATGGAGTACAGTGAGTGGGTGAGGAAGCAGCTCTTAGGAGCAAGAACCCCAGCTTTGAGTTAGTCCATGACAAGCCAGCAGGGAGCTGGGATCAGGGGGATAAGCTGAGGTTCTTCAGTTATACTAAGGGCAAGGCATGAACAAATGAGCTGACTTTCAGAAGATAAAAATGGTAAAACTCTTTAAGAAAGATGAGACAGTGGTGTGCAGGAAGATTTCAGGATAAGGAAGATGGCAGACTCCATGGATTTTAAGGAAACTTTATGGGTACATTTTTTAGATACACATAGTGATCACATTCATCTTAGAGGATTGTTACCTACACGTGATATGTCTTGATTCTTCTTTTGTCCCCAATGGCTTCTCCTTCCTATCCCTCTTCCTCTTCTTACAAAAGCTTTGTTCTCCAGTTTTTCCTTCTCTTTGCTCTTCCTTCCTTTTGCATTAGATCTCCACATTCCCTCTACTTCGTGATTTTCAATTTTCTTAACACTGTAGGGGTCCTAGCAAGATAAACCAAGAGAGGCTCTGTCTTGAGGTCACTGCTTTCATTGGCCCGTAACAGTCAGGTTTGTCTATCCTTCATGGGCGTGGCCTGGCATTTTCTTCTCTTCCAAGGTGTATGTTCTCTTGGGTGTTTTTTTCCAGAAAAGACCAGTTTCCTCACAGTTGAAATCTCGAAGAGAGCAAAAACCATGTCTGTGTGTCATGATTTCGAAGTGGTGTTTGTAATTTTCAGCAGCCCTTTTATCAGCCCTTTCTGCTTCGCCACACCTAGTTACCCCATGAACTCCAGTTCTTGCTTTAAAATTATAAAAACACTGCTTACTGTTATGAAACACTGAACCATTACCGCGCATTGATGGATTACGCTTTATGAGATCTGTCCTAGCTAATTCACAAATTATAGACTCAGATAGGATATAACCTGCCATCTGCCTTTCATTTGTCTACACTAACATCCTTTCTACTTTCTCTAACATTGTTAATTGTAACTTACTAATTTGAGTAACACCCTTAACAACACTACCTTCCTTACCTAAATCTTTTCTCCCAAAGATTGTCGAGATGGTGGACCTTGACATGCTGTACATATTAGTGAGATTGGTCACATGAAAGCCACTCTCACATTTCTCTTTTATTGTGATTGCTTTCTTTACCTTCCCTTCCTTGCTTAGCTTCTTCTCTAGCTTTTTAGGGACCATTTTGATATCAGTAATCATAGTGATTATATAAAGCACTGACTAAAATTACATCCATAAACACATGCATCTGGCCTCTGCTTGACATTTACAAATGTTTGCATGTTTTTTTTTTTTTTTTTTTTTCTGGCATTGCACGTCTTTGTTTACAGCTGCACAAGTGGACAGCATTTGGGTTATAGCTCAAGACTTTGGTCTTAAGTTAAAACTAAAATTCTAGTTAACTTGAGTTGTTTGCATGTGAAGCTATCCATAATTCAAGGCTCCCCTGTATTGGTTATTCCAAGAACCAGGGATAGCTTTCTATTTCCTGATAATGTGCTTCCGCCTGCTTTTTCAGAGTACTGCAATTTTTAATGAAAGGTTTTTGACTTCGTTAGATTGATTCCTAAGCACTGCATATTTAGTGCTGCTTTGAAAGTTGTGATTTTCTTAATTTCTCGTCAGTGAGTTTGTTATTTGCTTACAGAAAGACTATTAATTTTTGAGTGCTGACTTTTACTCAGCCATGCTACTGAATTTGGATATACAATCCAGAAGCCTTTTGATGCAGTTTTTGGGATCTTCTATGCAGAGTATCATGTCATCTACAAATAATAACTTCTTTTCCTAGTATTACCCCTTCCTTTTATTTATTCATTTGTGTCCAGTTGCTCTTGCGAATGTTTTCAGAACAAGACTATATTGAACAGGAGTAGTGACAGTGCACATTTTTGTCTTGATCCTTGAGTGAAAGCTTTCAATTTTTTAAACAATTTGTGTTTGCCATAGATGACATTTATCAGACCGAGATAAAGATCATGTATTTCAGTTTTCTGTATGACTTTTTTCATCATGAATAGGTGCTGGACTTTGACAAAAGTTTTTTTTGCGTCTGTTTAGATGATCATGATTTTTGTTCTGGTTCTGTTAATATAGTGTATTGCATTTATTGATTTATATATATCTTGAAGCATCCCTGCATTCCTGGGATAAACCCAACTTGGTCATGTGTATAATTTTCTTGATAATTTGCTACATTGTTTGCCAGTGTCTTACTGAGGAGCTTTGCATCCATGTTCATTAGTTAGGGAGATTGGCCTGTGGATCTGTTTTAGTTGCATCCTTCTCCAGTTCTGTCAGAGTAATGCTTGCTTCCAGGAATATGTTTGGGAGTACTGCTTCCCTTTCAACTTCATTAGAGTTTGAGAAGCTGTGATGTTAGGTTTTTTTCTAAATTTCTTGTAGAATTTACAAGTGATTTCTTCCAGATCCCCACCTTTTTCTTTGTTGGTAGGTTTTTAATTACATCTTTGATTTCATTGATTGATACTGTTTTACTTGAGATTTTTATATCTTCTCAATTCAACTTTGGTGATTCATATGAATGTAGGAATCTCTCCATGTCTTACTAATTTTCCATATTATGAGAATGTAGGATTTCAAAGTAGGTGTATAGATTATCTTCCAGATTTCTGCAGTGCTGTGATTTTGCCTTTTTCATTCCTAATTGCATGGATTTTAGACTTTCCCTTTTTTGATAAGGTTACATAAGGGTGTGTCAATTTTATTTAATCTTTCAAAGAAGCAACTCTTTGATTTATTGATTCTTTGTGCTTTTTTTAGTCTCCAGTGTGTTAATTTTTGTTCTGATATTTATAATTTCCTCCCTCTTATGAGCTTTTGGTTTAGCTGGCTTTTCATTTTCTAGAAGTTTGAGGTTCACCACTAAGTTTATTTAGGTTTGCTTTGTTTACTTGATACACTGCTATAAATTTCCCTCTTAGGACTACTTTTGTTGTGGTTCATAAAGACTGTCCTTGTCATCAAATTGTATAAAGTGTCTAATTTCTTCTTTAATTTAATCTATGACCTTCTGGTTGTTCAGGAGGGTACTATTTAATTTCAGTATGTTTATGAAATTCTTGTTTTGTTTACTTTCCAGTTTCATTGAACTATAGTCTGATAATATGCATGAGATCATTTCAGTTCCTTTACATTTACTTAAGCATGTTCTGTGGGTTAGTATGCGGTCTGTTTTGGAGAACATCCCACATTCAGCTGAGAAGAATGTGTATTCTGATGTTGTAGAGTTAGAGTGGAACACTATAGACATTTATTAAGTCCATTTGTTCATAAGTTTGGTTTCTAATATTTCATTGTTCACTTTTTTGTTTAGTTGATCTGTCTTTTGTGACAGTGGGATATTGAGAGCCCTCAATACAGTTGTATTAATGCTTTGACTTTCCATTATTATTTGTTTTATACAGTTGGGTGCAATGGTATTCGTTGTGTCTATATTTATGATTGTTATCTCTTCCCCTGGGATTGTTCCCTTTACAAGGATGTAGTGACTTTCTTTATCTCTCTTAGTCTTCATTTTGTCTTCAAATAGAATAGCTACCCCTGCTTTTTTCATGTACACAGAGTATTGTTTTCCATCCTTTGACTTTTAGGTCATGAGTTCTTTTTCAAATTAAATGTGTTTCTTGGGTGCAACATATTGTTGAACCTTATCCATCCTGCCAGTCTGTGTCTTTTGATCGATGAATTGATACCATCAACATTGATGGTTACAACTGATACATATTTACTTTACCTTTGTTGTGTTACTTTCCTTGGTTGGCTCCTGAACTTTTTTTAATCCATCCCTTTGTTCAGTTGTTTGTCTTGCCTGGTGGGTTCCTTTGGGGTTCATAGAGTTGTAGCCCCTGTTAAATCTTTCTAGAATGTCCTTCAAAACATTTTGGAGTGCTAGTTTGGTGGTCATACTTTTTTTTCAGATGTTCCTTGTCATTGAAGTATCTTACTTCTCCATCAGTTTCGAAAGACAGTTTTGCAAGATACACCAATCTGGATTGAAGGTTGTTTTGCCTTAGAACTTGAACTACCTCCTTCCAAGCTTGCCTTGACTTGAGGGTTTGTGTTAAGAAGTAAGCTGTGATTATGATGGATTTTCCTTTATAAGTGATTTGTTTCTTTTCCCTAACAGCTTTTAAAATTCTATTCTTACATTAAATTTCTATGATAATGCCTAGCTATAGGTTTTTTTTTTTTTTTTTTTTTTTTAATCATAGCTAAGTGGAGTTTTATATCCCTCACTTATCTGATATGTCAATCTGTTTTTCTCTGCCAGGGAAGTTTTTTGCCATTATATGTGAAGTATTTTTTATGTCATTTGTACTGTCCCTTGCTTTTTCATTGTCCCCAGTCAATCTTAAATTATTCTTATTTGCCTCATCTAGCAGCTACTGGATTGATTTCTTCTCATGGTCCCTTGCTATTTTTAAGAAACACTTACTTTCATGTTTGCTTATTGCAAACCTGTCTCTGTATCTGAGACTGTGTCCTTGTACAGGCTTAATCTACTGTGGGCACTTCGAGTGGAATTTTTATTCTGGTAATCTGCTTAAATCTGCCGTATGGATTTCATTTCTTATGCTGAGCATTCATGTCTTTCATGATTTTAAGATCCTGTGTTTTTTGTCTGTACTTGTCTGTTTTGTGAAGTATATCAATCCGGACTGAAGGTTATTTTCAAGCGGAAAACAACTCTAGAGTCACTAGTGTATTTTTCATTGTGAGTACCATTTCTACAGTTACTTGAGAAATTATTTTTCATTTAATCTTTTTCTTTCTAGAACCCTATTCAGTTGCTTTGTTGTTAACCAATTTAGAGGCTAGGTGAGTGGCTTTCAGATTGTCCCACCTCATTGCCCTCTGTGTTTGCCTTTGGTGTCTGGGGTTACATCTTTTTTATTTATTTATTTTTTTGGCCTGCTCAGCCCATCCTGAGGGCAGGGCTGTGCTGCATGTGGTGCTGGAGATTGAACCGTGGTCCTCTGTGCCTGCCCAAGCTTGCCTGAGCAGGCACTTTAGACCATGAAGCAATATGGCACCTACATCTTGTTTAAATGTCTTCTCATTATCCTTTCTGTCTTTAGTTTAATTCTGGGATGATGCTTGCAAATCGCCTGTGGTGGGTTGCTTTATCGCTAATCTTTAGAAACCTTAGGAAATGACTGCTTCTCTGAGCTATCATCCAGGTGTAACTGGTTTTTGGGTGTGTTCTAAGATTTTACCTCTTTAGTTTGTTGGTAGTGAGAAGTTGTAGCCTGTTAGGCCCAGCCCCTGGTTCTTTGGCACTATGGCACAGTATTTTCTGTGACCCTTAGTCAATGTCAATCTCGGAATACTGGGGAGAACTACTGTTTAGAACAATTATGTCACTTTTGCCCTAGAGTGGTTCTATCCACGATAATAGTAACATCAGACACAGCCTAGAAAGTAACAAACTGAGCTACCCATTAAGTTGCCACCATTAACTATATAAATTAAGATTTGTGGTTATGTAAGAAAATGTAACACAAACCAGAAAATTATATGCAGTATATAATCCCTTAATATGTTAGTTTTCCCTTTGGGGGTTAAAATTTAACATGGGTTGGAGAGAACATAGAAAAACAGAACAAGAGGAAGAGATTAGAATAAGGCTGGAGGATAAAGCAGGACCCCACAAACTTTGGGAAATTGGTTCAGAAGACTAAAGAGAGAAGGAAAAAATCAAAGAACTGAACAGAACAGAGCCACAACCACAAAGAGGCTATAAATGAAGTTCACACTCATAGAAAAATAAAATCAGGGCTGGGGGATTTATCTTAGGCAGAGTCCTTATTTGGCAAGCACGAGGACCTGAGTTCAATTTCTGATACCTAAAAAAAAAAACAAAACAGTGAATTAGAAAAAGCAAAAAGTGACAACACCACTACAGCAATAAAAAACAAGCAAGTGAGAAAGAAAAAAAAAAAGAGAGAGAAGAAGTTCACTTTCAGATATGTATCTGCTGTCACTGGTAGGCAATGTGTGGAGGCAAAGCCTCGATCCATGTTGATTTATCCCAGAAAGCCAGCAGTTTGGCTGGGTAGTGGATAACCTCAGGAAGAGTGCACCTTCTGGGTGAGACCAGATTCATTCAGGCTTTAACCATCAGCACACTTTCTGTAGGCCTGATCCTACCTGGGAGCCGCTAGGTAGAGCCAGCAGCCACTCTGAGTTCTGAGCCCGCATCTCTCCAGGATGGCTCCTGGCCAGTTGCTGTCTCTTGCTTGACAACTCAGCCTTCAGCAGTCACCCAAGCTAGGGCAGTCCTTTATGTCTCCCGCTCTCTTCACTGCTGCATCTCTCCAAGGAGGCCTCTGGAGTCTTCAGCAGTAATCGTGTATCCACAAATTTGAACCATTCCTCTCATGCAGTGAGTCCTGTCTCAAGGAGAAGGTGCCACTAGCTACCTACCCCCTTCTTGTGCCTTGAAGTTTCTCTCATCACTGTCTCCGTGGGTTTCAATTTATGCTTCAGGTCCTTCCTGCTTTCAAAGGACCCATTTTCCTCCTTCCTGTCTCCCTCACGTTGCTAAATTCCAGTGTCTGGATGGTGACTCTCAGGATCCTGGTTGGCTGCTCTGCCATCTTGGTGCTACTCCATGATCTGGTTTTGGTTTTGTGGTCATGAATTTCTTCAGGTGTTCTTTATCAGGGAAATACCTTGTTTCCCTATTAGTTTTGAAAAAGTTTTGTGAGGTTCATCAGTTTGGGTTGGAGGTTATTTTCTTTTAGGATTTAAAATTCTTTAAGCTCTCCTTGACTTAAGGCTTTGAGTTGCAAAATCTGCTATGATTTGGATGGGCTGTCCTTTATAGAAGATTGTATCTATTCTCTATAAAACTTTTAATATTCTGTTCTTGTGTTGAAATTTCTGGAGTCTTGACTATTATATACCTTGGTGTACACTTGGTTTTTTTGGTCATGGTTATTTGGAATTCTATTAGTTTCACTTATTTATTTGTCAAATTCTTTTTCCATGCTTGGGAAGTTTCCTGCCATTACTTTTGTGAATTGATTTTTTAATGTCACTTGCAATATCTCCTGTGTTTTCATTGGCTCCTATCAATTTTATGTTGCTATTCTTTGTATCACTTAGCAGCTATTGTGTTAATTTTTCATAGTTCCTTGCTGTTTTTCATCTTTTTTATGAATTTGATATGGGGCCTCATTACACAGCTTGGACTCATTGTGATCCTCCTGTTTTCAACCTCCCCAGGATTACAGGATTAATTTTTGGATTATAGGCATGTGCCACTGTGCCCTGTCTTGGTGGCCTACCTGGGGGTAGGGCTGGCACAGCATGTGGTACTGGAGATCTAACCCTAGTCCCTGCGCTTGCCTAAGTAGATGTTAGTCCATTGCGCTATCTTGTTGGCCCTAGTTCCTTGCTATTTTTAAGAAGTCGTTCTTTTCCTGATCACTAACTGAAAAGGTGTTTTCTAGATATCATTCTGTCCTCTAGATGTCATTTATCCTCATACAGGATAAAATGTATATCCTGCTGTATACACTTTAAAAACAATTTTTGATCTCCTGGACATCACTCTGAATCTGTTTCATGGGTTCCACCTCTTTCTTATGTTGACCATACACGGTTTCCATCATTTCCTTAAGCTCTTGTATTATTTTTTTAAATTGGTATCTACTCTTGATTCACTAACTATGTCCTTCATTGTAGTCATCATCTCCTTAGTTATATGAGAATTATTTCTAATTTGACTTTTTCTAGAGTCTCATTCATCGGCTTTGTTACTTCTGTTACCATTTTGAGAGTTCACGTGGGTGATGTTTGAATCATTCCACCTCACTGGCCCCTGGGTTTGCCGTGGAGAGGATGGAAGCCTTGAGTTACGTCTTGCTTCCCATGTTCTCTCATTTCATATATATATTTTAGTTTAGTTTCTGCTTGTCAATTGCTTACAGTATGTAGCTTTATTGCTAGTATTGAGAGCTCCTTGGGAAGTCACTACTTTTCAGATGCCTTTTAGTTGTAGCTGGATTTTGGCTTTTGAGTCTGTTACGGAGATCCTACCTTTTCAATTGATTGAGGATGCGAAGGTGCTTCCTGGTTGGCCTAACCCCAGAGTCTTTAGTACTAGCCTGTAACATTGTTTATGATTCTTAGGCATTCTTGGCTTTGGCATATAGGGAATAAGAACTAATTAGAATAATTACATCATCATAGCTAAAATAATACAATCAGTAATAGTAGCATCAAGCACAGCCTAGAAAATGACAAACTATGTTGTCTTAATTTTCCACTTTATTTTTTTAAATTTTATTTTAAAGAATAAAAGCAAAAAGACAGGAATAGCAACATACAACAATACATATGATACAGAATTTCAAAACAAGAGTAGAAAGTTGGCAACAGATGTTATATTGTATGTTTTTAGCATCAAATCTGCTACTTAGATTCCCAGATATAGGCATGCAAGCTTGGTCAGATAAACATTAACTCTTCTTTTCAACTGTATGAACAAGATTCGGAGTTGTCTAAAAAAATGAAAAGAAAGTCGGATATAGTAGATATCCTTTCAGCAAAGCAGTGTTATCCTCAGAAGAGAAAATTTAAAAGGTAGACAGACAAATAGAGCAAGAGAGAGATTAAAAGCAAGGCCCAAAGACAAAGCAAGATTACATGAGATTGGGTAAACTGATGAAAAAAATAACAGGGAAAGAGAGAGAGAAGGAACAAACATAGAAGGAAAGAACAAAGCAATACCTGGAAGCAATGTTTAAGCAATCAAGGGGAGAAAAAAGTGAGGAAAAGGACAACAAAATGTCTCCTCCAGGGCTTGCCTCTGCTGTCATGGGAGACAGAGGGCGCTGATGGCCCAGGTCTGGGCCAGGTGATCCCCGCAGCCCACAGGAGAATTGCAACTGAGTGGTGGACAATCCCGAGAAGGCTGCCCTGTCAGTTTCAGCGAAGTTCAGGCTTTTCCTTCTGTCAGGATGTGAGGTTGGGACCTGAGCTGGTCAGCCAGGAGCGCCCTTGGGGTGCTGCTCCTTGGCTTGAACTCTGCTTCCTGACCCTAGATGCCTCCCGCTGCTGTGCCTCACCCCAACACCGGAACCCGCTAGATGGAGACAACCCATGGCTGCTCTGAGTCCCAGATTCAGCTGGCCGCTTTCCCAAGCGGTCACTGGCGAACCCTCCCTGTCCTGGGGATGTCTAGAGTTGCACACCAGCTGCTGCAGCCTGCAGCCTTCACTCACTGCTCTACTGGTGCGTTTCTCCATAGAGGCCTCCTGAGACACTTGCAGTCACCTGTGCCTCTATCGGTTCAAGCTGCCTGTCACATTCTGTGAGCCTAGATTGAGGGAGGAAGTGTCATTCGGCATTCCCTCTGCTGCACTGAAATCTCTCTTTGCTCTCCCGTGGGTTCCAGTTCTCACTTCAGATCCTTGTTGGGTCCCAGGGACCCATTTCCCTCCTTCTTTCCCCCATAGTGCCATATTCCAGTTTCTGCCTCCAAATCTTGATGAGGCCGGTTTGCTGGTGTTTACTACCCTGCCGTGTCCTGGAAGTGTCATCTCCATGGATCGAGTTCACTGTGCCCCAGAATACCTGCCCTTCCTGCCTTGATGACGTCAGTAAACATTCTAGTTTCCTCATTGGCTGGTGCAGAGAAAGACATTCCTGTGAACTTTGAATTGACTTGGGAACTCCGTTTTTTGTCACCATTTTATCTTTTATTTTGAGGCAGTGTCTTGCCAAGTCACCAAGTTGCCCAGGTAGGGTTTGAAACTGTTATTCTCTTGCCTCATCGTCAGTGCGGTGAAGGCTGCAGGCTGCAGCAGCAGGTGTGCAACTCGAGACATCCCCAGGACAGGGAGGGTTCACCGGTGACCGCTTGGGAAAGCGGCCAGCTGAATCTGGGACTCAGAATACTGAGATAATAGAGGCATTGGTTTTATTGATTTGTATTTACGGAAATCTGAAAAACCTGGTAAAAGACAAAATGGCCCAAAGGCGCCTTCCTCATTCCTACCTCAACATTATCGTGTGGGTGCAGGGGTAACGATTGGGAGCAAGAGTCATTATGACATACAGCTTTGAAGTGCAAGTGTTTTTTTCTTAGCCCATGCAATAACCATGTTTCTAGATTGTGAGGAAAAGACCCCTACACCACTGAAAATAAACAAGCAAAAACCCTTTTCTGTAGTAGTAGGGAGTTTAAGTAGAAAAAGCAATAAAGGAAGCTTATGCGATGGATTTGTAACATGTGGTTAAACATATTGAGGTGTATTTTTCACAAAGATTGCTAAAATTCTCACAGCTAGAAACAGTGCTAATGTTATTTAGCCTTCAGAAAGGAATTAAATGCCTTGGTGATATTTTCCTAGTGGAGTGTATTGAAAGGTATCTACATAAACTCTCAACATCACTCTTGTTCATCGGGTTTGTCACTTGGGAGTGGCTGTTTGAAACGGACATCAACCCAATGTGTATGAAAAGGGAACACAGCTGGGGAGATAGCTCAGTAGCGTAAGTGCCTGCCTGGCAAGCACAAGGTCCTGAGTTCAAGAGAGAGAGAGAGAGAGAGAGAGAGAGAGAGAGAGAGAGAGAGAGAGAGAGAGAGAGAGAAGTGAGCACACAGTTACACAATTTTTGGCACATAATTGGGTTTTAGAGTATGCAGAACCCCGGAAAAAAAATACAACTGTTCGGTCTTGCATCCCTCCCTCCCTCCCTCCTTTCTTCCTTTCTTCCTTCCTTCCTTCCCAAGGAAGGAATAGGTCACTGCTATTATTAAGCAAATATCAAAAAGAAAGTGAGTTGCAAAGCTTTGGTTTCCCAGTCATATAAAAGTCATGTTTACGGTTTTAAAGATGTACATGCCTCAACTAAAAATGTTGCATTGCTACAAGAGACTAATGATGATCTGAGCTCTTGGAACAATGGCACTGCTCAACATAGGGTGGGCATAAATCTCTGATTTATGTTTAAAAAAACAAACAAACCACTATCTGCACAGCATGATAAAGCAGAACGCTGTAGCGCGAGGCATGCTGGGCGAGGAAAGCTGCTTGCTGGGAGGGCAGAGGGTGCGGGCTGGTGCAGACCTCTCCTGTCTCACTGAGAACGTTGTGGTATTCTGGTCATGGACTTGGGAAGAAGGGTATGTATTGGAAAAAGAATCAAGGACGTGTTTAGTGAGGGAGGAGTTCTTAACTTGAGCCTTACAGTATTTTTTTTGCAAGCCTAGTAGTAAGAGCATAATGTGGGAAGGGTTAAGTCATAATGAAATGTTTTCTAGTCGCTTTTGAGTAATCTGAGGGTTGATAATCCAACTAGGAGGGGTGATGGAAACACAGATTGTTTCTTTTCAAAAGGTGTTACTGTAAAGGCCCCATTGCTGTTCATTTCCCCCGTCTGAGCACGCTGACCCACCGTTCTTGCCACTTTCTGGAGCATTTCTGCAGATAGTCTTTCTTCATATCTTAAAGAGGTGTGGTCAAAAATACAGCGAGTGCTGCCGTCCAGTGCCATTCAGCAGACCCACAGGGTTGCAAAGGCATTCCAGTGTATCTCTTACTCACCTTATTCATTGTAGGACTCTTGGCCATTTTTAGAGTTAAAAGGACCACAATACGTTAACCTTTGAATTGGATTCAGGCAGACATGAGGGACTTCGGCTGCTTCTGAAAGTGGCGAAAATGATGGGGTTACTGTGCTTGAAGCGAGAGGGAGAGTTTTTAGGGAGATTAAAGGCAGTGTTTCTGTTGCAGTAATGAAATCTTACAAACTTAAATAATCACTGTATTTTTATCACACTGCATCCATTATTAGTGTATTTGTCCAAAGTCAGTACACTCCACACTGATGTTCCTTTAAACTCCTACCATTTTGACAAACTTCTGTAAATCCACGAAAACTTATCAGATCTTTCGAAAATTCTGGTAACTGCCATTTCATTTCAAGAAGGCAGGCCAAACCACGCATCTAACGATAAATTAGTCTCCATTGACATATATTAGACTTGGTGAAAGTCGCTTACTTGGAAACTGACTCAGTAATGAAGAGCTGCCTATTCAGATGCTTAGAATAGAGTTTGTACTTGTTTCTCTCAGTTGTTTCTTTTACTCAGAGATTGTTAGGAAATGATATAGATGCAGTTGCATTCACACTGAGTCATAGATGTACTTAAGTTTTTCTTTGTTTGTGGGGGGCAATTTTCCTTACCACGTGTTCCCAAAGATCTCATAACTTAATGGCTGAGAAAAGTCATTTATTAATATGTCACTGCTGACGTTTTACCAGTGTGGGTTTAGTTCTGGGCTTTTTCTTGGTTGTTGATAGGAACACAGAATGCTCTACTTTTCAGCCATTGGATCGTTGTTCACATATAGAGGTGGTTTGGAAGCTAGTTCATTGTCATTGATGTGTTGGATTTCATTGATGAATTGAAGTCGGAGCAATGCCTTACCTGGTGCAGGGACCAATTTGGGAACTCTGTGTACCAGTTACCCTGTGCTTTGGGCATAGGAGGCACACAGGAGCTTCAGGTAATGCAAGGGGGAGGCAATGCCTATAGACAGCACTGTCCTCCAAGTCTTTGTCATTGTTTAAGAAGTGCAACCCTATAGCATCCCTCTGACTAATACATGTTCTCTTCAGGACTTCATCACATTGCGGTTTCCACAGGGAGCCCCTTAGACAATTAAGCTAGTTATAGCTTAGTGTGAGCCCAGAAGGGACGGGCCCACATTGCTACTTGTGGATGTGGCAAAGCCTGCTTGTCTTTAATTCCATGTGATTCCTATAGTCAGCCTTCAAAAAGATGCAGTGGTTGCTGAGAGCTGTACTCCCTCTTTTGTTCCAAATTGACCAAATGTGTGGTGTCTGGCAAATCTTTGCTCTTGACCATATCAGCAGTCTGTGCTCCCTGGTACTTAAAAGCAGTACAGATTGAATGAATCGGCTCTGGCCACCCAGTGTCAAGTCGTGCAGAACACGACAATCCTTTTGGCCTTTTGCTGTTTTATTTCTAGGGAAGCATATCTCGCGAGAGTGCTCCGCCCCTTGACTCCCCTATTGGAGATAAGACTCTGACTTCCTGGAGGCGACCTTTTACTGAGATAGGGCTTGCAAGCTCACGTGCTGTAGGGTCTGGGTGTTGGAACAGGGACCAATGTGAGAATGAGACCCATCGCCTTAGCCCTGTCCTAGTATTGCCAGCATTACAGATCTTGTATTTTTTTTTTTTTCAAGAAGAGCCAGAAATCTGGATTTTTATATGAAAACTTTTCTTTTTCAAATACTTTCTCAAAACAGCATTGTCTATCCCAGGCCATAGGCTGTTACGTTGCTGTCTTTAAGATTTCTAGGTGACACTCCCTTCTGTGGAGTCAATCATGCACCTTTTGAGTGTTCGGTTCTTCCTTAGACACACAGCAATCTTCTTTGACGCACAAGCAATCAACCTTCCCGATCCTCCAGTGATTGTTTTAAGTATGTCAACCCATGTCCCTCCTTTTAGATCATCTTTCATCTTGGATTCGTATTTCTTTGAGTGCTAGTTAGTAGGTGTTACTCGATGTGGTTTTTAATAGTCAAAGAAAGCCATAAATTCATTTCAAGATGGAGCTGTCTTTGGTTTTCTTATTTGCCAATACTAAAAAAAAATTTGTCATATTGCACCACACAGCATGGAACCCACATAATGGAACACACACACACACACACACACTTTTCATTGCCTGAATAATAGTGATTTGCCACAAGAGCATATGGTATGTTGCTTTTTGTTCTTTTCTTTAAAAAATTCCAAAGGATGGCCTCCAAAGGAAAGGAAATCTTTGTGGACCTTAAGTGGTGTATAAATACATCACATTGCCTTTTTTATAGCTCGTAAGATAACATGAACATTTTCTTTGACATTTGAAAAGGGCAAAATTGGGAAAGTATAAAATTATATTGGAACTGAAGAAGATTCTTTGAAAAATTACAGTCAAAAAGTATCCTTTTTAAAGTGGACTTGTGTCTTTTTATGTCTAATTCTTACCAATTACTTTGACTTTTGGGAGAATTATAGGTCTTCTAGAAAGAGGTTTCATAATTAAGTGAAATACACAGGGGGTGGAGATACCTACTGGGGTGTGCCCTAGAAATCGCTCATATGAGAGGCTGGGAATCCACCCTGAGGCACACTGATTGTTGGAATCGCAAGTGGGAAGAGAAAGGAATGTCTGGGTTTTGCAGTGATTGACATGTGTTACAGCGGGGCAACCCCAGCAGCCGTTGTATTCCCAGGGAGCAGGAACCGAGGCAGGTAGATTCGAACCTCTATTCTTTAGTCGCAGCAAGGAGCAGGCAGGTGTTTGTTTAGTGTGAATGTCATTAGTTTGCATTTAGAAATAGGACTTCCCCTGGAGCTGCCCCTTGTTTTTCCGCAGGCGCGTGTGTGTCATCCTTGATAGTTTTTTTTCTTGTCTCTCAAGGGGTGTGGAGAGCTTGATTAGCTCTCTGGGCTGCTACCTGCCCCTGAGGAGCTGTCCAGCATCACCAAGACTACCTTAATTTATTCCTCCTATTTTTCCCATCTTGCCCTGGAGTGACACCCTTTACTGGTGTGCTGAAGTTTCAGGATTCACTGTTAATTATTGTGTTTGCACTTTCCAATCTAATATGTCAGTGCAGAGCCTCATTCTCCTGAGGAAAGCGAGGTCCCCCCCCCCCGCAGTCCACACCCCTAAATGGCTTGCCTAGTCACACTTATTCTCTTCCTCCGAAGTGTGGGCCTTTTATCCCTGAGGAAAAATGAGAGAAACGTGCTTGGTTTGTATGAGAGCTCATTTCCCCTCAGGTTTATAGCTGGCCTTGATTGCCTGTGTCTTTCTCGACATTTTATTCTTTATTTTTATTTTTTGTCTCCTCTGAGAGAGAGAGCATTAGCATACTGGTGATTTCCAAGCTTTTCCCAGAAGTATTTTTGAATAGCAGGGAAAAGTGAGCGGATAACCTAAACAAGGAAAACAAGCACTAAATTTCTTTCAGATTTCCTGTAATCTCAAAACTTATGTGAATACCACAGTGCCCTGAAATGGCTGTGTTTGCTTTTAAATAAAAACAAATGTCTTCCCCTACATAATACTGTTTAGATCAAAATGGACTCTAAGAAGATTTATCCTGTGGCACTGCAGGTGGACTACAGAGACATTTAGATGTGATTGTAAGGGCCATATGCACACACTGTAGGCAATTTAGTTGCAAATAATGTTATTAAAGTATTAGATTTGGGGATTGATATGTCTGTTCAGTATTAAATTTAGGAACTCAGGTTGTCTATAATTCTTTCTGGCGAAGTCTTTTTTCTCCCTCTTTGTCAGTCAGGAGTTAACTCGTATTGTGTATGCCTTTCAAGTGGAAAGAGAGAAATTTAATGGGTATCATCAATGGTGGGGCCCAGAAATGACTAGAACTAATTGGATTTTGTAGTTGTAGGTATGAATTCCGGAGCAGGTGAGAAATAACTTTCAGTTGCGTGTAAAGACATTAGTGATTTAAATGTTCTTGAGATTCTGATATGATTATCTCTGTCATCCACCCAACTGTTTTCTATAATATTTTAAATGGCTGAGAGATGGAAGCATTTTACTAAGAGGCAAATGCTCTGAATATGATTCAGTGCAGCACATCATTTCATGTGCTTCCTGCATCAGCCTTGAGGTGGAACTTAGGATGGCTACAAAGACTTCTAAAGACCAAATTAGTAACTGGTATTCATAGAACACCTGTTTCTGAGGGCTGGAGAGTACTTTGCGTCATTCCTATATGTGTTGAAGTGTTGTAAATTAATTCTCACTGTGTCCTCATGGTGGTTGTTTTTGTTAATATTTGTGGAAAACATTATTAGGTGTTCGGCAAGGGTTTTGTTCTGTTTCGTAGCTGAAAAATACCATTCCCTTCATGTATTCCCCTCTTGCCCACTTGATATCCTGGGCCGATGAGGCTGAAGAAGGCTTTAATGACTTGCCAGTACTGAAGTTGGGTGTCCGGGAGGGCGTGTGCCCTGAGTGTAGAGTTTAAGTTCTATCTTGAGGTTCATGGAACAGACATGTCAGTGTTTTTACCTCATGGGTCCTGGTGCTGATAGACGCCCCAACGCCCCAGCGCCCTCACTGCATTGCTAGGACATAGGACCAGGGGCCCAGCAAATGCACAGACTGGCTGGGACGTAGGACCGAGACTTTCAAGACTTTGAAGCTCACAGGGCCATCACTGTATTTAGTGGGTTGTCCAGGTCTTGTCACTCTCTGTATCTGATGGTCCCAGGGCCACAAATGCATTGTTTTATCTCTGCTCCCTCGGGGCCGTGGAGATGGCTCAGTGGAATAAGCGCTTCCTTGGCAAGCACAAGGGCCTGAATTCAATCCCCAGTTCCACAAAAAAAAAAAAAAAAAAAAAAAAGTTCCTCATCTCTGCTCCCTCAAAATTAAAATTATTTACTCATGTCTATTATTTGCAGTCTAGAAAGACTGAGGTAAGCATAATCCCTGCAGTACGGTAAGTTATGAACTGCCTCCCTCAGGGGTGGCAAACCTGTTTGCTGTATGCCTGCTGCAGCGGACTCTTACCATTGAAAGCTCAGGAGGGTTCGCCCCCACCGGCCTAACTTGTGTCCTTGAAATGCCCATTCTCAAACTTGTGTAGTCTGAATCCCCAAAATTGCTCTTATGAAACAACCCCTGGATCTTACTAGGAAGAACAACAACAAAAAAAACCCATGGAAAAGAACATTAATCTTTCCAGGCATGTGCTGGTATGGTTTCTCAATTTTGGTGAGAACCACATTAGCCACAACTTATGTCCTGGCTGATCCGAGTCCATGCCCGTTGCTCTGTGATACTTTTGTCTTTATTCTTGAAGGTCAGCCTGATGACCCTCGGCGTGGTGACCGTCCCACTCAGAGTTCACGTGTTTTGTGAATGGAAGAATGGAGATTCTCTGCGCAGTCTCGTCTACTTCTAGTTCTATTTCTCTTTTTAAAAAATTATGACGTTAAGAATTAGAATAGATTTTCTCAAACCTAAAACCATTAAAATTTGGGCCAGGTAATTGTAATGCGCAGAGAGGATTATCTTGTGTATTGTAAAGCACTGAAAAAGCGTCCCTGACCTCAATCTCCTAGATGACAAGAGTGAACTATTTGGTCCCCTACCCTTGTGGCAGTCAGAGCTATCTCCAGAACTTACTGGATGTCTCTTGATGGACAAAACTAACCCCTTGGTGTGTTAGGCTGTGAAGTTATTCTAATTTCATTCTTCGGAGCCACTTCTGCCAATTGCATTTGTTAGATTAACCTAACTTGGCCACGGAATGAAATGCCATCTTCATTATAGCTTGGATTTCTGCATTGCCTTAAACTAGTTGGGATATTTTTATTGTTCCTTTGATCTGGTGCTGATTTTTATGCCAACACCGCACAACTTTTTCCTGTGGGAGATGCAGAGCTTTATGCTTCCTGAGGTGTGCCCCCCCAGGGAGCTGTCCCTTCAGTCCTTTTTCCATACTATTTTAATTATAATAAATTTATAATGTATCTAATAGGCTAGGATGGCAATATTCTTTAGGATCATGACAACTTTTAGACATTGATTTTTTTTTCACATAAAGTGTAATTTAATTTTCTCCAGTTCCTAATAAAACCTGTTGAAATTATAATTACATTAACATGCTAATTTGAGGATAATTTACACCTTGCATTTTCAAGAACATGGAGTTCAATATTATTGTTGGAAGTAAATTTTATTTTGCACCTTTATAATCACTCTGGTAATTCTGTGCATTATCTAGGCCTGTGATTTCCAGAGTCAGACACACCGGTGTCGAAGGGAACGGAGGCTCTTTTTAATATTGTTTTTGTTCTTGAAAATGTAGGACAGAAATGAAACATCACTAGAGAACTTAGGATTCAGGTTGAAGGTGTTCTGGCTTGGGGTGGCCTGGGTTGAGAGGGACACCTGCAGTTGCAGATTGGTTTGACTTTACAAGACCCAGATTGAAGAGAAGACTAGTAATGAAAATATGAAGTCCCTCTTCCCTGCTTTTCTCTCTCTCTCCCTCTTTCTCTCTCTCTGCTCTACCCCCTGCTTCCTTCCCTTCCCCTCCCTTTCCCCTCCCCTCCCTTACTCCTTGTGGGGTGCGTGTTTGCACACACACTCACATACACTCTACTATAGACAGCTACCAAGAGCCATTCCTAAGAGCTTGTTAAGCACAATGTAAGATTAAAACATTAGTGCTTGCCTGTTCAGATCTGATTAGAAGACATGAAATTACCAGGAAGACTTTTTCAAAAGTGGATTTATATCTATTCCCTGTACAATGACTCTCATTTCAAGGGGACATTATAACTTGATATACTAGCTGTTAATAAATGGCGATCATTTAAAGTTTTTCATATTTTTGCATATTTCTTCTATGTTCCATCTTTTTAATTTTCTACTTTGGGTGTGTATTTGATAACTGTGTAAGATGCTAGCACAGTTCTATGTGGGAGTTTTTCTAATGGGAGCTATGTAATCAAAAGTTTGGGGCTTGGGGAGATAGCTCAGCAGTCTATGCACCTGCCTGGCAAGTGCAAGGACCCGAGTTGGATCTCTGGTACCTCATGCCATGCTGGCCCCAAAACCAGGTATGGTGACGTACTTGTAATCCCATCACAGGGGAGGCTGAGACAGGAGGATCACTATGAGTCCGAGCTGCTTAGTGAGACCCTGTATCAATAAAAAGAAAAAGATTTGGAAATGGAGCATGGTGTCACATGGGCATAATCTCAATTACTCGGGAGGTTGAGGCCAGAAGATTCCAAATTCAAGGCCAGTGTGGGCAATTTAGTCTCAAAAATAAAAGGGTGATGTGGGAAGAGGTGAGTTGTGGAGTGCCCCTGGATTCAGTCATTTGTACCACAGAAAGGGGGGGAGGGAGGGAGGGAGGGAGATACAGGGGAGAGAATATGAATGAGAATGAACAAACTTAAGGAACAAGAATCCGGCCTTCCAGGGAGGCTTGCCGGGGCCAGGTCCCTGGGTCCTCACTCCCTGCTGCACGTCCGTCTGTGAATTTATCAGTAGATGAATGAGCCCATGAGTATAGAGCCTCCATGACCTGGTTACCTTCCTAAACCATGAACGTCCGAGATGTTTAGGGGACATGTCAGATCTCACGCCATCAACAACTGCACCGCCTGACTCCGTCGGCGGGCAGGTGGGAAGGCGAGAAGAACCAATGAGCACACTTGAATTTGGGACGCATACAGACGGAGAAGAGGATTCCTGTCCCTTAGCTGGCCAGGAACCCAGAGTGCCTTGAAGCCCCATCGTGAGAGGTGATTACTATATTCTTGTTTGCAGATACGGGATATTTGGTGAGCAAGAAAATGTCAGGAAGACCTGCTTTTGTTCAGCGTTCTATTTGTGATAAAATATTAATTAGGTGTTATTATCAACACGAGTTCTTTCTCCCCTTAATTTTTTTGGCATATTTTTAAATTCATTTTAATGAGAAAAAAAGATAAAATAGCAGTGAAACAAGCTTCCAAACAGGTTAGTAGGACAGTTACAATAATTAATACATTGCATATTGTTGTCTTCGTAGTAATTCAGAGGAAAAGATGCTGACATGCTATCTTCTCTAAACAATATTAGTACAAACCTTTCTTCTCCATTTACTGTTTAGAATGTAGGTGTAGCTGTATGCAAAGTAGTTAGGGTAGATATACAGCTACACCTACATTTTAAAAAATGAAGTAGCAGCCTGCAGAGGAGAGCAGGAACCGCCGGCAAATCCCGTCCTTGTGTCTGCTCTCCTCCTTCTTGGGAGTGCTGGGGTACAGCATGCTTGTTTTCTTCTTGGCCTTTTAACGCAAACGGTGAGCTCCCCTCTATCTGCCTTGGAGCCAGCCCTTGCTGTGAGCCTCAAGACGGGATGTGGTGAGATTTCTCTAGAATGAACTGCGGTGATGTCAGATGATTAGATGACCCTGGTGCGAGGCACCCACTGTTTCCAGAAAGTTGCTATAGATACCAACCCCTTTACAACAGCAGTGGTAAACGTCTGTTGGTAAAAGAAGAAGGGAAAGTCAGAGGCCGGGGCAGTGACCCATGAAGATGGGTTACTTGTTCCCTCCTTTCTGTTTTCTCCTCAAGAGTCCCCTGCTGGACTCTGTGGTTGGATGCTTTGTTTAATGACATCCTCGGATTTGTCTCCTCCACTGCTTTTTTCAAGTGAACGGCAGAGTCTCACTTTAAATTTTGTAGCTTTGGTCCACTTTGCTATTAGCAGTCCCACAGATTATGGGAACTCTTTTCCTAGAGTTCTGAAAAAATGCGGCGAAACTGCATCTTATTCCCCGGCACATATCCACCACCAACTGCAGGAACAAGAAAGACCTAAAGTGTTTCCCACCTGTCTATTCCCTTGACAAAAATCTTAGCTCAACTCTCACCGCTGCTCTCCTAAAATACTCCTCTTCTTCCTCCATCGTGCACAATGCTACCTGCTTAGTTCTAAAATCTATATCTTCACAGCTTCTGTCTAGCACCACCTGTGACTCGGCTTCATGTCAGAATTAAGGGGAGCCTCCACCCCAGTGCTGTAGCTACCACCCATCACAGCTTTCATTCCAACATGAAGTCCTCATGCATTTGTTAGCTCACAATTACTGGTCCAGCTGAGTAACAAAAAGCCCCACCTTCACAGTTTTCTAAACTGACCTATTTTTATTTCCATTACAGACTCATGCTGTCTCCCCACCCCACATCTTTGCCAGTTTCTCCTCTCGGTGCTTAGAATATTATTTGTTCATGGCCCCATGACTAATTTTTGCAAAGACTCAAAGATTCAGCTCCCCTCCCCCCAAAAAAGACTCAGTCCTCATGCTCTATGCTTTTAAAAAATAATCCCTAATCCCCAACACGCAATAATTGGAACTTTCATAAAACTTCTGTTTCTTATGTGGTTAACCTTCTCTCATATACAATATATATGTTTCTTGAGGGCAGGTTCTAACCCAGTGCCTTCAGTTCCTTCCATGTGGTTAGTTGTCAGACAGTCAGTAGATAGATGAATAAGTAGATCTTATTGTCATTAGTTGTAATATGGAAATTAATAGAAGTATCTATAGACTTTTTGTTTTGTGGACAGATATTTTTGATATCCGTAGCTCCTCTCTCTTCTATTCTTTTTTTTTTTTTTAAAGCCATTTTGATCATTCTACTAGAATTTGGTATTTTGGAAGAAATAAGAAAGTCTTCAAATGTCTTCCTATTTCCCAGAGATAAATTTCTGACAACTGACATTTAACAATTCTTTGTGTGTGTGGTTGGAAAAGTGCCTAGAAGTTTAAGTTTGTGTTTGTCATCGGTTCTTAAGCTTATTTCTAAATGAAGCCAAAATAACCTTGTTGACACACTGTATATCCTCTTTTCTTTCTTTTTATAACTAAAATTTAAATTCTGTGCCTAGTGTCCTAGAAAAAGACGTTGTTTCAACTCAGTCTTTAAAATGATCTCAGGGATTTATGTATTGAAGAGAGATGCATGACATGTTTATTTAAAGTCATATATATGATGGTTTTAGTCATGTGCTTATTACTTAAAATAGTCTTTAATAATTTTTTTGTCAGACATTTGTTTTTTAGTTGCTTTAGACCAGATCTTCCCAGGAGACCAAAATAAGTATTCAACTCAGTAGTTATTGCTTCATCAGAATAATTTGATGCTTAGCCCTTTCCCTTGCAATAATTTTGAATACTTAACTCACTCGTAAGTGTGAACAGTACTTGTTCATGTTATTTTTTAATGACATACCAAGGGTTGTGTTACAGGCCCTTTCTGGGAAAGAAATTTGCTGTATTATTACAGTGAAATTTCTGCACTGTGTTTATTCGTTAGTTATCTTGATGGTGTTGCAATTAGATAATCTGTTCTTATCTGTGCCTTGGTGGTCAGCCTTCTGTGGCTGTCTTTGTAGAGGCCGTGTTTGAGTGGCATAGCGG
>PVKA01000211.1:137686-237638 GCA_004027165.1 Ctenomys sociabilis
ACACACGCAGGGAATCGAACTGAGGATCTCACACTTGCCAGCCAGGCGCTGTGCCACTGAGCTATATCCCCAGTCCAGCAAGTTCTCTCTATAAAGAAAAACTTGTATTTAACTCACATTTGGGGGACTGAAAGTCACAACGGCATGCTGCCAGCTCTGGTGAGCCAGTCCCCACCCCAACATCACATCGTGGTGAATGTCATTTTGTAGAATCAGATGGTGAGGCAGGAAGCCAGAGAGCAAGGAAGGAGTCAGGCATACAACGTGAATTCAAGCCAAGGAAGCAACCATGGACAAGTTAACTTGCCCACCAGCCCAACTTTGTCAAGACCCCATCACCACTTTTATAGCCAAGCCGGAGACCAAGCTTCTAACACACAAACCCTTGGAGGACACAGGCAACCATACTCCAACCATAGCCCTCCAACACCATGGTGCCATGTATGATCAGTCTGGCCCTCTGATGTTTATTATGGATCACATTGCTCTAGGAAATGGAAATATGGAAGGGAGTCTGTTAGGACCCTTAAGAAAAATAGAAGAGCATGTTTCTTTGATGTATCCTTCCTGTACCTTTATTTAGGAACAAAATACCCCGATTATGTATCTTGGTTTTTTTAACAAAAAGTTTGGTCTTTCATCATTGCCTGTGGGCCTTTGAGTTTGCGGCCCTTGCTTGAGGTCGACCTGGCTGCATGGAGAATGACTGAACAGCTCCTAGCAGATGTAACATTTGTGATGAGTGAGAATCTCTGGGTTTATCTCTTGAGTTTTTCACAGTTTTTCTTTCTTTTGGTATTTGTTTATGCATAGTGAGGTGACTGTGACACAGAAGAAGTGGTCTTTTTGTCTTTTTTTGAGACAGGGTCTCACTGTGCAGTTCAGGCTGGCCTTCAGCTCACTTTGTAGCTCAGGCTGGTCTCGAACTCACAACAATCCTCCTGCCTCAGCCTCCCTAGTGCTGGGATTACAGGCATGCGCCACCACGCCTGGCTAAAGAAACACTTTTTTTTTTTTGGCAGAACCGGGGATTGAACTCAGGACTGGTCTTTTATTAGGTTCTGAAATGGTGTGGCCAGTGGTGGTGACCTTTGGGCCCCCTCAGACCATGGGCACCAAGCCTTCTTGGCCTTCCCGCCTTGTGGTTATGGAAGAGCTGAGTACAGGTGCTCTGTATCTAAAACTACTTGTGTGTGTGTTTACTTGGTACACATTTACTTTATTATGTTACTTGGTGGCATTCAGTATTGGTTCAAACCTAGTTAAAAGGTGTCAAAAAAATAAGGATTACTTGGGGTGATTGAATCTATAAATGATAATGATTGCATGTGAATGTACTTAATGACATTGTGAGTGTATTTAATGACACTGAATTGTACACTTACACATTATTAAAGTGGGAACTGCTGTATGATGTACATTCTGCCACAGGGCCGGAGGGGGGGGGGAGAAAAAATGAGGAAAGCAGAAAGTTAGAAGTATTTTGTTTCTTTTGTCTCTGAGCCTCTTACTTGAAGATTTATTTTATTAAGTTGGAGGAGCCAACATTAAACTACTTCTTGTTTTTTCTTTTCTGTGGACTTTTCTGGTTATTTGCCAAGAAAACTCTGTAGGAGAGTAGCAGTTACCCAGCCTAGGAATAGTTTTAAAAAGTAACAGAACAGTTACAAAGATATTACAGAGAATTATCATATACCTGTCACCAAGTTTCCTATCATCTATTAATAGCCTACATGAACATGGCACATTTATCCGACAAATTGATCCTGATATATGACTCTTTCTCTCTTTCTTTCTTTCTTTCTTTCTTTCTTTCTTTCTTTCTTTCTTTCTTTCTTTCTTTCTTTCTTTCTTTCTTTCTTTCCTTCTTTCTCTCTTTCTCTCTTTCTTTCTCTCTTTCAGAAGGGTCTACAGGGTGTTCAGGGTCTCATTACTAGATTAGACTCAGTGATCCACCTGTTTGCAGCCTCCCAAGAGCTGGGATTAAAGGCACATGCCACCATGCCCGGTCTCAGTTGCCATCTCAGCATACCCTTGGAGGTGGGGCCAGCCCAGCAGGCCCAGGGATAGAACCCCTGGCCCCTGTGCCTGCTTGCAGGCACTTTAATCCACTGAGCTATTTAGCCAGCCATTGAGCCATTGAGCTATTTGGCTGGCCCTATGACTTAGTCTTAAAGAGGAAAAAAACAATAAAAATTGATACAGAATTTCAAAACATAATAGGAGATTAACAATGGTTAATATATTGCATATTGTTATCTTCAGAGCAGTTGCTCAGATTGCAAGCTGTAGACATGAAAATTAGAGCAAAAATATAAGCACAAACCGTTCTTTTTAATGAAGTGATAGAAATTAGTAATATAATTATCTTAGATACCTTGTGTATATTTATATATTTTTTTTTCTTTCCTTCTTTTTTCCTTTCCTCCCATGCCAGTTTCTCTTCCTTTTTGAGCAGTTTCTTCCCATTTCACAATACCTATTGTAAGTTTTGGATCTTACTTTTTCAGTTTATTATAATAGGGACACAATACAGTGTTTACACACATGAGTGATTGTGAAATAAATCTCAAGTTATGTGCATTTGGGGCTGGAGCTTTAGCTCAGTTGTAGAACACTTGCCTAGCAAGCTGGAAGCCCCGAGTTTGGTTCTCAGCACCAAAAGTAAAAAATAAACCTCACCTAAGAAATTACAATTTCAGCCAAAAAAAATATAAAACAAAAGTTACATCCATTGATCTATGAAAATCTCAAGTATATCATTCTTTATAGCTTAGTAGAACTCAGTACTCGTTGTTATGGTTTGTGTGTAGTTGTCCCCCCAAAGCCTTGTGCAGTCGTGGGGGCATGGTTCTAGAGTCTGTGCTTAATTCATGATCTAAAGCTGGGATTATGGGACTGAGTACTGCTGGGATTATGGGTGTGAGTACTGCTGGGATTATGGGTGTGAGTGCTACTTCTAGCTGGGGCAGATAAAGAGGAGAGAGGCTTTCCTCTGCCACTGCTGCCTCTGCTCCTCCCATTTGCTCTTGCTGTTTTCTGCCACCATGCCCTGCTGCCCTCTTCCATGTGCCGCTCAGCCTTGGGACCAGCTGAATATGGCCTGAAACCTTCACAAATTGTGATCTAAATAAATTAGCTTCTTTAATTTTGGGTGTTGGGTATTTTGTCCCAGCAACAAGAGTAACTGAGACATCCATTGTGTAAAAAATATCACATTTTTTTTTATCCATTCCTCAACTGATGACATTTGGGTTTTTGCCAAGATCTAACTGTTACAAATTGTGCTGCTACAAATATGGGTGTATATATATCACTGTGCTATGATGTTTTTTTTTCTTTTTTTTTTTTTTTTTCTTTTTTTTTGGTCTTTTTGAGATAGGGTCTCACTATGCAGTTCAGGCTGGCCTTAAGCTCACTTTGTAGCTCAAGCTGGTCTTGAACTCACAACAGTCCTCCTGCCTCAGCCTCCCAAGTGCTGGGATGACAGGCCTGAGCCACCACGCCCAGCTGCTATGATGTTTTTAATCCTTCCCTGCCAATAACATTTGTTACTGGTTGACTTCTTGATGTTAACCATTTTTTTCTGGAGTGAGATGGAATCTCAGTGTTTTACTTTGCATTTCTCATATCAATGATGTTGAACATTTTTCATGCATTAACCATTTGTATTTTTTCATCTGAGAAATGTATATTCATCTCAGATGCCCATTTTTGGACTGATATTTGGGGGTCACTGATATATTTCAGTTCTTTATATGTTGTAGATGGAAGTCCTTTGTCTGAGGGACAGATGGCTAAATGTTTTCCCCAAACCATGAGTTTACTTTTCACTGTGTTGGTGATTCCTTTTGATGTGCAAAAACTTTTTAATAGGATAAGACCCCAGTTGTTGATTCTGTGAAGTACTTCTGTACCGTTGAGGTTTTGTTCATGAACTCTTTGCCTAACCCTGTCCTCAAGAGTTCTACCTACTTTGCCTTCCAGTAGATTTAGTGTTTCTGTTTTAATATTTAGATCTTTGACCCATTTTGACTGTAGTGCAGTGCATAATGACAGACATGGGTCTAGTTTTAGTCTTAAGCATGTGGAAAGCCAGTTTTCCAGCACCATTTATTAAAGAGGCTGTCTTCCAGATATTGGTATATGATTATTAAACTGAAAATTATATTTGAATTTCACCAGGTTTTCTATTAATATCCTTTCGTAGTTCCAAGCTCCAACCTGGGGCACCACAGTGCATTTAGTTTTCCTGTTGTGATGGTTTTTTTAAAACTTAACCGAGCTCCGATGTCTCCTTTCCTTTTTCTTGCCTCCTCCATCAATCAGGAGCCCTGCATGTGTGCGCCTTGTTAACACCATGCTGCTCTGCTCTCAAGACTGGAATTCGTCTCCTTCATTCTTCGTGTGCACGGCACTGTATTTCTGCTTGGTATTGTCCTCTTATTTCTATCGCCTTTCAGAAAATTTGTCTAGCATGACTGAGATTAGACCTCCTCAACTCTCGAGTGCTGAGGCTTCATGATGAGAGATAGGTCAGGGCTCTGTAATTAATTTCCCAAGGTAGTTTCTGAGAAATGCTCTGATAACACAGCAATCCTTTTTTTTTTCAAAGACTTAAGCTATTCTGGACTGAACCAATGGATTAATTTGACAGTCTGCCAACGTAACAGGATAATCATATAGTAAAGGCATTAATTTGATAATCTGCCAGTTTATCAAGATAGCTATATAGTAAAGGTAAACAAATTTCTTCAGAGCCATTTTTATAGGATGGCTTGCTCTTGGGATTCCAACAAGATAAGTACATTGGAGAGAAGATGATAAGCTTGTTAATGGAAGGTTTGACAGGGTGGGTCGTACCCTTCCTTGTGATGAATTTCCTTGTGTGGACTTTGAAAGCAGTGCACCCTCCTAGTTTTCTTCCTTCTTTCCTGGTTACTCCTTCTTTGCTCTTTCCTCCTTTTTCCCTACTCTTTTCAAGGTAGATGGTTTTGGAACAGAGCCCTTGGCTCTTCTTTGGCCTTACTAAATGAAGATCTCGTATATAGTCTTAAGAACACTATTTGGAAGCCGATAAGACCCCTCCCCCAACATGCATACCTAGCTGCCTCTTGTGAATTCGAGATTGGAATATATTTTCAGCTGTCTGCTGGATCCCTTCACCTGGATGTCTGCTGGATATGTCAAATTCAGCATGTCTGAAACCCAGGTATTGACCCCTCCCCCAGCCCGTGCCACCAAGCCTTGCCCATCATAAGCATGGTGACTTCACGCGGTCTCCCGGCTGCTAGCAGAAGGATCCCTGGGAAAGAAGAGTTCCTCTCTTTCACACCCTACCACTTGACCACATGGAAGGCATGGAGAGTGGAGCTCTTCTTGATGTTGCTATCTCTCCACTTAGAGCTTCCATAATCTCTCTGAGGTAGTCCTTCAGCTTCCCCCCCTGCAGCCAGAGGCATACTTTAAAAGTAAATCTGAGCATGTTACCATATGCCCTTCCCTTGTTATTGAGTAAAAGCTTCCATCTGTACCCTCCTTTATGGTTTATATTGCATAGTTCCTTTTGAGTTCCCTAAGAGATACGTCGGCTTTACCTAGCAGTTGAGAAACAAAAGGCCAGCTCCCTGCTGAATGTTGTGGGGCGGAGGCAAGCAGCCAGCTAGGGCTGAGGCCCTAGGCTCAGCTTGTGCCTCCTGGGCAGCTACGGGACACTGCTCTCGTTCTTGTTGGTCTTCGTCATGGGCTCTCTGTTGTGCGTCAGGCCGCTATCCATGACACTGCTGAAAGAACGAGGGAAACTTCACCAACCCTGAAGGCCATTGTCTCCAGAGCAAGCTGCTTGGATTTGTTGCACTGTACCTGAGGCCCTGGAAGGATGCTTCCCAGTCATGTGGATTTCTAATTATTGTTTTCCTATGACCGTAGAATCATCCAGAAGACACTGAAATGAGAAAGGAGACTGACAAGAGAGGGGCAGGGTCAAAGGGCTCTTGAGCCAAACTGTGACAACCAGGGCTGGTTGTCACAGGCATTCGCTGTGCCAGCCCTGTTCACAGCAGAGCTACTCTCGAAGGTCTCTTGCAACCATTTGAGGACTTCACCAAGTAAAGGTCAGGCTACTGTGGCCACAGCAGCTCCAGCCCTGCGCTGTCCACTGTGGTTGTCCTTGAAGTAGGCAGTGTAGGTTGTGACATCTTCCCTTGAGATTCCCAGCAGTAGCTTAGCTTCTGTTCCAGGAAAGAATCAGTTTCTAAAAGAAATACCTGAAAAAGAGAGATAATGGCTCTACTCACTCACTTTAGTTTGAAGGTTTGCTATCACATTTGGCAAAGGAAGGGTGGTTCTCGTAGGTTCTGTCAATGAACCCAAAGCTGGGCCAAAGGTGCCACTTTTGAATTCCATGGAGACCGTCCCGGAGCACAGCACCCTACTTTACCTGTGGCCCCCAAGCCTCTGCAGTCCTGCACCCTGAGCAGGCACTGGTTGTCAGCAGGTAAAGGGCTGCAGCAGTCCTCCAAGCTTCTGCCTGCAACCAAAGACGGGCAAAAGCAATGTTTGTTCCTTCATAAACAAGTACTAGAGACAGTGACACTTTTTGATAACCTGGTGTATGACAGCTGCACCTTCATTTTAAAAAATAAATCACAGTCACTTTTGTTCATCCTGTGTACCACTGTAACAGTGTCTTTGTGGGGATTTTTAAATAAAAGCCTTTATTTTCAGCATGGGGGGGATTTTTAAAAAAATGAAAGCATGGGGTATGGCTCAGCAGTGCAGCGCCTGCCTGGTAGGCACAAGATCCTGAGTTTAATTCCTGGCACCAAAGGGGGAACAGAAGGGATGTTTTCAAATTGTAAATGCTGGGCCTTGTGATGTAATCTCAGGATATAGTTTGCAGCCCATGACCAAAAGCAAACTAAAAACTGTAACTTACCCACGTAGCTGAACAATTCTTGATTCTGAGGTGAAAAGGAAGTAAAGGCCAGACGTTTCAAGTAAATTGTCGCAGGGCTCTCAGCTCGCAAGGGACCTACCTCTAGTTACCTCTGAAATCTTTAAGTCTGCAACTAATGCAGTCCAGTGGCATTTATTGAGTTGGGGATGGAGAACGACATGGAAGGATATTTCACCTTTACATATGTTCTTCTCAGAGTGCCTTTAAGCAGAGAGTGTTTGGTGTTTAATTTCTAGGTCAGATCAGCTTTCATTTCTCTGTTTTCCTACTGTTTGAACCAGGGCCCTCTCTGCTCCTTCCGAAAGTGGGAAGCATCTGGGTTTCAGTCCAGGGGAAGTTTGGTGGTTTCCCATGCCCTTTTCGAGGATGACAAAGTGGCATGGCCTTTTGGGAAACAAGGCTGGCCTTCACCCTTGCCACAGGGGGATGGGACACGACTGCCCAGCCGAAGAGTTGCAGGTTAAAACTTGGAAATTATATTGAGTTCACAGTATCGATACCCTTGTGCTGTGGCCCTCAATGACCATGCCCTGATCCCTGAGCCCTTCTACAAGGTGTCCATGTACCTGTACCAGGGTAATTCTTGTCCTCAGTGACATGAAGTCGATGACATCTGGCAGAGGCTCCTCACGGTGTCTGACTGAACTGTTTTTGTGCCCTGTAATTACAACCAACTTAGTGGGTCAAAACAACATCCATTTATTATCTCTTAAGTCTCCGCAGCTTCTGTAGTTTCTCTCTGTAGGGTCTCATTAGGCTGCAGGGTTGGTGGCAGCTGGGGCTGTCTTCTCATCAGAAGCACAACTGAGGAAAGCTCCACTTCCAGGCTGCCTTGGGATGGTGGCAGAACTGATTTCCTTGCAAGGATCAAACCCTCTTGTCTTGGAGCTCTTGGTCAGGGGCTGCTGACAGTTGCTTGTGATACAGCCCTGTCCGAACTCAACGGCTTCCTCCTTCAAGTTTGCAAGGTGGAGTGTGAGGACACAAGGCAACCACGAGAGTGACATCCCACCACCTTTGCCACAGGACCTGTCCCCACTCCAGAAGAGGGAATGCAGTGTGTGAAGCTCAGAAATGGTGTCACATCTAGCACAGCGACCAGGTTCTACCCATCCAGTAAGCAAGCTTTGCAAGGGCTAGTGGGTGAGACGAGGTTGCGTGTGACTGTGTCCTCTGCGGAGCTCTTGCCCCTTCCTGGCCACATCTGCACCCTCACAAGAGTGCTCACTTCAGGCTTGGGCGGCTCATGTCTGGCTCAGGGCTCAGGGCTCAGGGTTCCTTGCCGTTCCTCTCTTTCAGCTCTTCCCAACATTACCTTCCTTTCATGTTAAATTGTGTGGGGCTAATTCCTCAAGAAGGGGGAAGACTGGGTTAGTTGCTTGT
This sequence comes from Ctenomys sociabilis, assembly GCA_004027165.1. Lineage (NCBI taxonomy): Eukaryota > Metazoa > Chordata > Mammalia > Rodentia > Ctenomyidae > Ctenomys > Ctenomys sociabilis. The sequence continues at coordinate 146,028 of PVKA01000211.1, forward strand.
GTAGTCTGCCAGTGTACATTGGATTTGGTTTTCCAAGAAGCTGTAGGCTAAAATGGCATTTCTTCATGGTTCATCAAGAAAATGTACAATGCCTGTTGTTAATCCTTTGTCCTCCACTCTGCAGATATAACTGAGTTAATTATTTGGTGAAGTAAACCAGAGCTGCCTGCCTGCCTGCCTGCCTCCCCTCCCCCTTCCTTCCCTTCCCCTCCCTCCTCCCTCCCTCTCCTCCTTCCCCTCCCTCCCCTCCCGCCTTCCCTTCCTTCCTTCTTTCCATTTATTTACTTGGTACAGGGTCTCACTATGCAACTCAGACTTGCAGTGATCCTCCTGTTTTCAGCTTATCTAGTGCTGGGATTACAGGCATGAGCCACCATGCCTGGGCTTGGTCACCAGCTCAGTGCACCCCAGGGGCGAGGCCAGTGCAGCATTCGGGACCAGGCGTTGAATCCTGGTCCCTGCGCCTGCCAAAACAGGCTGTTACTTCACTGAGCTATCTTGCTGGTCCCTAGAGCTGCCTTTCTTGTTATACAACTTGTCACAAAACCAAAGACGATAGTTATAAGCTTCTGACTTAAAAATTACTCCTAGGAACCTGGTTTTTGGTTGCTTACAGTTTCATCTACTTTCCACTCATTTTATGAGCATTTTATAGTAGTGTTGACTTCTTTTAAATAACTGCAAGTTTTCAACCTAATTATTTAAAATCTCAGTGGGTATTTACAAATAACTATATAAATATATAGTCTGATGTTATTCTTCATGAGACGCAGCAGTTGGAATTTTGCATTTTAGAATCCCCCTGCCCTGCTCTGTTCTTTGTCATCTGAGACCTCATATAATACCCTCCAGAGTGTGTCTTGGACAGATCTTCATTTTCAGCAGTCTGGAACCTTCTTCTTTAATTCTTCTTAGGGAGAGAAATGAGAACCTGTGCTTAGTCTCTCGCCAATCATTAAGACAAGAAAACTAGGGTTCCGAATTGGTTAATGGTGCTAAAAGTATTTTAGGCAGACCCCTGTAATGGCTCAGGCCTAGAATCTCTCCTCATATCTCCATGGTTGGAGGTGGGGCTTTTGGAAGGTGATTAGATCTCATTGGCATACAGTGGGTTAATTCATCTGTCAAGCTTAACTACTAGGGGATGAGACCTGATCAAAAGAGGAGTAATGAGGGTGTAGACCCCCGGGGGGCATAACAGATTCTCCCTTCCTCTCTGCTTCCTGACTGCTATGGATGGCGCCGCCTTTCTCTGTCATGGGCTTTAGTCCCTTGGACTGAACCCCCTGAAACCGTGAACCACATATACCTCTCCTCCTTCAAGTTGCAGGTGTTGGGTATTTTTTTCCCCAGTGACAAGAAAGTGACTGATACAACTTGCTAGAAATCAGCATCTTTGTTTACATTCGAAATGTATTCACCTCATTACCCTACTCTGGGAGGGAGAGGTTAGAAGCGAAAATAAAAAGAAGCTGTTGATGTTTTACTGAATCATAGTTGCACACCTGGGGAAAACCAAACCCGCTTTCTCTTTTTTTTTTTTTTTTCCCACTTTTAAATTTCATGTAAATCATGGTTAATGGTAGGATAAATTGCTTTTAAAGCCACAGAATAATCTTGGAAATTCATTTTAAAAATATTATAAGAAATACATGTGCAGAAACGGATGAGATGTGTGTGTCTCAGGAGTGCGGGGTAGAAGTGGCCAGTGTAAGAGTTTTCCAGGCTGTTTGCTCTTGCAGACGCATGAAGCCCTCCCTGCTCCTCAGCCTACCTGCTTGCCTCCCTCTCTCCCTCCCTTTCCTCCCCCTCCCCCTCCCTCTTTCTCTTCCCTCCCCTCCCGCCTTCCCTTCCTTCCTTCTTTCCATTTATTTACTTGGTACAGGGTCTCACTATGCAAGTCAGACTTGCAGTGATCCTTCTATTTTCAGCTTACCCAGCGCTGGGATTACAGGCATGCGCCACCACACCTGGGCTTGGTCACCGGCTCAGTGCACCCCAGGGGTGAGGCCAGAACAGGCTGTTAGTCCACTGAGCTATCTGCTGTGTGGTCCTAGATCTGGGTAGTGTGCTGGAACGCTGGCCTCCCTACCTGAGGAGAGAGAACACATTCTGTTGGCCTGTCCCTGCATTTCTTGTTGCTATAAGCCTGGCTGCTGGGCCAGAGATTTCCCTTCAACTTTCAATAACTGTGTGGCTTCCAGGAGTTCCGCAGACTCTGTGAGCATCATAAGGAAAGCCCACAAAGGGGTGACAGAAAAGGGTGGGGTTTCTGCTGGTGGCCTCCGGCCCCTCTGCTAGTACTTTTGTCCTTTGTGCTGTATCACTGTCAGGTCTGAACTGTGGGCACGTGGGGGCCAGCCTAAAGGGGGTTTGGCACTTTTAGTATCTTTTTGAAGATCGATTTTTAATTTTCTAAGTGATGTGTGAATCTGTTCTTTTCATTAAAAATGGGAAAGTAGAGATTATGGCTCATGTCGCTGCTCTTGTGGCTTTGTATGTCTTACTAGGTCTTTTCTGGTGCCCTGTGTCTACAGGCCGAGACTACGTATGTTCTTGGTGTGTGTATGTGTGACATGTATATATGTATGTGTATAAATGTATATATATATATATTATATATATATATTATATATATATACACACACACACACACACACACACACACACATCAAGTCTACTGTGTAAGCTATATACCAAATCTGCATTCTGCAGTGATGTTGTAGTTGGCCTTATGTCTTGGATGTCTTTCTGTGGCATATAACTCTTCATATTCTCCGAGTTGTTGACCATAAGTTATTTTTCAGCAGTGTTATTTTTGGTAGCTACTTCAGGAAAGAATTTGGGGTCTCACTGGTGCTCAGTAAAAAAAATATTTTTTAAAATACTGCCCAAAATCTCAATCTTTGTGTCTTTATCTTCAGATCTCCGAAAATGGATCCTCCCAGGGAAGGCTATGTCTTGGAATTAGATTGCTCCTCTTCCTTGGAACAACTGACGGACCAAAAAATCATCCCAGAGTTCATTAAGAAGGTGAGTGCTGAGGTTGGGGCCTTGCTGGATGGACTCGCTGGCTGAGGGGTGTAGGGTCCGGGCAGGTCAGATGCACTGCAGAGGCCTTGGCCTTCAGGGGAACTGTGATCTAGCCCTTTGGGCAGCCCTTCCTATATAGCGTACACACAGAATTCTGTGTACAGCTGATTGGAGGTATATAAGTTATGTGAGGGGGTAAGGCTCTGTAGGAGTGAGGAGGCTTTCTCCTCCGTCCTTGGCTGCTGGGACCCTGCATTGGTGTTAATAGTTACTGAGCAGGCACACCCACTGCTGGAACTCCCCTTAGCCCCTCAAGGGCATGCCAGCCCCACATCCTGCTCCGCCCTAGTCCTGTGGGTCTTTGTTGCCTGAAGCCGCCTGCCTTTCACAATGCTAGAGCACGCCAGAGTCCTGTGGTTCCTGGCCTGTGATATTCCAGGGAGAATGGCCTCATGGCAGGGAATTCGGAGCTGCCCAGAAACTGTCTGGTGTTGAATGTTTCTTCAGGCCCATGAGGTTTCCAGCCTAATTGCCAAGTCCACTTGAGTTTCAATATGACATTGACTGCAATATGACATTGACTGCAGGGGGAATGGCCTTGCCCAAAACCAGGGCTAAGTTACTTCCTGGTGTTCATCTTGTCCCCCTTACCCAGTCCTCCAAAGTACTGCCGTGCGTCACATCATGAGGGGGATCTATTCTGGGAACTGTGCCATAGGCAGTTTCTTCCTTGCGCAAACATCCCAGTGTACTTTCCATGACCTTCGTGGTCTAAGTCAGTCCCAACGAGGCCTCTCTAGGCAGCACCAGATGTGGGAGGCTGCTGCACACGGAACATGGCGCTGCAGACGTCTCACAGGAAACATTTTATGTGTAAGTACACGAGGTACGCTCTCATGATTAGGAAAGGACGGTATGCTAAATGCATAAGTCTGTAAGTGACACAGTGGCTGGTTATCAAGCACCATGTGGTGCACTTAGTTACGTGGCTGGCAGACCAGGAGGCTTATTTACGCCGGCGTCCTCACCGACACTTGGGTCACATTGTGCTGTGACGTCGCCAGGTGATAATGATAAAAGGGGAATGAAACTCCCAACCTGAAAGACACCTGGACAAGTTAGTGTTCTCAAAAACAGAAGAGGAAGAATTCTAGGAACAACAGAGGTTCAGGGCAGAATATACTATTAGGGGCAAAGAAAGCTTGTTTCTGTCCAAAAAAAGGACAGAAGGCGAAACCGAGTGGGTTGCCCTGAAATCTGCTGTTTCTAGGGGTTTTTGTAGAGCAAAATCATGAGGTGTGAGGCGAGTCTAAGGTGGAAAACACGGGAACTGGTAGCACATGAGGTGGGACAAAATTGTGGTCAACCAATAAGGTTACAAGTACAGTTGCTTGTGTGAAATTGATTAAGTTGGGGTCAAATGGGGAAGTGAGTCACAAAGCAAGCAGGCATGAATACAGAACAGAGGCTCTTCCTGTTGGGGGTTGGGTTAGTGACTCCTCCTTCTGGCTCTTTCAAGGTGATAGACAACCTATTTAAAATATCAACCCTGATGTCCATCCCTAGGGAAGCTTGAGGACCTCTTTTGGCTTGAGGTCTGGCCCACCGCAGGAGGGTCTGTCTCTTCCAGAGTTGTCTTCCATTTTGCCGCCGTGAGGGCCTGGCCCTACCTGACTGCCTGTAGTACTGCTATCTAGTTCACAATATTAGCTCTGATATCATCTGGCATCACCGTAATATGTGGCGCCCATCAGTGACTGTTATGTGGAGCGTGACTACAATGGACAGTTCCCACCCTGTACGGGTTGCCGTGGCGCATTTGAGGCTGAGCCAGGCCGTGTTGGGGTTACTAAGCATCGTTTGTGGTCACCTTCAGATCGGGATTGGTGGTAGGTGCTGAGAAGCAGAGAGCAGAGTAGCTGCAGTTTCCCCCTCCTACTGTCGTGGTGGGTGGGCAGATAGACCCAGCCAAGGAGACTTGCCAGGAGGGTGCCGCTGCCTTGTGTGGTCTGGATGGGAAGGTGTCTAGAGCTGAGACTTGGTGGGGGGGAGGTTGAAGAAGGGGGAGGGCATGGGGGAGGGGAGAGGAGAGAGGGGGAGGAGGGAGAGGGAGAGGCTCATTCTACAACAGTAGAATTCAAATGGTTATTTAAGAAATGGGGAAAAATAAGTAGCTTTTTGTTTATACACAGGCAAGTCTGAGAACACAAGTGTTTTTGCATTCAGGTGAGTGTCTGTGTAAGTAGGGCCATCTTTGTTGGATGGCTGCAGGTGAATCGTCCCGGGTGGAGGCTGCCTAGGGCGCACCGTCACCCGAAGAGCTGAATATTGGGGAAAAGTGATTTTTGAAATGGTTTTGTAATTAAGATTTAGATGCTTGAAATATCTGAGGGCTATAAAAGTTATGTGAGGGTGTGAGGCTCTATCTGTTCTGCTCTTTAAAAAGTATGATGTGGGGGCCTTGGTTTTAAACAAAGCAGGTCAGCCAGGGGTGTAGCTTGGTGGCAGAAGCCCCTGCCTGGCAAGCATGAGGTCCCAAGTTTGATCCCCAGTACCACAAAGAAGAAGAGGAAGGGGAAAAGGAGGAAGAAGAAGAGGAAGAGAAGGGAGGAAGAAGAGGAGGAGGAGGAGGGGGAGGAAGAAGGAGAAGAAAGAGGGAAGAGGAGGGGGAGGAGCAGAGCAGCGCAGGTCATTGTATGATTGCCCCTGAAACCCACCTGTATAAGGCCTTAAGGAAGCAACCTCCTGATTAGTGGACTACATTGCAGCTGTGTTTCTCAAGTACCATCGCAGAGATGGGCATCTGCCCAGCAGAAGATAAGCTCGGAGTTACGAGTTTTACGCACAGCAGGACATTAGGTAGTTCTTCTTATTTTTTTATCCCAGCATTCTGTTCTGCTCATTCTGTGTGTGCCTGTGTATGTACACCAGCATCCGGGGAGTCACTTAGTAACTTGTTAGATCACTGACTGACCCTTGTTCATGCTGTACTTGTATAAGAATTTCGTCTTCCACATTGGAAAACGATTCCCTCTTATACCTTTCTGGCCATCCCTTTGGGTTTATAATTATTGCGCCCAAGCAGAATAGATGAGCGGCACAGTGGGACACCCTGAGATGGGTGCCTGGGAGTTGGCCTCCAGGTGTGTATCCCTGAGGTTCTCTGTCCTGTGAAGAGAAAAAGGGTGGCCCTCCTGCCTCCCCCACATGCCACCGGCCCCCGTGTGGGGTGTGAGGACTGGACTCGGGAGGCTTGGGGAGCCCTGGCTCTTGGTGCTGGTTGCGACTTCACTTTAGGCCAGCGGTCATGACATCCCTGAAAAGGGAGATGAAGCCATGTGACCGGGCTCCCAGATGCTTCTGTTCCTCTTGGCTGTTACCGGACAAGATTTCTAGAGAAAGGGCTGCCTGTGTGTGAAGAGCAGAGGACATCTGAACGTCCCGCTCCTCCAAAGCCATTGTGTGATGGCCGAATTTTATACAAGTAAATCTTACTGTGCGTCAGCCTGCAGGTAGAAAACCACAGGTGCTTCCCGGAAAGGAGTAGACGAGAAAAAAGCGTTTGCTTCCCATTGTGAACAATTCACGGCTTAGCTCCAGCCCTGTTTACATCTGGGCAGTGGTGACACTCGTTAATTGCTACTCAGGCCGGGATGAAGTTGTGATGCTGCCTGCTGTAGCTCACAGTCATCCCCTTTTGTCTGGGTCATTATTTTGTGTGAAATAATGGCTCCTGTTTCTGTGACAAGTTCTGAATGAGATGGTAATTAACACATTTGCATTGTACCGTCATCCGCGATAATCTCACCTTCGCTCAGTAGTAGAATTAAACCCAAACTGATCAGAATTTTTTTTCTTCTTAAGGACAATTTCCCAGTATTATTTTCCCAGCAAATGTTTTAAATTAGCAGACTGACCCGAGAATGTGCCTAGAGAGGAGAGGAGATGTCATTATTTCCAACCATTAGGAAAAATAAAGTTGTTTACATCTGTGCCATGTGAAATTAGCCGAAGATGCTGTGTCTAGGTGTCCCCCCAAAGCCCCAGGCAGTCATGGGTTTTTACAGAGGTGGTTGGTAGAGACTGTGGGAGATTCCTAGGGCAGTGCTGGGATTACAGGTGGGTGATAGCTGGGTTGAGTCAGTCCACTGATTGGATTGGGATTACCCTAATCTCAGTAGACAAAAGAAGGGATGAGGGACAGGAAGAGATTTGTCTTGCTCTTCAGTTGCTTTTGCTGTCCCTTGCTGCTGTGGAAGGCTGCCCCTCTGCTGTGTGTGTACCTCCCTGCCTGGGAGCCTGCTGATTGTGGACTGACGCCCCCACAAACTATGGGCTAAATAAACCTTTCTAAAAGCTCTTTGTGTTGGCTATTTTGTCTAGCAATGGGAGAAAAGTAACTGAGACAGATGCCATAACTTATAGTCCTCCCCCTCAAGAATGGTTCAGAGAGGTGAAAAGATTGTGTCAAGATGACCTTGTTCCCTATAATGTGGACTTACGAATGTGTTGGGTGGCCCGGTTAGAGCCTAGTTACTATGCCCACCCCACATCCTGCTGTGCTTTTACCCATTGGCCCATATGTAAATGATTTGTTGTGGACCATCAAACATTTGAAATGTAGAATCATGGGTAGCCTTGGATAGAATATGTTTCCCAAGTTTTAGAACAGAGTACTCAAGGGACAAAGAGTTGAGAGGCTATGGGAGAATGACAGTGGCTCCCTAATTTCTCTGGGACAGGGACTCAGGCTTTGTCCCAAAGGTGTCTAGGGAGCCTGGTGAGTCTGGAGGGGCTCTCTGGAATTTCCTATTCAGAGTTGTATAGAACTGATGCAGACCGAATGACAGGCCTGTTTGTTCATTCATAAGAGTGTTCAAATTAGTCTGTTCTTTAGAGCTTCTTGGGCCAGTGTTCATGTGTTCAGAAAGCACTTTGCGGTCCTCCGAGGCATTGCACGCGTTTTCTGGCTTAGCTTCGTGCCGATTCCATTCAAGAGGCCAGCGATGGCTCCCTTCTAGACATGAGGCACTGAGGTCAAGGGACCTGGTGGCTGGGTCTCTGAGCCGTTGGCAGGGCCTGGACCTGTCCTTTTCAGAGGAGAGAGGGACTAAGTAAAAGGCCTTGGAGGCAGCTCTGGCCCAGGGGCTGGAGGAGGCCGGGAGAGGTGTGTGCATGTGGTGAGGGCTCTGCAGACCTGAGCTGATGTTCACAGTGCTGGGCAGCAGAGCGACAGTCCCATTCCCGGTGTGGACAGGAGCTTGAGGGGAGGCCCGAGACCAAGAAAAAGCTGGGACTTGTTTGGCCGCAGGGAAGGCCAGGTGAAGGGGAAAGCAGATGTGTTTCTGTAAGGTTTTGACCATGTGGCACAGAGCACTTACTTAGGGGAGCTCAAGGAAGTCGGTGTGTTTGTAAAAATGCAAGGAATTATTTGGCTCCCGCGGCAGAAATGCAGACAAGGGAGGAAAAGCGTATCTCTGGCTGTGCGATGTGTGGCTGGCCCATATTTATGTACTCATGGGTTTATTTAGATTCAAAATGGATTCTCCACCAAGTGAGTCTCCACTGCATGCCAGGCAGAATTGACATTAACACTCTTATGCTCCTAGGAAGGTTTGTCCCCATTTGACAGGTGGAGAAACTGAGCCAGAGGAGCTAAGCCAACTTACAACCGAAGGGCAGGCCTTGTGCTGGAATCCAGCGTGTCATCTGGCCATGCCAGGTGGCAGTGCCGTCTCTTCTACGTAGCATGTGCTTCCAGGGGCAGAGGGAGACTGAGCTAGGGGTATGAGGCTGGGCCCTGGGGGGCAGAGCAGCCATTCCTGGGCACAGCTGGGGCCCCAGGCACAGGTACCCGAGTGGCCCGAATAGACGTTACTTTCTTCTACCCCTGGCAGGGAACCACCCTGCCAAGTCTTATGCAGCCAAGACTAGGAGCCTTCATCGGTAGCGCTGGGCTCTGTTCCTGAGATTCCCTTCCTTTTAGGGTGGAGCCCATGACCTCGTGACCCACCTAGGAACAAAGTGTCCCTTAAATCGCACCTTTGCAGGGAAACCAGGGCAGACCTTTCCTGCCTTGTCTGTGTGTGTGGAGTGGAACTCTGTGGCCTCTAATTCAGCAAGATGTATTTATTGGCCTTTCGAAAACTGAATAAGGCGGCTGATGACGTAACCTACGAGAAGAAGCTGGCTGTTTAAAAAGCCTCAATGACTCCCTTTCATGATCCAGAATTCCCAGGGTTCTAAACCATTACCTGTGGTATGAATAAATGACTCATCATTTACTTTCTGGTTGATAATTGAGTATTCACAGCCTCATTTCCACAAGCGCAGTACGGAGTCTCATTTTAATTAGTGTAAGACTCTGATGCTGAGTGAAAAGCATTAATGTTAAAAAGGTATCCCTGTCTTTGCGGCACCCCAGTCTAGCCCCAAGCCAGGGTAACCATGACATCGTAAAAAAGTAAATCTGAGGGGATTTAGGGGAGACAAAAAAGGGTGGAATCACTGTGGAAGGGACGGGCTGCATCACTGTGGAAGAAAACAAGCTGGAAGCCTTTCAGGGAGTGGCAGGAGAGGATCACAGCTGTGTCTGTGGAACTTAATAAATGTGTGTGAAGCCAGTGGATCAATTAAAAGAGAAATTTGGAGGAAGAATCATTAAGATTTTGTGGAAGGGGAAAGAGGAGCATGAGATGACACTTGGGTGACTCAGGCATGAGGTTGGGTCACCTCTGAGGATGTGAAACTCATGGTATGAGGAGTCTTTTGGAAAGAGAAGGGAATAAAATTGGCATTGGACATATTGAAGGGCCAGGGAGACAGCGGAGGAACATTCCAGAAGGCTGTTGTGGTTGCTGAACTGGAACTTGGGAAAAAAGCTAGGAATGGAGGAACAATAGAGTTTGTCTGAGGTACAAACTCAGAGGCCCACAGGGATCAGGCAGATGATGACAGTGAGGAAGTTTGAGGGGTATCACATACGTGGTACATGCCTGTTTCAAAGGACAGTCACCATGGGTGTCACCTCATTGTGGCTGGTGGAAACGCTAGCCCAACATCAGAGACCTCCTGTTGCTGATGGTGTCTCTTAGATTTTCAGTGTGAGCATAAGTGTCAGTCAGGACAACTGTAAGATGTAGACCAGAGTTTCCCAGTCTGTTTGTGGGAAAGAAATAATTTTCTTCCTTATGAAATATACTTTGTTGAAGCACAGAGGAAGAAAGAAAAAAAAATAGAGAAAGGAATGGGGGAATGTCAAACAACTTTGACAGAATAGAGGGAGAAGCTGAAGAGTGTGATGTTACAGAATTGGAACAGCACATCCTCCAAGGACGGATGAGACAATGGCTTCAAAAGGTAGAAAAGCAATCTGATGGAAGGGCTGCTGCGTGTGGCTACCCGAATCATGGGTCAGTCTTGTCCGGACAGTTGTCGTGGGGTAGAATGGACTGGGACCTCCTTGCATGGATTTAAGAGTGAATACATGTAAAGTCAGGTGTGGAGGATGTAGGGAAAAGGGAACCCTTTTCCACTACTGGTGGGAATGTAGACTGGTGCAACCATTGTGGAGATCAGTGTGGAGGCTCCTCACAAAACTAGGACTGGAAATCCCATTGAAGCTGACTCTCCCCCCTACTGGGAATTTTCCCAGAGGATCTGAAAACATCATTCTATAATGATATATGTGTACCTATGTTTATAGCAGCATAATCTGTGATAGTAAAATCTTGGAAACAACCAAGATGTCCATCATATGAGGAATGGTTGAAAAAGATGTGGTATTTTTATACAATGGAATATTACTCAGCTATAAAGAAAGATAAACTTGAAGCATTTATATTTAAGTGGATGCCACTGGAACATATACTCATAAGTGAAATAAACCAGACCCATTTGTGCAGATACTGTATAGTCTCCCTAGTATAAGAAATCAAAAGGAGAAATACAACTAGAAAGGTATAACACAATTAAAAGGAAAGTGAGAACTTGAGGATTGGACTACGAGGAGAGGGTAAGGAGAAAAGCTGGGAAACAGAACAGGGACAAAGCCATACATTTGTACACATAAGATGGGCAAGGCAAAGATCCTGAGAAACATCAGCAGGTTTTTGAAAGTAGCAGTGAAGTGGTAGGATTCTCAACTCCACTATCTATGTACGCTGATACCTGTGAGCCAAGCATCTGCACTGAAGATAGCAATGTGTAATATATAGAAGGGTCATTACTGGATGCCTGGCATTCTGGTCTGCGAAATACGTACTTTGTGTCATGACTTACCAATTATTACCATACCATCTCACAAGTAAAAGGGTTTTTTTTTTGGTAATAAATGGGAAAAAAAACTGCAAAGAAAAATATTACAAGGCTATGCTGCTACAAGGCTGTATATGGTTAGATTTCTAAATTTCTGTGTAATAATATGTGTATAGTATTATTTTTTCTAATTTTTCCCCCATATTCTATAAGAACTTAAAATTTGATACATCAATACTTGATAGAAAATATCCATTGCACGTTCTGCCTAAAATGTTTGATATTTAGACAGATAGTTAGGGTAAACTGAACTGCATATGTTGCAGGGTAATAATCAGCTTCTCCCCTGGATGGTTAACAACCTAAGTTTTCAGATCAAAAATTGGACAAATGAAAAGGGCTGCAAGGTCAGCCAATATTCTGGCCCTAGCCTTTCAAGGTCAGTGAAGACTCAGACATAGGAGAACCTGTACTATAACATCATGGAACTCAGTTGTGCCCCAAATTTTCTGATCAAGGAGATTATGGGGCCACAGAAGAATGTGGCCAATGATCTATAGTGTGCCTAAGGAGAGTCACAAGGAGAGAAAACTTTCTCTCAGGTTTTCACAGAGAGCAAACTGGTCAAGCAATGGCTGTGACTCATCCACATGGCTGACACTGACAAAGGATCTACAAAGTGAGGTATGGGGTTACAGGATAGACCCTGACCTCATCAGATACAAAAGTTACATTTTTTGTTATATAGATCTGGCTTTATCTTGGTCTTAACCATACAACAGAAAAGTATAAAAACGAGGTTATATAAGATAAAACCATAATAATATGCTGAGCTGTACATGGCTCTGGTCAACAACTTCTTTGGATAACCCACTACTGTTGTGGACTGCTGGACTGTGTTGGAGTGTTTCGCTGAATTCAAGCACCTATAATAATTGAAAGCCAATAGAATACCCATCTCTCACCTCTGATAGGACTAAACAAAAAAAAGGAGATACAAAGGAAGGACCATTCTGTATTTGTACATACAGAACAGTTAGGATAAATATGCAGCTACTTTTGCATAATTCTATGAGAAGAAGGGTTTGCACTATCCTGTCTGCTTCTTGTACTATGGATAACCACTAGGAAGATAACAATGTAAAAAGTATTAATTATTGAAACTGTACTATAATTCAGCTTAAAAAAAAGATAAGTATACAGCTACATTCTCTTAATTCAATGAATAGAGGCATCTGCTCTGTGTTTGTAAAAAGAATATCATGTCTGCACCTTGTTCAGCAAATAACCACTAAGAAAACGATATGCAATGTATTATTGAATCTGTTCTAATAATTTGATTTGAAACTGTAAAAATTTTTTTTTGCATTAAAAAAAATAGTGCCTTTAATCTCAGCACTTTGGAAGGCTAAAGCAGGAGGATCACAAGTTTGAACCTAGCCTGAACAACCTAGTGATTTAGCAAGACACCCTGTCTTGTTAAAATTATTAAAAAGGGCTGAGGATATATCTTGGTGCAAAGGCTCCTGAGTTCCATCTTGAGTACTGCAAAAATTAAAATTAAAAATTGTTTGGAAGAACAGGCTATGACACATCCAGAGAGAGTCTCAGTTCATGTTAAATAGGAGATCTGAGCATTTTTAAAAGCTAGAAGTTTCCAGTACAGAGGGAGTCAGAGGTGATTGCAGAACTGGAGGTGGGAACCGCAGAGGGATGTCAGCCGCACACGACTGGGTACTCCTTTGAGGCGGGAGGGGAGGAGGTTAAGAGGGAGATTACAGGCTTAGATGTTTATGGTAGAGCAGAAAAATGTGGGAGCTGCTGCCCGAAGGCCTCTTTCCTTAGAAGGTTCCTCTCCCACCCTAGCCTTTCCTGACTGTCTGACCTCCTGCTATTTTTATTGGCCTGTAATCTTCCTGTTCTGTCCAGGGAGGTTAGTGAGCATTCGTTTGAGTCTGTAGGGAGGAAGGCAGTCATAAGCTTGGCTTGATCACTCTATCGAAGAAGGGATACGTTCTTGGGCTTCGTCCTCTCGCTCTGCATGAATCCATGCATGGTACCAGTAGGTGAGGGCTTGTGTTTCCCCTGAACAGATCCTGGGGAGGCTGCTCTGAGGCAGCAGCAGGGAAAGCATTTGTTTGCAGTGTGGGACCCACCATGGTCTAGTAGAGGACGCAGACATGGAGCTGATAGTTGGTGGGTGTATAGTCACAGGTGGTGAGTGCCCTGCAGTGGCAGGGGGTACAGGCTCCCACCGAGGCCGGAAGTGGGTGTGGCCAAGTCCCTTAGTTACCTGCACCGAGATTAGAGGGTAAGGAGTATGAGTGCTGGAGTAGTTGGAACACAGATTCTGGGGTGGAAGGGAGGTGCATTTGATTTGAGGACAGAAAGTAGGTTATTATGGCTTAGGTGACCTGGAGTGAGGCAAGGTCCCCGCATGCCGAAGCTGTCGGGCAGGCTAAGGAGTTGGATCTTTCTCCCATGTAGAGCAGAAAGAGTCCATTGGGGGCTGCTGAGGAGGTTTGCGGGAAGATCAGAACAGCAGTGGGCAGTAACCAGATTGTGGACAGGAGTGGGTGCTGCTAGCATCCTGTTGGAGTGGCTCTCCTTGGACCACTAGAGAGGGTAGCTTAGCTTATGTGGTGGTGGTGTGGTGCAGGGGTAGAAAGGGGGCTGGTTTTAAGAAACGCGGAGGGCTGGAGTGTAGCTCGGCGGTCACGCACTTGCCTAATCTGTGTGAGTACCTTTGGGAAGCCACTGAGTCGGTGCAGAATCCAACGACCATTGGCCAGCCCTGGGCAGTCCCAGGTAGTTATCAACAAAGGGAGGTCAGCATCTTCTCTTTTAATTCTAAACTTTTTACTTATTTTTCCTGTATCTATTTAAGTAGCTACCATGGTGTTTTGACATATATAGTGAAATGGTTGCTCTAGTTAAGAAAATTAACATATCCATCACCTTCCACCCAGTGGTAAGAGTGCATAAAATCTGCCTTCTTGACAAGTTGCCCCAGGGTACATCACAGTATCTCAACTATCCTTGTGATTCGTATTAAACTTCAAGATTGTTCATCGGTGGGCCGGGGAGATAGCTCAGCGGTCTAAGCACCTGCAAGGACCAGGGTTGGATCCCCAGTACAGCGTTCTGTGCCATCCCAGAACCTCAGGCGCACTGTGCCTGCCCCCAAACTGGACGTGGTGGCGAACACTTATAGTCCCAACGCTGGAGAGGCTGGCACAGGAGGCTCCGTAAGAGTCTGAGCAACATAGCGAGACCCTGTTCCAAATAAATAAATAAGTAAATAAATAGTTTAAAAGAAAAACAGATTGTTCACCCTACCTGTGTGCAGCCTTGTGCCCTGCAGTTCTGTTTACTCCCTGCTCCCCCTAACCCCCGCACCCTGCTGACCTCTGTTTTCTGTTTCTGTGTATTTGAAGTTTTATGTTTAATTCTACATATAAGTGAGATCATGCAATGCTGTGCATTTCTTCCTGTGTTTGGCTCATTGCACTTAATGTCCTTCAGTTTCATCCGTGTTGTCACAGAAGGTGGCAGGATTTCCTTTTTGAAAGCTGAATGATATTCCAGCATATGCATCCCCGCCATCTATTCATCTGACAACACTTTTTCCTCTCTTTAAAATAAATTACTGGGCTGGGATGTAGCTTAGTGATAGAGCGTCTGCCTCCTGTACGTGGAGGCCGAGGTTAGATTTCCTGCACCACCACCACAAAAAAAAAAAAAAAAAAAAAAAAAGTAGTAATCTTAGCTGTTCCCAAATGTAAGAAAGCCATGCATCAAGTACTTCGTTGAATTTTCTTCCACCAAAACAAGTTTCTTTTTCCGTTTTGGATCCTTGGTGTTGCTGTATTGTGCGTGTCTTCACCCGAACCTCTAACGGAGAGTTGGAGCAAGGCAATTAAAACCTCCCTCCTCGCTTTTGCCATCCTTGAAAGACGTGTGCTCGGGGCCTCTGTCAACCTCGCGTCTTTAATAACAGGCATAGCGATCGCACCACGCAGTCAGCAGAAACTAGGTCAATTGGATTTGCTGACAGCTGTGGAGCAGGAGATAGCGTTTGCTCTGCTGGCTGCTGGCTGGGCCGGGCCCAGCGCCTCTGACCACTTTCTCTTCTCGGCTTCCCCTCCCACCACCCCTTGTGCGCTCCCTACCCTTGGGTCTTCTGCCATAGCTGTCAATCAAATCTTCACCTGTATCAGTTTTCTCTCTTTGCTTTCTCTCTTTTCTTTTTTTCTTTTCCCTGAGGGCTCTGGCCAAACATGGCATTTTATTCCTCAGCAGCTCAGTCCATTAGAAATACAATGGGAACCATGTAGGTTTATTTTCACTTTTCTAATAGCCATGTTTGCAGGCAAGGAAGCAAATCTGACACCGAATCTGGTGTCACTTGCATCACCTCTTAGTTCAAATGCTAAATTTTTAGTGCAGTGAAATATTCTATCAATACTCTGCATTGCAGAGTTGTAAAATGAGTCAAAGGTAGGTATTATTAAAAAGCTAGTTCCTTGGCTCAAATAGCCACATTTTAAGTGTTTAATAGCCATTCCTGGCCACTGTTTATAGCATAGTTCTGTAGAATTCATTTGTTTAAACACTTTAAAAATTTTTTTTGGTTTCTAAGTTGGCACAAAACATTCATGAGGTTGAAGACACAGGGGAAGTGGAATACAGCAGTAGACGGCAGAAAAAGATACCCTAACATAAGATAATTAAAGACAAATCTTTCCTTTTCTCCATGGGGGGGGGGAAATAGTTTGGAGCCATCTATAACATATAATATTTTAGGAATATATTTGAAATAATTATGTTTCTGCTAATAACATTAATTATTCACTTGTACATGCGGAGTTTTAATCGTACAAGTTGCATACTTTCCAAGCAGTATCCTACCCATGTTTGCATTTCATGGGACAGTTTTATTCCTATGTTTTTACACTTCGTTACCTTCAGTGACTTTATCATCAGGAGAGTGAGTTCTGGGAGTTTCTCTAACAGATCTCAGGCTCATCCAAATTATTTGAGTGTCAGCACTTTTGCAATTCCTGAGTGATTCTTCTGCTAGAAACTCTTTTAAGTCATAAGTGCTCGTTCACTGACCATTAGGATAAGTGTCCTATGGTCAGCTCATCTGTGAGTGAGAAATCTTTGTAATGGAACCACATGTTCTGCATTTCTCCTAAAAATGAAAACTTTTTCCGGAACCAGGGATTGAACTCAGTTACTTGTGCTTGTCAGGGAAATGCTTATTTCGCTGAGCCATCTCCCTGGCCCCAAAAACTATCTTCTTATGGAAGATAATACTAAATAGAGGAGAGTGGGGAGTTAGCACGACATGGATGCCCCTGGGGAACTAGCACCCAGCTCAAGAAGTAGAACAGGACCACAGCTCGCCCCTTCCTCACTGCCCCTCCCATGGGTAACCCCTCGTTCCTGGCACTGAAGGGCAGCCCTGGCGGCTTATGTGCGGATGGGTCTTACGCTCAACACTGTGTCTATGAGATTCACCCTGGCGCATTTGAATATAGAATTACTCCATTGATTACTCCTTTGCTTTTCTAAAAATCCATCTCGTAGCAGGTTGCTCTATAGCAGCTCAAATATTTTTTCCACTTAATTTTAATTAGATTAATTCATTTAGTTTTAATTTTTACTAGGCTATTTCCTTCAGTCAAAACCCACGTCCATCAGATCACTTCAATAAATGTTTCAGGCTTCTGTTGGTTACTGCGTTTTTGCCCATTGTGTTTTGTTGGTCCAATGAGCATAAGAACGTTGTATTGTGAGTGACTTTGTTAAGCAAGTGTATAAAGCAATTTCCTGTTTTATGAAAAGTAACATTTAGAGGGTGTCCTGCTGGAGAAGCCTAACTAGAGCCAGGCTACTTAGTGTATGAGTAGGCATGGACTATGTGTTTTGCCATTTTGCTCACTGGGGATTGGATGATCTTGTTGGGGTCTAACTCTTGATACTTTTATGTCCCTTTTTCCCGAGATATCTGATTGGTTAGCTCTTTCACCTTCTTCAGATCTTTGCTCAAGTTTACCTTGCCCATGCCTTCATTTCATTTTATTTAAATTTTTTTGGAGACAGGCTGACCTTGAACTCACCGTTTAGCCCAGGCTGGCCTCAGATTCTTAGTACTTCTCCTGCCTCCGCCTCTCAAGTGCTGGGATTACAGTTGTGTGCCGCCAAGCCTGGCTTCACTCATTTTTAAAATACCCATTTATCCCTTGCTACTCTCTATTGTAGTTTCCTATTTATTTTAACTGCTGTTTTAGCCTATAATTCTTTTTTTTTTGTTTAAAATTTTTTTTAAATTTTATGTATTTGATACAAGGTCTCATTATGCAACTTGGACTCATAGTAATCCTCCCTTTTTCATCCTTCCCATCTCGGGGGTCATGTGCCACCACATCCAAACTTGGTTGCCAGCCCAGTGGGTGGGGCCAGTGTGCCGTGTGGGACGGGGTATCGAACCGTGGTCCCTGCACTTGCCAAAGCAGACACTTAGTCCACTGAGCTATCTTGCCGGCCCTAGTCTATAATTCTTGTCACTTCCTGGGCTGCTATACAATTTTTTACTGAATTATTGTATTCATTGTTTTTTTCACGCTGTGTCAGTCATATAGTAGGTGCCTAATAGACAAAAGAATCAAAGAGTGAGAGGCCTTACCTGAGGCTGGTAAGGCAGGAAAACTGCTTTGGATGGTAACTTAGTGAAGATGAGGAAGACAGAGGGGCTAAGACATTTGTCCATTTCTTGTAGCTAGCCCTTAGCTTTTTGTCTGCAGTGGTTAGAACGAGTCAACCCTCTCTAGACGTGACTTGTGAGGGTTAGATGTCACCTGCTTCTGCTTCATACCGCCTAGCAGACAAGTTTGCAAGTGTGGGATTGCTGTTCTCACAGTGGGAGGAGGGTATTGGAATATGTTTTTATGAAATTTTTATGTGATGGAGTGTGCTTTGGGTGGTAATTATGCACTGTCAGGGAACACATGTGGAAGCTGATAGGTTTATGGCACAGGTTGAAGCTCCCCATCTGTGTCCTCCTGTCTGCGGCTTATCTGGTGGCCAGCAAGGGTAAGAAGTCTGGGAGTCTGGACTACCCTTGTGGAGCATGGAGGGCAGGATGTCTCTCTCCTCTGAGAAGCAGAGTCAATCCTGGCAGCCAGTTTGGCTGCCTGCCGTGCCTTTCCCCTGACACTGGAGACTTTTGCTTGGACTGTTCGTGATTGTGTGGAATCTTTTCTGAGGGTTTTAAGAGCCAGCATGACAGGATTATAACCCATGTAGGCTCGTCCTCTTTCCTGCCTTTGGAACATTTTCCTGTCCAAGAGCCAGGTCCTGCTAGGGTTCAAGTCAGCAGTGCTGAAGCCAGAGGGGCTTGAGGGTGAGGAGAGAAAACCCTTGGACACAAGATGTCAGCTATGGAACCTGACTTGCCATCTTCAGGTGAGATCTGGCACTTGAAAAATGAATTTCAGAATTTTCTCCCAATTCTAGTAAAGACACTCAGAGAACTTAAGCCTTAAGGTAGGGCACTTCACTTTCTCTAATTTTGGTTTTCTTCGTAAAAGGCGAAAGATTTGTTCAGTCTGAAGAGAAACCAGAGCTTGGTTTTCTTTGTGAAGTTGAACTAGAACGGTAATGCCTAGGGCTGCCCATAGCTCTGATATTTTGTGATTCCGTTTTTAGTTTGCTTTTAAATGCTTTTCCCCGCCTCATTATCAAGGAATCTAATTTGAGCAGGTCAGATTTTTGACTGTGGAACGCTGAGTTTTACCACTGCATGCCCTCCTTTGGTGGGTTTAGCACGATGGATCTCGGTCTTCTCTTTGGCCATCACCCAACACACCAGTGTTCGTTGGTTGATCAACTATTGTGTCTCCCTCCTTAACCAAATAAGTATAATTGGAGCTAGATGTAAGGGATGTTCCTTTTATAAAGTTTATTTTTTTCTCCAAATTAAGGTTAAAAATAAACATTGCCTTCTGACACTCCAGTAGAACAAATCTGTTGTGAGAAAAATCTAAACTTTAATGATTCACTTGTTGGATCACTTTTGCCTTTTTAAATGTTCAAAATAATGAAAAATAGGTTATATTAACCAATGAGAGGATGGTGCCATACTCTGTCAAAGTACCCCAAGATGCGTATGTTGGACATCAGCCCAAACACTGTATTTTAGTAACTAATTATTATAAATTTAGCCTAAGCAGTAAGAAAAAAGAAAATTAAATCAAAGTTTTCCATCTCATTACTTCTCAGTCTACATTTTCAATCTGTTAGCTCAATGGCAGCATTCCTAGATTGAAAAGGTATCTGGGGCAGATGGGTCCTGGGGATATTACTGGTTTGTATGATCTGATGTTGGTGCTGGAGAAGCAGGCAAGTTATGGGTGGGAGAGATGGGTGTCACCGTGAGGATGCTGAGTAGTTATTGGCAGGGACGACAGTGGTGTTATTGGTGAAGTAGTAGGGATCTTAGGGATGTTACTTGGTTGGGGTGTTATTGATGAAGCTGTCACCAGATGGGGTCTAAGCCCCAAACAGAGATAGGAACCTCAACAACTTCTCTCACAAATAGGATAAGTTGTAGGTTGATGGTTTATGTCACACACACACACACACACACACACACACACACGCACACACAATGGGACATGTTAATGACAGGCATTAGAAGGGCTTATTGGGCAGAACTTTAAAGTGTTCACTCAGAGAAAATCATGCAAGGGCTCTAAGAAAGTGATACCTTATGATCTGGGCTAGGATTTTTCTTTGTGATCTTGTGGTGTCCTCTAGACATGTAGGACGTGTCTTCCAGGAGTCTATCCAGTTGCTCATTTACGTGCTAGACTCATTTATTAAACCCAAGCTATTGTGTGTGTTTGAAGTTGAAAGAACAGGGACTCAGTGCCCAGGGCTGCTTCCTTGAGGGTGGAGGTTGATGAGACGTCAAATGCAGACTAAATTTACAGGGGAAAGCCCGGTCCCCAACGATAAGCTGATTATATCATTAAGACCCTTAGGATTTTTTTTTATGGAGTGTATTTTCTGGAAGAGAACAAAGCCTTATAAGTTTGGATAACTGTATCAAGAAGGTGTAGTTTTTTTTAAACATATAATTTTAAAGTTGTGATTTCCCCTTTTCTCCTTCTGCCTATCTTTAGATCTTCTGTTCTACCTCAAGGTGACAGGGGTGGTCCTAGAAATCACTGGAGAGAACAGGGCTGTTATGGAGCAAAAAGCAAAGAAGCTTTTAAAAGGGGATTAGCTAATACAGGGAGTAGTTAGAAGTCAGAGGAAAAATACCTGAACAGATACAAAAAGTTTACAAGGGAAGATGTTTAAATATAATCCTGATGGAGTTTTCGGTGGAATTATTCATTGTTCAGTAGAGATAAAAACTTCATTTTCAGGGATTTCCTATTTCGAATGAGATGGAGTGGCTTCTCTACCTTCTGAGACGTTCCTGAAAGAAGACCAAAGCTTCTCATTATATTGCCTAAGGAATAACACAGGTGGATTTTCTCCCCCAAGCCTCAAGTAAAGGGTCTCTGTGACCCTTTCAGGTTTTACTTGTGCCTAGGAATGTATGCATTATTCTGTATCACTGTTGAATAGTAAAAAAAAAAAAAAAAAAATCATCATTAATTCATAACCTGCACATTTGTAACATGTGATAAACAGGAACGGAGCCTATGTTTGCCTACTTTGCTAAGCCAATTAATAATGGAAGGTACATTTCAGGGCCAGTTTTTGTTTACCCGAGGGTGCCTGCCTATTCTAGTAGTTCGGATGTTCTATCACAAATGGAGAGGCTAATTACACATCACTCTTACCTCTTCATTAAAGCGTGTCCCAAAGGCCCACTTCTTGGGAATATTTGAGTTGTCCTTGTTTCCGTTTCTGCATATTCAAGGGTGCTGCTAACTGCATCTTTCCTAAAGGATTGTGGGTTTTATACTTGAAGAAATGATGGAAGCACGTGTTGCCCCTGGGTACGAATTAGCAAGTATTTCCAGAGATGTCTTTTGCTGTGGAGCAACAGGGAAACATACGGGTTTAAAACAGCGGCCATTTATTTTGCTCAAAAGTCTGCAACTTGGGCAAGACTTGGAAGAGGTAGTTAATCTCTGGGGCACAGGGTCTTGGTGGTGGCTGGGGTCTCACTTTCAGGACAGCTTGCTCTTGTGCCTGAAAGGTTGGTGGAGGCCACGGACCTCCCTATATTATTATGATTGGACTGAAAACGCACAGAGGGTCCTTTAAGCCTACTTGTTGGTTGAGATATAGCAAATCTCCACTAGCACAGGAGATGCAGGTGCTGTCTCTTGTCAGGAGAAGGCAAGGTTCTAGCACCTTTGCCACATGAGATGAAGAATCCTGTTGCTGTCATCTTTGGAAAACACAGTCTCTTATGCATGAATGTAGATGTGTTGAGAGAACTTAGGAAGGACAGCATTAAATGAAGAATGAAATGAAGACAAGAAACACGAATAAGAAAGTATTAGGTGTAATAGTTATTGGGCATTGAAAATAATGTTTAACTGTATACGTCTCAAAGCCCTTCTGTCCCCCACCCAAGCCTGTTGCTACTCAGAGGAATCACATATCTTCATGAGATCTGAAACTCTCTCAAAATCATTTCCATCTTCCAGCAAAACCATCCCAGGGCTCTCCAGGGTATTTACAAAGTACAATAAAACATTCATTTCTTTAGCACATTGTAATGAAAACCATCCCCAAGTACTTAGTTTAACTGCTCTGTTTACCATGGGAGTTTCAAATGGCATTAGGACCCTGTTATATTTTTGTTGCTATGGAGTTATGGGAATAAGTACAGGTTTTTTTTTTTTTTAAAGTAAGGGTTAAAGCAAGGATAAGTGCCCACCCGCACCATCTTAATGTTTTGTTAAAATGCCTTTCATTAATGTTTTTAAAACCTATGTAAGTCAGGGGATGTGGAGGAAAAAGTCACAAATACTAGATGTTAAAGCAATGTGGTGTGAAGGGAAACATCTGCTCCTGGTTAAAGTCTTTAAACTTAGGTTCTTTTGCTGAAGTCACTTAACTGTGTTGCTGAGATTTGAGTTCCTTGAGGATACTATAGCTGGTTTTCTAGAACATTCCCAGGAGTCCTAAGTAAGCCCTTAAGGTTCTGAGCACCAAGCTTATAATTCCAGGGTCACTAGTATTACCACTATAAAAATTTCGGTTGCCAACTCAGCAGCTCCAGGATTGTAGCTGTTTGTTTTCTGGGTATTTTGTTGTTGTTCAGCGGAGAGAAGCCACTGCCTGGTATTAGGTAGCAAAAAAAGGCTCAGGGGGATGTGTGGCTCTGAGGTGTTTTTCACCTTGATAAGAAGCACTAATGTTAACAAACTGCTTAGTACTGCTTCTCCCTTTCTCCTGAGGGGAAGATTGACTTGGCTTTTAAGAGATGGGGATAACCAGAGGCCTGCAAATAATTTCCTTTTAACAGTGATGCTTTCTTGGGATGTACCCCAGACCTGCAACCATAATTTCTCTAGCCCTCAATTCTCTTTGCTGTTAAAGATGATAGGAATAGCAAACAAATGTGTAGATTTTCAAGATCTCACTTGAATGTATTTTCAAATCATGATTGGTCCCACATGGATGGTTCCTGACATGGTAGATTCTAGAAGTTCCCACCCGGGAGGTAACCTCAGATGCTGAACGTTTAATCTCTTGCCTGTTCACTTCATAAAGAAACGCTCCTTGTGTGCTTCCTCTGTCCAGGGAGCAATTCCACAGCATAGAATGCAGTAGAGTTCCTGTCCTCATGGAGTGGCCACACAGAAACAAGTCACTGGAAGATCAGAGGCCCTGAAAGTGCTGGGTTCTCTGATGGGAAGAGATTTGAATGATAAGAAACAGAGTTGTAAAAGCGTGGAGTGGACATGTGTGAGGTGTAGCCCGTCAGGCGGGCAAGCCCAAGTGCAAGGCAATATAGAGTGCTGGGTCCTGCAGGCCAGCATCAGAACTTGGGATCGAGAGTTTAAAATGAGTGGGACTTGGGCCAGGGCCCTGTGAAACACCCAAGAGAAGGATGGCGGTATGGACTGTGGGCCTTGGCACTGCAGAGTGGAGAAGCCCTGGAGAGCTTTGAGCCATGCTGTTGGGTTTTGCAGAGATCAGAGGCGGAGTCGGCCACAAAGGCTGCCAGGGAGGAGGCTCACTTCCTGTAGCTGTTGGTTGGCTGCTTGCTTGGGTGCTTCGTTGGCTTCTTTTCTTACTTGTTTTTTTTTAAGAGAGCTTGAATTTGGTTTTATATTGGATTTTATGTGGGATGGAAAGATCCAGAAAAGGGGAGAGATTAAGGGCAGAAAAGAAGGAAGTGGTCATCGGTGGTTGGGTCTTCAAGTGGGACAGAAAATAGGAACTCAAAAAGGGGATATGCTTAAAGGTGACCAGAAGAGGACACGGGACCAGGGCTTCTTGGAAGCTAGCCTTGATTCATCCTTAGGTCACCTTGGAAAAATGAGAGGGGTTGGGGTTAGGGCAAGGGGTGAAGGGCCTTAGGGAAAGCGCAGTAGCTGGCTGGGGGCTGGAGAAATTGCGTGCCAGCTGAGCACCTACAGCCTAGATGGAGCGGAGCGCCTGGAGCCTTCCTTCTGGCTCTGGCGGGGTTAGAGGGACGAGGCATCCATCACCGGGCCAGGAAGAAGAAACCAAGGATGCCCAAACTGTGCGCTGGGTGGGAAAGGATAAGAAAGAACAGTCAGCTGCCTGTGCATCTTTTAAAACCCCTTTCTGGGTCCTCTCTGTTGGTCATGTTTAACTAGGTGACAGTTTGCTTGGACAGTCACAACTCCTGCCTGTCATTCTAGCATAATTATTGTTTCACCTTTCTTGCTTTAAAAAAAATAACAAATGCCCACCTTCCTATCCAGTTGCTGAACATAGTAGCATCCAGTGAGTGATACCGCACCTTTGAGCCGGCAGATGGACTGCTGTCCTTCCTTTGGTCACTCATCTACCACTCATCTCCTTTCCCAAGGCAAACATGGGCTCTTATGACCTCTCCCAGGCACTCCACAGTGACTTCCGGGCCTGCAGTGCTGCTCTTTGCCTCCTCTCTGCTCCCTGCTCTAACTAGCACCTCCTCCCCACACCTATACCACGTCCTGTGGACAGACTGGTTTTCCCAAGGCTAGTCACTGCTCTTCGTAGAGTATGACAACATCTCACTGAATGAACAGTCCAGAACCTGAACATTCATGACCTTTGGCCCTGCTATTTGACAGTGTGTCTTAGGGTAGAGGAATTATTATAGTGAACGCAAATGCTAAGCAGTGTAATGAGAAGGGGGACTTTGGAGATAGGCTGCCTAGTTTGAATCTTCCTTTTATTTATTTATTTTTCTTACTTGTGCATCTCCCTTATCCTTGACTAGCTGTGCGACCTTGGACAAATTGTCCAGCTTCTCTGTGCCTGGATTTTCTAATGGATAATGTGAAAATTCGAAAGGAACACTACTATTCTCATCCTAAGGATTCAATGAGTGAATCCATATGAAGCTTTGAAAGCTAGCTTCAGCACATAGTAAGCTCTCAGTAAATGTCACAGGCTTTCCATGCAGCACACCATATGTTTGCTCTTCCCTGTGTAATACAGGATATGATCTCACCCGTTCAGTTTGCTAGCCTTGTTCCTTATGGGAATCCTTCCCTCCAAATCACTTCTGAACACACAGATCTCACCTGTGGTAAGGTTATTTTATCAGTCACGCCTTCAGGCAGCTACAAAACTAACAGACTGAAGCCTGGTGTGCGTTTGTTGACTCCTGTGAACACTGATGAAAGGCCGTTTAAAGGCTTCGCTAACAGAATGTGTGGAGGTTCGCTTTATCCATTTACTTTGTGGGTATGTGGTAAAATTTAATAGAAGCCTTAAGGTCTTACAGCTTTGGTGGGAGGTGGGAGGTCCTTCCACTGGTTTCTGTTTTCAGTGCTACCTGGAGGATGGCAGTTCTCCTGGTAGAGGTCATTGTTTTACCCCAGGAGCCTGTCTATAGTTAGGCAAGCACACCATGCTAAATTCTGGGTAGGGGTATAAATGAAGGAGGATTAAAGGTTTTTCTGGGCCAGTCAGGTTAGTTAAGATGACTCCTGTTTGCTCCTGCATGCCTACTCTTTGTATCGGCTCCTCTTGGCCAAGTAGTGCTTTGTCTATGACAAACTACTCTGCAGGGTGCAGTGGTTGGATGTCAGAGAGTGATTCCAGAAGGCTCTACCTGTGCGCTCTATCTACAGGCCCAAAAGGTGTTCTTAATAAACAGTCTTGAGCACCTCTAAAGAAGATATGCAAAGACAGCTTCTGTAAAATAGATGAATGCAGAGTTTATGCAGACTGACTGACCTCAAGCACTTATATAGGAGCTGTTTTTTACCATCTCTGTCAGTGTTGTTGTAAGGGGTGCAGACTTAAGACTTACTTAGCATTATTTACCTGTGCCCTATGTAATGTTTGTCTGATAGCTTTTTTATTTTAGTATATGTGAGTTGTTTATATATTTGAAGAATTTATTTTTTGTTAATTTTACTGAGAAATAAATAGCAATGAGACAGTTTCAAAACCGGTTAATAGGATAGTTTCAATAATTACTACATTGCATATTGTTGTCTTTGTAGTGGTTATTCATAGTATAAGATGCAGACATGATATCCTGTCCAAACACTATTGGTACAAATCTTTCTTCTTACTGAATTAAGAGAATCTAGCTGTATATCTATCCTATTTTGTATATACAGATACAAAATGGTACTTCATTTATATCCTTTTTTTATTTAGTTTTTTTCAGAGATGAGTATTCTATTGCCATGTAAATATTGTAGATGCATGAATTCAGCAAAATAATCCAAAATAGTCCAGTAGTCCATGCATGAATTCAACAAAATAATCCAGTATAGTCCAGTAGTAGTGGGTTATCTGTAGGACTGGCAATAATTTAAGTAATTTAAAGAAAAGAATTTAAGTAATTCATCTAAGAGCTTCTTTGTTCCACAGTCCAGCTATGTGATTTCCATGGGAATAACCCTGTACCGTGGCCAGAGCCAGATGGACCAGAAGTGGGCACCTGGTCTAAGCGGGGCCAATCAGAGAGCCCTTCTCTGGGAGCTTTTGCTATAACTAGAAAGTTTAGACTTTCTCTCTCCAGTAATAAAACTGTTAGTAGAAAAGCTCAGAAGTTAGTGTTTCTTTTTTTGCTACATGAAAAAAATTGGTCCCAGGTAAGAAAAAAGTAAGAGAAGCATGCGTCAAACATGGATAAAGATTCCTGACAGTGCTGGGATCCTGTTCTAGGTCTCCCTAAGGCCAGCTCTGGCTCTGTCCTGTCTGCCCCTTAGTGACTCTGACCAACTGTTGGGTGGTTCTCCACAGGAAGGCCTTGCAGTGTCCACCTCCCTTTTCTATCTTTCTTTAGACCTGCAACATGGCATTGGGATCTGGCGTTGGTTCTGGAAAGGCGCTAAAGACTAGTTGAAGTGTGGGGGAGTAGGGGTTTAAAAGTACTGGCTTAGTGCTCTTCTCAGTAGATTTCTAACCCCCAGTACCTTCCATTTTCTACAAATTATAGAATGATAGGCCCAATCTAAGTGAAAGAACTGAGTCAACTAGCACAGATAAAACTCCTTTTATTAGAAATGCTTGCCCTAGCTGGGGTGATAGCTAAGTGACATAAGTGCCTGCCTGGGAAGTACAAGGTCCTGAGTTCAATCCCTGGTACAAGAAAGAAAGAAAAAAAACAGAGCTGCCAAAGAATAAACCCATTTTCTACTACTGGATCTCTGAGTCCTGCTTTTTCTTCAGTTTTTAAGGGACTCTGTAGTTTGCGGAGTTCTTACACCATTTCTCACACTTCTTACCAGATCACTCTTAATAGCATAGGAAAATAAAGGGATACTCTTGAACCCTGGTCCCACTAGGAATCTGAGGATAGCTGCCGTCCCTCAAACTGAGTATAGATAATTAGAGAAGGATGAAGCAAAGCTCTTCAACGTGTCTCATTTGAGGTTAATCACATGAAATCCAAGATGGCAGGGATAGTGCCTGGGCTCATGGCTCTTCTCACAGAACCTACTGTTCAGAATGGGGTGGTTTTCAGTACAGTGGAATAAATGAAAGAGTGAATGAAAGAAAGAATGAATGAATGTTACTAGCCTCTTTGTATACAGAAGGAAACAGATCACTCAACTAATGTAACTAGTAACGCTCATGAGTGGCCAAGCTGGCCCAAGGCTTTAGGTCTTCAGGTCTGTAGTCCACAGTCCATTCTCAACATTTTTGGCTACCCAAAGAGAAAGTATCACCATCACGAGGCACATATGATCTTTCCCCGTGACCTTGTCACGGAGCTACACACCAGCAGCACCTGGCAAAGCTTTCGGCTCCTGAAGCTAAGTGTTAACACAGCAACATGGTAGGCAGCTTCAGATGTGAGTGAAATGTGTTACTTTCGAGCTTTCCTTTTCAGAATGCCATACAAGAGTTTAGGTGACAAAAGATGGGAAGGGCTGCGTGTGTATGATAAAATATTCACTGTGAAGACTCACATGTAACCCTGCAAATCTAAAACAGCATTTTTCTGTCTAGTCTTGACATACAGTACATGTCCACGTATATGTCACGATCCCCAGTGGTGGCCCGTGAGTCATGAGGAGGGACAGAGGGGACAGCTTGGCCTAGGGTGTGTTTTATGTGTGTGTCTGAGTCTTATTTTTTACCATTTTATATGCTTCTGAAATTACTGATAAAGATGCTATTTGTGTTCTGTATTTTATATGACTTATCGCATTCTGGAGCAGCATTGCTCAATAGAACTTTATGTGAAGACAGAATTGTCCCCTGTCTTCATTCACCGTCCAATATGGTAGTCATTAGCCATTAGTGGCTGCTAAAACTTGAAATATGACTCAGATAACTCAAAAATTGGAAATGTAAATTGTATTTAACTGGAATTAAATTAAATTTCAACAAATTGAAACATCCACATGTGACCAGTGTGTGTGTGTGTGTGTGTGTGTGTGTGTGTGTGTGTTTAAATTTTTCAAAGCAGCAATTTCCTGCCTTTCAGCATTAATTAGCCCTGAGGTACAAGAATTCCATTAAGTTCATCATAAAGACAGACACGACCTATTACTTGTAGAAAATAATTACTAATTATAGATGTGATTTCCCTTACCTGGTGCGTAACAGCTGTTCTTAAACTTGGTAGAAGTTGGCTCTACCCTGGCAACAGTGAGCTTTGCAAACCTTCTAAAGATGCTTCCCTCAGGACCTGGAGTCAGTACAAGATTACATCCTAGCTGTCTCTCATTCCTATTTGGAGAACACACACACACCTGATTGGACAAGGTCCATCTCATCGTGGGGTAAGTCGGTTCATTGTAGAAAAAAATCTATTTTTTTTCTACAATTGAAAAAAGTCTTTGCAGCCATGTTTAGATTAGCATTTTATCAAACAACTACCCACCATAGCTTAGTCAAGTTGCTGCATGAAATTAGCCATGGTGGGCTGGGGAGAGATAGCTCAGCGGTCTAAGCACCTGTCTGGAGAACACAAGGACCAGAGTTTGATCCCTGGCACCACAGGCTGTGCCAGCCCCGGAACCCCAGGTGTCCCCGGCCAGCCCTGAAACTGGGCATGGTGGTGCATGCCTGTAATCTCAGCACTGAGACAGGAGGATCACCATGAGTCTGAGTGCATAGTGAGACTCTGTATCAAATAAAAATGATTAAAAACTTTAACCATGACATCTTCCCCATTAGATTTAGACAGCAAGTCTTGAAACTGCTGTGACTTTGACCTCTGCCATGCAGCGTGAGCTGTGGGCACTCCCGCTGCACAGGAGGCCATGTAGCTTTAATACTCCTCGAGTTACACGGAGCTTCTATTTTTACTGACTCCACCTCGTGCTTCATGTCTCCCTGAGTTTCATTCAGACTGATACACGGACCTTGGAACACAAATATGTGGAGGGGCGCGTAGCGCATACACCAGCAACTTAACACTCATTTTGAAAGTAGAGTAACAGACAGTGCATCTTAGATTTTCAGGGACTGTCCCAAGGCCACGGTAGTTTCCATTCACCTACCGGTCCGTTTACTTAAATACGGAATGACCAAAATTGCATTTTTGATAATTTTGTAAGAATATTACAAATGACAATTTTATCAAATTTATTTAATAATTTTTAATGCATGGTTTATCTCAAAGTATTCAATACAGCACCACCATCTGGACAGCAGCATCTAGTCTCTTCATGAATTATTTTCATTCTGTTGTCTTTCTTTGCTTAACACACATTTCACTGTTGGGTCAGCCTTTTGTTTCCCTCTGTGGATGGTGTAATTGCAATAAAATGTCTACCCACCAAACCTAATGGTGAAGACGCGAGAATGGGTGTGCTGGTAGGCGTTTTGCTGTCCCATATTTTTTTTTAGTTATTTGGTGTATTTATTAGACCTAAGCTGAACTGTAAATGACTTTTTGAACCCTCTTGTTTTGAAGAAATGACAGATGAGTTCCACATTGTTTGGTCATGAAGGATTCTGTGAATACTTTATAATGATGTTTTTCCCCAAGTTTTGATTATAGGAGGGCTTATTAGATATTGGTCAGCTCTGTCAACATTGCTCATTGAATTATTACAATTATTGACCATTATTGTAATTTAAAAAAATTAAATTTATTTATTTGGTATAGGGCTTCACTATGCAGCTTGGGCTTATAGTGGTCCTCCTGTACCAACTTCCCCAGCCCTGGGATTATAGGTGTGGGCCAGCACACCTGTTTTGGGTGGCTGGCAGTACCAGGGATTGAACTCAGAACCTTGCACTTGCCAGGCAGGCACTAGGCCTCCAAGCTACCCCCCCCCAGGCCAGCAATTGCTTTTATTAACCACTTAATAATTTACCCCAAGTGTCACTCAGGCAGCATAGTAGTTTACACATGGACTGTCCCAAGCATTGTTCAAGCAGCTGTCATTTCAACCAATCTACAGAAGACAAACTTGTGCTTTGGTTTATTTTGTACTGACTGCTTTTTCCATACTTTTTATTTAGAATGGCTTACTTGCCGTTGATGTATGCTTCTAGGGAAATCTAATAATAAGTTCTGGTTATTTTCTTTTACTAATTTGTGTTTGTGAAAAGCAACCTATAATTTTGCACTAGAATTCATAAAAACTTACTGTAAATACATTAGGTGTAATTTTAATACTTCTCTAGAACTCAGTGATATCATTTTACAGTAGAAAACAGACATAGCAAAACTATATAGCAAGATTCTTACCAAACAAGAAAAACTAGCTAAATAAATAAATAAATAAATGCAATTGTTAGATATAGAAGCAAAGGTGATGTTTTGTACAATGAATTGACACTCCCTATATAATTAAATTTTTAAACGATACCTCTTTTATAATATCCTAAGTATAGTTACCATGGAATTTGTTCTTACACACTGTGGAGAAATTAAATGAAGTCTGGGCCCAATCGTGGCTATTTAACTCTTGTACGTAAACCAGCAGGTGTTCCTCCTTTAAGCATTTGGGACAGCATCATTTTAAAAGCAGTCAGGATAAAGTGCATGTGAATGGATTTCAGTTTACACTGGTAGCTGAATGGGCGTCTTGGCAGGAGATGCATAAGATAAAGAGGAAGCAGTAGTATGGAGGAAGATCGTCAGGTTGAGCTTAGGAGACGCGGGGTCAAATCCAGACCTTGCCTTTGCTTTGCCCTGGGAAGTGTGACCAGTCATAGACTCCTTGCTTAGCCCATTTCTTTTTCTGTAGCTTGCTGTTTTCAGTACTAAGCTAATGCTTTGGGATGTTCTTTATAGAAGATTTGTGTAATATTTGTGGTTGTCTTCATTAATCTCAGTTGTGGTTGTGTGTGTGACAGTCTTTGGGAACTCCTCAGCTAGGGGGACCCAACTATTCATTATTTGTTCCTCCATATTGATGAGATCGCGGGCTTCTGAAGACCGCTGGAGTGTGGGGCCGTGGAGTCGTTCACGGTCCTGTCCAGGGACAGATGACGAGGGCCACCTCGCGTGTGGAAAGAGTGGGAGTGGGAGAATGAAACACTTGATGATAAGCCTGCAGGATGAGCTGCGCGGACCTATGGAGTTAAAGAAACGGGGAGCGGAGGAAGAAGCTCCCTGTGACTCCAGACTCACAGACATGGCTTAGCAGCTGTGACCCTGGACCGCCCAGGTCTAAACCTGCAAGGAAAGTCAGAACCAGGCTTCCATGTCTGGGCCTAATTAGCATATTATTAGTAACTCAGCCCATCCGAGACACCAGGAGGAGAGGAGAGTTGAGGACACCTGGTGGCTCAGGGTGGACCCCCGTGATAGCATCTAGTGCTCACCATTAAAAGCATGGAAAGTTTTTCAGTGAAGGTTATAAATGAGAAAATAGATGAAAGAATGAGAAACAGTCAGGATCCAGGTTAGCTATAGGTATATGTAGTCAGATGGCTCCATGGCAAAAACTCAAAAGTACACTCACAGTAGAAGACCAGAAGAGTCAAGGGCCCCAGAGTCCAGCCAAAGATTGATCTTTATAGGATGTCAATGCCTCTTCTGGTTAAAAAGAACTATTTACCCTTTCTGGTAAACAATTTGGCAGCCTGTACTAAGCCTTTGAAAAGTTAATAGCCCTTGAGCGATTAATTCTACTTTCAGGAAGCCTCCCAGTGGAAGCAAGCAGAGCTGCAGATAAAGATTTATACGTAGAGGTACTTCTTTGGAGGCCTGGGTTTCTCTGGAAGGCCTGGGATGGAGGGAGCATTTAACTCGAGCATCTGTTCAGAGTGTCTGGAAACTAGATGCCATGGTACAGGACATAAAATTTTCGTTGATGTTTAAGATAAGAGATGAGCGTTCAAATAAATCTTGTGCTTCACTTTTAGGGGTACTCGTCTCTGCTCTTAGTTCCCATGGCAAGAAAGCCAGGATGCGCTGGCATGCAGGGTAAAGTCAGTGCCTTTTTGACTTGATGTCCAAAGATATGTGATTGTTTCAGGGCAGTACTGGGATTCGATCTCAAGACCTCACACTTGTGAGGCAGGCACTGTGCCACTGGGCTGTATCCCAGACAGGGTCATGTGATCTACGCTTCATGATTTCTAGTCTAGTCTCATTTCTTGGTGATTCTGGCTTCTCATGTTACATTCCAAAAATATTTCTAGAAGGTTTTTTAGCACACCAAACTGTTTTATACCATGTAACTTTTGTTTAGGATAATTCTTTCTTGCCTTTGCATGGATTGCTGTCTCCTTTTCTGTCATATGTTTGGTGAGCTCCTGTTCACCCTTCAAAACTTCCTCCATGAAGCCGGGCATGGTGGCGCATGCCTGTAATCCCAGCACTCGGGAGGCTGAGGCAGGAGGATTGTTGTGAGTTCGAGACCAGCCTCAGCTACAAAGTGAGCTTAAGGCCAGCCTGAACTGCATAGTGAGACCCTGTCTCAAAAAGACAAAAAAAAAAAAAAAAAAAACTTCCTCCATGTTTAGTCTCCAAATAGAGTTTGTAATGTGCAGTATTTTGGGTGAAAAAAAGATTTTAATGCTTTAGAGCGAGACATGCGTGCTTCAGTTCTGTCACACTCTTCACCTCTTTCTCTTGTATTGCTTTATTGCACCTGTTACAGTTCCAACATTTTATGAGAAACTTTTCTCAGCTTCTTCAGATAGAAGTAATCATGTTTTCATTGTCATTTTGGAGCATCTTTAGATCCATTATTGCATTTATCATCTATGAGAAATTCTTAAAATATTTGCTTTTTTCAATTCTAACAATAATAGACTTTGAAAAACTACACACAAAACAATTACTGATAGCCCCATTGTAAAAAATGCATTTATTACAGGGTCTGCAGGGTCTCACTACCCAGATCAGACTCACAGTGATCCTCCCGTTTTCAGCCTCCAAGCGCTGGGATTATAGGCTTGCATCACCACACCCAGTCTCAGTCGCCATCTCAGGGACCCCTGTGGGTGGGGCCAGCATGACATGCCTGGGATCGAATCCCTGTCCCTGCACCTGCCTATGCAGGATCTTTAGTCTGCTGAGCTATATGGCTGGCTCTCATAGCCCCATTTTTTTAAAAAAATGCTGTTTTTATTTTTGGCTGTTTCTATGCATGTGTGTTTATGTTCATAGAAATATAGTTTGTTTAGGACTGCCTGTAAAGGCCAGGCAAATAGTTCAGTGGATTAAAGCACCTGCAAGCAGGTGCAGGGGCTTGGGGTTTGATCCCTGGACCTTCCTTACTGGCCCTGCCCCTGGGGTGTGCTGAGACAGCACTGGAGACGGCATGGTGGTGCATGCCTGTAACCCTAGCTCTTGGGAGGCTATAAACAGGTGGATCACTACGAGTCCAGTCTAGTAGTGAGACAGCACCCTGTAGACCCTTAAAAACAAAAAATATAATACAAAAAATCCAAAACAAAGATTGTCTATATTTTGAAATCTTGATTTTTTAAAAATTGTTTGTTTGTTTATGTATTTGGTAGAGTCTTGCTACACAGCTAGGACTCATAGTGATCCTCCTGTTTCAGCATTCCCAGCCATGGGATTGTAGACCTGCATTACCATGCCCAGTTTGGGTGGCCAGCATGGTATGCCTGGGATTCCAGGGCTGGCATGGCAGGTGGTACTGGGAATCGAACTCAGGTCCTTGCCCTTGCCAGGCAGGCACTTAGACTGCTGAGCTGTCCTCCTGGCTCTCTTGAGTTTTTTAAAAATATAAATAATTGTTTCTTATTGGTGTAGCTATTTTTTTAGGCACTACTTAGTTGGATCTCCTTGAGGGTCAGGGCTTCTATTTTTTCTCTATAGTACCTCAACACACAGCATTGTTGTGGGTCAGTGTGGGAACTCAGTGTTTATTAAACTCTAGGGGTAGAAAGATTAATGTTTCACCATTCTAACCTTCCAAGAGAGATAGACCTGTTCGTTCATTCATTCGTTCGTTCGTTCATTCATCAGATTCCTCATGCAATGTGTATCTCATAGCAGCAACTCAGGAATGCCAGGCTGCCCAGGGCTTGTGAGGTAAGGGTGGCTGGGCCCTATGCTCCGAATCACTGCTTCTGTAGGTCTGAGAACCCACACTGCTAGTGAGCTCCCCAAGAGAGAGGGATGCCACTGGTTGACGGACTACACTTGGAGACCCGCCCTGGCCTACAGGATGGATTTGGGATTCACGGTGGAAAAATAATACGGCCACCTAGTTTGTGGGGGGAGTAAGCTGAAGTCTGAGTGATGTTTAATCCTATCTAGTTCTTCAAGTCCCAGGGAAGAGGGAGAGGGCCAGGATAATACCTGAGTCCAGTCTGTACCTCTCCCTGTGGGTGGCTCTTAGCAGTGTCCACAGGGCCACACAAGTCAGAGACTGTCGGAGAGAGCTCTGTGCCATTGCGACGGCCACCGAACCTTCCTGTGTCCTGTCCTTCCTCACCGTTTGTGATGTTTTATCTTCAGAGCAGTTGCAAGGGCAGTGTGATTCTTCCCGTTTTATATTAGAGCTAGCTTAGGGGAGAAAGCTTACGTCACCCACTATGGCCTGTCATGCCAGAGCCGTGAGACTGGCCTAGGCTGAGTGGAGTCCGCAGAGGAAGGAGTTTGCAAAGTGCTTCAGGAGTGGCAGCTGTTTCCCTGGGAGGTTGAGAGGGCCAACAGATAGCGCAAGACTGTTGTTTCCACCTTTCAATTGAAGGCTGGAAAATCCATTGCCCTTCTCTTGTTGCCTGTGTTGCCAGGAAGCTCTGAGCCATGCTTTGGAAGTAGTGGCTTCTTTAACCTAAGGTTCCTTGATATAATGACTTCCCTGCTCTTAAAACTGTTGTTCCCGTGTCGGCTTTAGCAATTTTCCAAAACGATTTCTAAAAGAGGCAGATCACAGATTAATGAGTGAAGGGTGATACTTCAGAATGAAAAGGATGACTTTTAAGAGTTTCTTATGTTTTGTAAAGCTTTTAGGACTCATTTGAGCCAACCCTGGACAGATAAATGAACACAAAAGTAGAACCATGGCTCTATGTCTATTTGGTACCTCAAGATGTATCTACTTGGGCTTGTGTTCATTTTGGTTTGGGCCAGGCCCTAAATTTGAGTTTAGCTCCTTAATCTTGTTTCAGGACTTTAGTATCCTTGGGTCCCAGGGTCCTCCTCAGAAAGGGAAATACTGTACTGCCTTACAGGGTTTTTGAAGGATGGAACAAAGACAATTTATGTAAAATACCTAATCTAGGGCTCCATGTGTAGTCAGTGTACGTTGGCTGGGATTAGTACTATAATTATTGCTGTGTTTCATAAAGTCTATATTCCATAAAAAGATCGGACTATACATTTGCAACTTTTGTAGATTTCTTTTTCAACATGTGTAGTGTGCTTAGCATTAAGATAGCTCACCCAAGGATGGCAGCTGCCAAGACTGCTTCTCCTTTAAAGGTAGGTCCAGGACAGCTACTTCCTGGATTCTTGGTGACATTAGATGGAGTCTAAGGGTTCGCTGAGGTCACCCACTTAGCAGTCAGTAAGACTCAGCCTGGAGGTCCGCACTTTCTTACTTGTATGCCTTGAGCAGCCTTGCTGGGAAAGTGACCTGTGGCCTGAGAGTTTGGTCTGGCCGTTGTGCAATTTTATTAGGCTCGTTTCAGTTTTTCTTTCAAAGCTTTGATGACTGAATGCCATGACCTAGAGTTATGTTTTGGGAAGAGGGTGCGTTCAAGTGTCCTGTGACTCCTTGTGGACATTGAAGGCCTATCTGACAGACATAGGAGGTGAGAGGTGCCTGCCTGTGAGAGGTGGTAGCACCCAGGTATGGAGGGCTCCAGACAGGTCTTCCAAGGGCTGTCAGCCGGGTGTGTTCTGTGGGTCTTTGGTGGGACCCCCCCAGGCCCAAGGGTGCTGGGGAGGGTGATGCCCGGTAGCCTTCACACAGGGGTGCCTTTCTCTACCTTGGATGTTCTCTGCCTAAACTATTGTCTCAAAGAGGAAGCCCTTTGGGTCATTAGATGCCATCTGGCAGTTCATACATATTTCTACAAACACACTGTTTTTAATGTAGTAACCCGGTGGGCAGGAAGTAGGCAATTCATCAGAAAAACAAGTAACAAAAAATAAACTGTTGCTAAAATAATGAACTTCCTTTTTCAAACTTGATTTGTTGGTGCTTATCCTTTTATGATTTTTCTAGCCTCTTTAAATAAACACAAAAAGTTGGGATTAATGCAGTGGCATAGCCACATGCTTGATGTTTCTAGCAGGCAGCGTAGCAAAGCACATTGAGCCTGTCCCATCCAGCTGGGGTGTGAGAGCAGGCCCTGCCTTGGGGACATGGCACAGTGGCATTCTTTTGTGTTCATGCTGCAGTATACTCAGAAGGCTCGGGAAGACGCTGGGATGCTGCATGTGCTTCTGTGAGAGACCCTCCCATTCACCGGTTCCCTTATGCTGTTTGCCTCGCAGGTCCAAGAGGCCGCCAGTCGGGGCCTGAAGTTCATCAGTGTCATACCTCAGTACCATTACCCCGTGGCCTCGGCGGGCAGCAGCTCCCTGGCATCCCCTGCCAACAGTGCCACAGATGCCGGGGACGTGAAAAGCGCACAAGGGGCCCAAACATCATTGGAGCGTGACGACCCAGGGGCTGTGGATGTGAGCGTCACTCCTGTAGGGGTGGATCAAAGCCCAGAGCCCAGTCTGAGCCCCCCTGAGGAGGTTCCTTCTACCGAGCAACCCAGCTTGTCCTCGGGAAAGGATGAGGGTAAAGAAGCCCCCTTGGGGGAGGTGAGCCCGACCCTAGACGGCCCGGATGGTGACCTGTTGGATGTGCATGAAGACTCGTGCTCAGAAAGTAAGTATGGCAACCCTGGGGGTTTTGAACTGCTTAAAAGGCTAAAAGCTTTGTAGTAATCCCTGGGGTATCTTACGGAAAAAGAAATAGAATTGGAGTGTAAGCGTAGCTCTCCATCCGACAAGCAAGTGGAACTTCATCAAGCTGTTATCTGGGCTACCCAGCTATTTCTGGGCTGTAGTTATGACTTCGGGGGAGAGTGGAGCCTCATGAAATTGACTTGCATTACTTGAAAATGTGATCTTTGAAGTGGATTTCAGACCTTGAGTTGTTTCAGCCCTTGGGCTCTGGATTTAAAACAAATTTTTAGATTATGAGTTATTTTAGTCCTTGGGTTCTGGCCCTTGAGTACCATGCCCTCATACAGAGTGTCAGTGGGCTGGTCACCCATGACATTGAACTCTCTGCTCTTTAGAATATCTGCCTAAAATAAGAAACCAAGGAGAAGGCAGATGAGGTCAAATTATGCAGGAAACCGTGATTCAGCTCACTAGGATGTAAACAACCAGTTTCTGACCTCCGGAAGGTCAGAACAGTTGACAGATCAGCACCAAGCAGAGAATGCTCTGCCAAGGACACACCGCCAATACGTGCTCCTGTTAATCCCATTGTGACAGCCGTCAGAGTGAGCACGCTGGGTTGAGGAATTCAAATCGCAGCACAACAATAATAGCAAACATTTATTAATACTTCCTGAGTACCAGGCCCTGTGCCAGTAAGTGAACGAGCTCTATTATCACACTCTTACAGTTGAATCATCTGAGGTTTAGAGTGAGTGTGTTGGCCAAGCTGAAAAGGGCCAGACGGGCAAGGAGGCTGACCCAGCATCCTACCTTGCTTCTCAGCTTGACTTTTCCTGTGGAGTAGACTGGCAGGGTTTCCTGCGGCTCTTGATTGACAGCAAGCAAGTTTGCCCTCATTCCTCTATCCAGAGTTCCCTTTCCACTACTTTCTCCAGGAAATACTTTCATCCAGTCTCTTCCTGTGAGCAGGGTGCTTACATGAGTGATGAGGCCTCTTCTGGCCTTTGAGAGGTAGGCGGGTCTCAAGACTTGACAGTAGGAGGCCCCCAGGACCTTGTTACTCATTCTCGAGCTCGTGGGTTTACTCATGTCCATGGTTAATGTTGCTGTTTATTTACTCGTCTTTGAAATTGTCCTCTTACAAATGAAAATGTTTTATGCTTTGAGGCAAAAACAAGAAGAAAATAGTTTTAGTTCCATCAGTAATTCTTGAGAAGATAATCAAAGGATGGTCCATTCTGGGAGCTTATTTGCAAAGTTGCTTAGAAGGAAAGATTGGAGCTGTATCAGTCCTGGAATACCTTTAGCGCTTGCTATCATTTAATCAAAGTTCATTATGTAGTAGAGCTCTTTCGTTGTGTGTGTTTTTTTTTTTTCACTAGGTTGAGTAGACTTCTGCTCCCTACTCAGAGCAGCTGGGAGTGTCTTTAGATCAGGCTTGTGCCCCCAAATGACTAGGTTCTTAGTTCAGGACTCTTGTCTTCCCAAGGTCAGGCTGGATATATACACTGAATCTCCAGCAGGAGGAAGAGCCTTTCAGGAGCTATTCTCTACAGTCCAGGACTGCATAAGGGGTGTCAGGCAGACATAGAGGCAAGGGGCTGGACTTGGAGAGGGAGGGAGCACAGTGGGTGAGAATCCAGGCTTGGTATGTCCCGGCCACCTTCTGAGTAGGCAGTAGTCTTGGGCAAGATGCTCCCATCTTGCAAGGGGAGCCATGGGGAAGGCTGTGTGAGAGGGACTTGGACCTTGCTGAGCACTAGTGACCCAAGACTCTTAGCAGCTATTGTTGGGCATTGATTCTGAGCTCCTGGCTCTTTTGTCCATGTGTCATGGAAACTTGGCTTTGAGAAGATACTGAGACTTGCTCAAGAGGGTGCAGCTCCTGTTATATTCCAGAATCTGCCTTTCTTCAAGACTTCTTTTAGACTTCCTGCCTTCCTCTCTCTAACTGGGAGATCCACTCTTAGACTGCCCTGCTGCCCTGTGACTACTCAGGGTTCAGTGTGTGGAAACCCCTCTACTACAGCCCTAGGGTCTTTGGGGAATCATGAGTAATGTGTGTAGATGGAGGGGTCAGCTGTAAGGTGAGCAGCAGTGCCAACGTAGGCAGTGACCTCACTACACGCACAGCTGCCCACCCAGGTTCCAGCACTCAGAGCTGAGGCAGGTTGCTGTTAGCTTTTTCCCTTTTCCCTTGGAATCACTGAGTCCAGACTTCTCATCAGGCCATGAACTTGTGGGAATTGCTGGTTAGTGTAGGGATGGACGGAGTGTGGCCATGAGCGTGACCACCTGAGAGCACCATCCTGACGGCTCCTGGGTGTGTCTCAGGTGGCCACGCTCAGGTGGTCACTCCCCACTACAGGTGTTCCCGTGACACCTGACTCCCAGATAAAAAGCGTCTCCTCTGTGCTCCTGTGCAGTGAACTTTTTGTCACAGCCTGAGCACTGGGCCTCCCTCAAGGTTGGGTGTCCAGGGACCCATGTCCTTGTTCT
This sequence comes from Ctenomys sociabilis, assembly GCA_004027165.1. Classification (NCBI taxonomy): domain Eukaryota; kingdom Metazoa; phylum Chordata; class Mammalia; order Rodentia; family Ctenomyidae; genus Ctenomys; species Ctenomys sociabilis. Next base: position 185,758 of record PVKA01000211.1, read on the forward strand.
CAGGGGTCGTGGCCTTCACCTAACCCCCAGCTTGTCTCCTAATCTTGCTCCTAGGGAGTCCTGTTGTTACCTTCACTGGGAAGTCTGCAGACCTTCAGCCTCCAACACAGGCATACACAACACCTCTCCCACCTTGGCCTTCCCCTCCCCCTCCCCTCATGGACCCTCAGCGTGCCTTTCTTACAGGGCCCCCTTAGGAGGATGAAGTACTTATTACTCCTTCTCCTGCCATGTGATCTTCCATAGGCATCCATGGCAAGACAGTTTCTTAAAACTCCAGAAGGAGTCTTCCTTTTCCTCCTCCTCCTTGGTGAATTTGTTTCCTAGCTAGGAGCCTTGGTGGGGACGATCTAAGCTGGGCTGTTCTGAGGGGATCTTCCTAGAGACTCCACCTCCCCCCTCCTCTGCAGCGTGTCTCATGCTGTCCTGCTTTTCTTTTCTTGCTCGCTGACTGTCTTTCTTGGTCTGAGGGAATTTCCTGCTGGTTTCAGGTCTGTGCAGCACAGTGATCACCCAGACTCAGGTAGGGACAGCCCCCATGTCTCTGTTCCTGCCACTTCAGACAGGGACTCGAAGAGGCCCAGTAAGTTCACATGAACTCTGAAATTTAAATAATAATTCTCAGAAATCCTCCCAGCACTGCCCTTCTTTCCCGCCGAGGGATGGCAGCTGATGCTGGAGCCAGTGGGCTCAGCTGTGTTTCAGCAGAAGAGGTGTTGTTCAGGAGACCTCAAGTGTGAGCAGCTAATGCATGGCCTCCTCCGGGCCTGGGTCTTCTTCCCATGGTCCCTCCCACATCTGCCAGCTGCCGCCATCTTTCTGGCATTTCCCTCACTCTGTGGACAATCAGCCTCTGAGCCCACACCCCTGGCCACCAGCACCTGCTTTCTGTGTCCTGGGTTAGATTAGGGAACAAGCCTGGGGTTTGCAGGGTTGAAAGACTCTTGGCTCTGCCACTTGCCAGCCGCGATCCCTGGGGGGCCACTTGGTGCTGGTGCCACCTCTGCACATGGATGTTGGGGAACTGGCATGAGATGACAAAGGCCATCGTGGCCCTTGTCAGTGCTGTACATGGGCCTGGGCTGCTCCAGTCCTTGCAAGTGGGTTGCTGTGGACCCTGTGTGCACAGAGGTTCCTACACTTCACCTTCCTCTGTCCTGGCAGGTGGCCTGACTCTGGACCCCTGGAAGCCTTAGACAGCCTTCCCTATATCCAGGGATCTGAGTGGGACGGCTGCCCTCGCTACCATAGCTCCACAACTGGCCCTTCCCAGTGGGAACCTTCTGCCTCTGTCCCCGTCCACGCTCTCCTTACACTGCCTCAGCTGCCCCAGCTACCTCAGCGCAGGCCTGCCAGCCATATCCAACTCCCAGTCATTCTTTCTAATGCATGAACTCTCTGGCCTCCTCTTTCTCCTAAGTCTGGCCTTTGGCGTCAGTCCCAAACTTTTTAAGTTGAACTCTGAACACTGTTCTTCCCTGCAGACAAGGGCCCCTGACCAGCCAGCCCCATGGCTCAGCTTCAAGCCATGGCTCTTTAGAGTCTCACTGCTGACTTCCATGCTGGGCCTCAGGCCTCAGGCCTCAGGCCTCAGACCCAGATAGTTGCCTCCTTGCTCCCCACTTCCCTTTGCGCAGCGTAAGCAAATGGAGCTGTCCTGTGCCCATAGGCCTCCCGCTTTGGGCTCTGCATCCCCTCATCATGACTGTTTTACCCATCAGCAAACACATGTGTAGTACCCACAGGAGCACTTCGCTGGATACGAGAGATTTAATGAGACAAGGCAAGGCCCCAGATCAGGGCGAAGGAGAAAGACAAGGAGACAACCTGATGCAGCTTGGGTATTCTGCCAGCGCATTCCCAAAAACAATGCCTTCCGCATTCCCTCGGGACTTTCTGTCCCACGTCTGGAAACATATCCCAGCTGGGGTCAAGACAAAGGCGTAGAGCAGCTGAGAAAATTTAAACAAACTCTGGGCAGCTTTTTGGAACTGTAGGTGCCTACTCACGTGGGATTATAGGTTGAAGAATCAGAACCTAAAAACATCAAATGGCATCATTTGGGATAGTAGCTCTTGGCCAGTTTCCATGGGAGTCGGGAGAGGACCAGGCCAAGGAGACGGTGGGCCAGGAGAGTTTACTAAAGGTTGTGCATCTGAAATCAGCTTTCTCCCAGTATTGCATTGCTGCTACTACTTTGGAGGCTCTTCATTCCAACAGCATTTCCTTTTCCTTCCTGAAAAATTTATTTCTGTCTCTGGCTTCAGTCCTGCCCCCTGGGGAGGGTTAGGATGGGAAAGCTGGGACGCTATTAAGTGCTGACTACCTCACTTGACAGTTTCTGTCTCCTGCCCCCACCCCGGCATTCTCATTTCTCCTTTTGGCCTTCCCTTTTTTCTGTTTCATGACCTAGTGAAGCAAGTTTTTTTGTTTTTTTATCCGGTCACACGACTAGGGGACCCTTCTGTGAGATCCAGGGCTCTTGAACACCCACTCACTCCTCCCCTGTGGCTGCCGTGGTTTCTTTTTGATGTATTGGCCCTCACAGTCACCTGTGGCATGTTCTGGCCAAGCCCACAGTCTCCTTAGCCTCTTAGCCTGCTAGCACCCTTGGGAATAGGAACATGCAAGGTGGTGATGCCCTGGGAAATTTACACCTCCACAGTGGCCTTCGCTCTGAGGATGAAAGCCCCGGCTGTTCTGCCCTTTGCGGGCCCATCCTCTGAGTGTTACACACAGTACCTCTGGATCTGAGTGACATCGTATGCCACTTCTCCTTGTGGTCACTTATTCCTTAATGCCCCCTTCACTGGCTTTCTCTCCTCCCATGTCACCTTCCTCCTCCTGGTTTTTAAGATCACTTCTTGAATCAATAACTTGCACATAAAAAGCTGGTAGGGTCCACTTCTGGAGAAATTCAAGTGAATCGTGAGATTCATTAAAGCGTGGTATGTGCCCTTGGCGTTAGTGTTTGCAAGTTTTGTTGAAATCTCTGGCACCTAGGACTGGAAAACGCCTGAAAGTTCAGTTCTGTTTCTACCTGTGCCCCAGTTCTAATCTGTGACTCAGTTCCCCCATCACAAACTTCCTCTGTATCACTCCATTCTTAAGTGTGTTTATAGTCCAGAGCTAGTGATGGTTGGTTCCATGCACCATGACCTTATTTCTTATGGGGAAATATTTCCTAGCTAGAGAAGGCATTTGAATCAGCCGAGCAGACTGAGAAAGGAAATTTGAGGTGGGCGTGGTGTTGTACTTGCTGTCAGTGTGTCTCTTCATTCCTCCCTGCTATGGCAAGTGGTAGTAATCTACCTTTACGATCACAAATCACAGTCTTCTTTTAAAATGTGTTTGTTTAGGGGCTGGGGGGATAGCTCCGTAGAGTAAGCGCTTGCCTGGCAAGCACAAGGGCCTGAGTTCAATCCCTGGTTCCACCAAAAAAAAAAAAAAAAAGAAAGAAAGAAAATTAAAATGTATTTGTTTAAATAAATGGAAGTGAGTCATTTTAAACAATAACTTAGCAAATGTTTACATACCACAAAAATCATGAAATACTAAAATCTGGGAAACAGTGTTCCAGAATGTGAGTCTAGATGGCTCATACAGGGAGCATGATTGTTTTGTCCTCATGACTCATGTCAACTATTGTTTATGACCTTTCAGTTTTTTCTTTGAGAGAAGGGTGGAGGATTTCTCATGATTCCAAAAGATATTTCTGGAAACCAGAGCGTATTTCTGACCAAGCCTGTATAAGCAAAGCTTTTTAAGGTGGGTCAATCAGGATTGCTTGACTTGACCACTTGAATATCACAAAAACAGACCATGAGACTTAGCTTGAGATGCCAGGTATTTGCCCCTGGATGCGGCCTCAGTGAACTCATGTCCAGCAGCACGTAGGGCAGGCACAGATCTGCTACTGGGTGGTAGTGATTATTGATTTCTGGAAAGCTGAGCTATAAATGAAGGCGTGGGAGCCGGGAGCCTCACTCCTGGTGCCTGCTCGGCTGACTGAGCAGCCCTGCCACTCCAGCGGGAAACCTCATTTACAGGAACATATTTATTTTTACATATCAATGATGTATTTTTGATGGAGTTGATTAAGGATTATGAGCTTGGCCCCAGGAAACACCGCTGCGATTTATAAATACCACCGCAGTTTATAAATAGTGAGTCCAGGGGTGTACAAGGTTCCTGGAATTAGAACAGTATTTTTGTTTTTATGTGCCTTCTGCAGTTACCTTTTTATGTTTTCTGAAGACCGGCTCTCACCCAAGTATGTCTGCTTTTATTTCCCGAACACATCTTTGCATGTGCTTGTAGAAATGTCTGCTGTGTCTGCTCAGATGCCTAGCTATGCAAATGGATCTCAGATAACAGTTGTTCCTCTTCTTTTAAATTTAAAACCAGTGCCCCTCACTTGAGGTCCCTTTCCACTTGAAGGCAGCCTCCACTTACTGCTTGGAAAAAGGTTTTATTATTTGGCAACCCCTTCGGCCACGGTTTAGCTTTTGGTACCAAATTCTTCAGGCTCCGAAGACACTTCACCAAACTCAGTGAGGCAGATTTTTATCACCATCTGACCCCCTAACCCCTTTCTCCCAATTCCCACAGAAATGGAGATCTTCACGCTCTTCAACAGACCAAAGGACCATCAGAGGTGCCGGCATTACTACCCGGTCACCATTCCCCTTCGCATCTCCAAGAACGGCCAGACAGTGAGCAACCTGGACGCCAACTGGTTGGAGCACATGAGCGACCACTTCCGGAATGGAGGAATGCTGGTGAATGCGGTTTTCCACCTGGGAATGGCTCAGGGTATGGAAGCCAGCCTTTGCGGGCTCTCAGTAACTCTACCGATAACTTGTGATCTCGGTCCCTCTGCTGAGTGTGCTGCATTCAGAAAGCTGTCCAGGAAGTAAACATGTGACATTTGATTTATAATTAATGCATCTGGAGCAATTTCCATAAAGCCAAGGACCTGTGCTCTCTGGACTTCTCCAGGGGTCAACCAGGTGCCGTCTGAAATGCCAATGAAAGGGCAGTTGATTCTGTGTCATCAATGGTGGCCTCCATCCTGTTGCTTTTAAAAGCTTTTGCAAAGATGATTCCCTGGGATTGTTAATTACCCCCTGGAATTATGTCACACTGAAAGTGCAAATTGTTTGTAGACACTATTACAGTTTGAGGTAGCGGGAGCAGCACCTTGGAATCAACAGCAGAGAAACAAACGGCACCGCCTGGTGTCTGTAAGCTCCACTGGGACTCGGTCTGCTCCTGCATCTCACGGCACCTGGTTCTTCTCCAGGAATGGGTTATTTCTAGGGGGTTGTTGCCCAGAGGAATATTAGTGATGTTTGCTGTCATGGCAGGAAAAAAAGGCTTCCTGCACTAGGAAGGTGTCAAGCAAAAAAAGTTCAGGGTTAAGGTAAAGGCAGATTGAGTCACTCACCTTCATGCTGTGTGTCAAAGCTGAGGTGCAATTTGGGAAACAGGACCAGCATATGAGCCCTGCGGAGCCCGAAGGCTGCCAGATAGCAGCCTTTGCGAATGACATGCATCGCCAAATTTTCAACCCCGACAACACCTGGTCATACCAAATTTCTCACTCCCAACAATACCAGGTCTTGTTAAATTTTTTTTTCTCTAAAGAACCAGGAGAGATAAGAATGGATTCTGTATTGCAATCCTGGAAATACCAGCAAGCATCTTGAGGCACTAGTGTTAATTCTGAATGTGCATTCTTTAAATCAGCCAAAGCCTTGGAACGTGACAGAGCACAGACAGGTTGGAATTTTGTATGCAGGTCACTTCTTATTATCTAAATATCTATGTCTAATATCAACATGTTACTATAGCAGCAGAAGGTGTTGTAGTACTGGTGGGCCATGGCTATTGGTTGAGTGGATGCATGACGAAAGGAAGGCAGTTACCTCATTAAGAATATACCTAGAGGGTCAGCCAAATAGCTCAGCAGATCAAAGCGCCTGCAAGCAGGCACAGGGACTGGAGGTTTAATCCTCAGGGTTGTTGTGCCAGCCCCGCCCCTGGGGTACACTGAGATGGCAATTGAGACTGGGCATGGTGGCATGTGCCTGTAATCCCAGCTCTTGGGAGGCTGTAAAGAGGCAGATTGCTATGAGTCTTTAGCAGTGAGACCCTGAACACCCTGTAGACCCTTCCCTAAAATACAGAAGAAGAAGAAAAAAAAAGAATACGTCTAGAGCAGCAGCGCTGTCCAGTAGAACTGTCTGTAATGATGGAATGTTTTATATGATGTGTTGGAATTTGATAGCTACCAACTATTTGTGGGTATTGAGCACAATTTATTTTAAAATTTACTTAATTTGGGGCTGGGGAGATAACTCAGTGGAATAAGTGTTTGCCTGGCAAGCACAAGATCCTGAATCTGATCCCTGGTAACACCAAAAAAAATTTTTTTTAAAAATTCATTTCATTTAACTAAATGAAAGTGGCTAGTGCATTGGATTAGGCAGTTCTAAGGGAGGTGTACATGTTATCAATGCAAATAAGGAAGACTCACTTCAGGTTCCTGGTTACAAAGTCAGTAACCTCTCTTACATGAGGAAACCCTCCACGGTGGCTACAGGGGGCTCTGTTTGGAGATGAACTCTAAAGCTCAGGGAGTATGTACTTGTGGCACGTGTTCGTGGCTGATTTGTGGGTCTTAGGAAGTGGTGGGAAGGAGCGCTTCGCTTCCTGTATGTCCACCCCATTGCCCATCTTAGGTTAGGGCCATAGCAGTTCCTTTGGTCTTCTCTGACCTCCCTAAATATCCTGTTCGACTGTACATAGCTTTACACTTCTTCACAAGAAACTGATGCCTGGGGTCGGGGAGATGACTCAGTAGAATTAAGTGCTTCCTTGGCAAGTACAAGGGTCTGAGTTCAAGCCCTGGTTCCACAAAAAAAAAAAAAGGAAAGAAAGAAAAAAACTGATGGCTAACACTGACATCCTGACAGCATGCAGGAGCTATGGGAGGCAGTAGCCACACAAGATGCCCCTGAAAACATTTTGTCCTCTTAGAACTGGGACATCAAAAGGGAGGTTTTCTTTGGCCCCACTGCCTGAGCGTATCGGGCGAGCTGAGCTTCAGGAGAGCACGCAGTGAAGGTTCATGAGGCCCTTAATTTTCTGCTCACCATTATGGTTTACATAATTCAGGCTCAGTGAACTTCCTCTGCTTTCTCTCTTCATTCTACTTTCCGGCCTTGAATCCGAAGGAACAGAGAAATCATATGATTTTTTAACCTTCAGATTTGCCTTGAAAGTTTCAAACACTCTCACGTCCTCCCTTGATTTTAAGTGGCATTTAGTCCAGCCTTCCCATCTTTTTTTTTTTTTTTTTTTTTTTTTTTTTTTTTTTTTTTGAGACAGGGTCTCACTATGCAGTTCAGGCTGGCCTTAAGCTCACTTTGTAGCTCAGGCTGGTCTCGAACTCACAACAATCCTCCTGCCTCAGCCTCCCGAGTGCTGGGATTACAGGCATGCACCACCATGCCCAGCTCAGCCTTCCCATCTTTAAGACAATGCGAAATGTCCCCTGGCACGTGAAGCTATGAGGCCTCCACCGAGCCTGTCGCGTCTCCTCCATGCAGCCGTGTCTAGCACTGCACTGCAGCCATATGGCTGTGTCTGGGGAGGGTGGACATGAAAGCCTCATAGCTCAGCTCATCCAGTGCCACCCTCAAGTCACAGTTTGCCCTGTTTGGGTGTTTCTTTCCACTGACCAGGAAAGAAATTCAACTATGTTGTTTTTCCAGATTTTTTTTCCTTTAGAAAAAGGCAAGCAAATCATCAGGAAAGGAACCCGTGTCCAGTGAAATCATTAAGTGTCTTCACTACGACACCCAGCAGTGGTAGAAACTTTAAGCTGTTCGCGCTCTGGAGAAGCACCAGCCGCGATTCTTCAGTGGGTAGTTGCACTCTGGAAGAGCGTCCGCAGGCATAAAACGCACAAGAACTTTGTTCTGAATCATGCAGTTAAGACCTCAGCTTCTGCTTCCGCTCTTTGCTCTAGTCTCCAGGTTTGGGCTCCCACTCCGTGTGCCCAGGGTTCTTTCCCCAAGATTGGTTAATATGCAGGCTTCTAGGCCTGGTACAGTCCTGCCCCCAGCCTGCCAAGCTTAATGCAGTGCATGGAGGGTTCCAGGTTCTTGTAGTGCCTCCAGGTAGAGAAGGGAGGGCTCCAAGGTCATTCGAGGGAACAGCAGATGAGCACAGGGGCTCCACAGTGGAGTGGGACAGGCTCTCGGGAACACTGCCGGCGAGAAGACCAAGGCTAGAGTCTGTCTCTGGAGGATGGAGGAAGGAGAGCCTGTGCCAAGCTGGCTGTTGAGGCGTGGGCGCCAGGTGCCACCATCTGCAGACCCAGCCCGGAGGCTGGCCTCTCTCCAAGGACTCTGGGCCTGCCAGATCCCTGGTGCCATCACTGGCCACCAGTACTGTGCTTGCCACCGCCACTTCGCCGTGGCCTGCGTCGCCTCGCTTTTGTCCCCTCGTGCCTCTGCCTGCTCTAGAGTCCTTGTCCTGCACTCACCTTTGCATTCATTCCCCTCTCTTTGTTTCCCTGGCCCTTCCCTGGCCTTCATCCTTGTCCTCTCCCTTCCCTGGCAGTTCTTCCCCTCTTTGTCTTAAAAAATGTCCTGTGCCACTGGTTGTGCAAACCTGAATCCACTCCAGCAAAGTACGGTGCACATAGTAATCCGATCCTCACTTTTCTTTTTAATTACAACAGTGCTACTTTCTGCCCCTGATTATTTAAAAAGAATCCTGCAGGACACCCTGCATTATGAATTCATCTGGTCAGTATGCAGTGTTGTCTTTTGTTTTCCTAACTGCTATTTTGTATGAACAGGAAGTTAGTTATAGAAACTTTCTTTCTTTTTTTTTTTTTTTACAGTACTTGTGATTGAACTCAGGACCTTGTGTTTGCCAGATAAGCACTTATGTCGCTGAGGTATCTCCCCAGCCTAGTTACAGAGACTTGATAAAAATTTTTTTGTTTTGGTACCGGGAATTAAACTCAGGGCCTCACACTTGCCAGTCAGGTGCTGTGCCCCTGAGCTGTATGTATCACTGGCCCTAGGTTTGATAAATGAAAACTAATGATTGAAATGTGTTCTAAGTAATGTCCTCTGCATGTTGTACCATATAGTGGCGCCCAGATGTCTCCCATCCCCACCTTTTTAAAAGATTAAGTTATCCTTGAAACTGTCCCTGATGCTGTAGCTGCATCTAAGCCCAAGTAGCACCACTTTTTCTGGGACCAAGACCTAGAATACCCTGCATTACTATATACTTGCAAAGTACAAGTGTAAGAACATGTGCATCTCCCAAGTACAAGTAGGGCTATAAGTGGGAATATGTATTTCACACATATGCTTGCAAACACTAGTATGCACTTCTTGGTATTGCCTACCGCCCTAAACACTGAGGCAGAGAGTGTATGTGTTAGGTGGTCAGAGGGCCCTGTTCCTCACACAGCATACAGCTGACCATAGTCGTAGCTCAATAAATGTTTCCTTGCTGCTCAAAGAGCGCAGGCTTTAGAATCACACACAGTACACATCAGGTCTAGTTTGACTCTTTTATTCCCTTTGAACATGGACAAATTAGTTAACTTTTGTAGCTTCAAATGTCTCTTCCATTAACAGCCAGTGATAACTCTTGCAGAGTTTTGGGGAGGATTCCAGGAGAGACTGTGAACCATGCCAGGCAGAGTGCCTCACCTTTAGCCAGCCCTCAATCATTGTTTCTTCCCTGTGTGGTTAATGGCGCTGAAAGTCAGGTGCTAATCCTTGTTCTTCCTGAAGAAGTGTGTTTTCAAGGTCACTGAGCTTTTCAAGATGAAAATGTAGAAAAGAAGGAAGGTCCAAAGCATCAGTGAGAGCCTGAGAGGCAAGAGAAGGCAGCTTGCTCATTCTCTAGTTCCTAGAGGAAATGAGCTATAGCTCAAGTGGGAAGCAGTGCAAGACCAGTGTGTCTGGAACAGGTTGAACAGTGATGTTGTTCCACGTAGATTGCACGTTTAAGTGACCACATTGCATATACATCAAATTGGGTGAACCCCACTCCTGGAACAAGAGTTCTGACAGCACTGTGTAATTTCCACTGGGGAGCAGGGGCCCACGGGGTACCAAGTACACCTGTGATGCCCACTGCCCACTGTGGACAGTCTAGTCCTACCTAACTAGATAGAGAAGATAATCACTTTGTTTTTAATCTTATACAAGTAGCTCAAATGCACTGATCACTTGTCCTGGTGTGTATATGTTAGACTAGACTTGAAGGATACCCCCCCAGGGCTAAGCCTGAAGGTGAGCTTGACAGACAGTCATGAGCACGGCAGAAAAAGAGTGATTGCCACTAGCATTTACCTCTTGAGATAATATGGCAAATCTCCTTTTCCCACATCCTTCTTGTAAATCATAAGCTTGGAATGCTAAGGTGGCCTTTTGCCAAAAGGCTGATATCAAATATTTATATAATACCAGGGCAAATAGCTTTTTGTGCACAGTAGGAAAGCATCTTTACTTTAATAAAAAATGCAGTGATAATGGAATGTTTTCCATAGACGGAGAGGGGTTTAACCTTTCTGCTTTGGGAGCCTTTGCTCGGAGACCTCTTTATTCCCAACTCGTGGCACATTTCAGTGAGGCACAGCCATGAAGGTAACAAGGAGATGGGGAGTGGATGAGGCCGTCAAAGCAAGGGACTCTTTAAAAGCTCAGCTGTCTGTTCTTTGTGGTTCATTGACTTTTTTTGTTGTTACAGATAACCAAATTTTAACAGCCATCCCAAACTGATTTTGTAGTGTGGATCAGCACTCAGGATTTAGGAGGCAGAGCACCAGCAGAGGGGCTGGGAGGCAGACAGAGGTGGGCAGTGAGAAGGCCAGTGTGTTCCTACTTACGTCCCAAGCCTGGCCACACCGCCCTCCCTGGCCACACCGCCCTCCCAGGTCTGTAGCTTGGAAGGAGGGAAGGGAAATGTAAACAGGCCCATAGTATCTGTTCCCTCCCCTAATGTAGTCCTGCTGCACAGTGCCTTTGCCAGGCTAAAATCCATCATCCTTTACATTCATTGGCCACTTCTTACTCTTAAGCACAGGTTGGGCATGGCTGGAGCTTTCCATTGAGGAGAGGCATAATTAGGTATACTGTCATCCCTTGGTATCCACAGAGACTCCCCTCAGATGCCAGAATCTGTGCATGCGGAAGTACCTTCTAAGAATGGCATGTAAATGTCTGCATCTTCTTATATACTTTAGATCATCTCTAGATTACTTATAATGTATAATATGATATAACTGCTCTGTAAATATTTGCTATACTGTGCTGTTTAGGGACAGTAATGACTGGGGGATGGGTCTGTCCCTGTTCATCATAAGCTTTTAAAAACTTAATCTGCAGTTGGTTGAGTCCACAGATATGGAGATACAGAGGTTCCAGCTACAACATATTTCAGTAGAGGCCTTAAGGAAATAATGTGCTGTATCTGTAGAATCTTGAAGGAATTTCTGAATGCCTTCTGATCTCTGGGTCAAAATTAGAGAAGTTTTGTTCAGAGGACATTCTTAGGGTACCCCTTACTTCTCCCTGGAGGGGCTATTTGGAACTTTAAAACTGTACTGGACTGTGGCCCATGCTTGTCGTGACCCCCAACATAATGTGTGGTGTGGTTCACCTGAAAAGCAGGTCATTCTCACTAGTCATCATTGTAAAATGTCCTTGAGTGGCCAGTGAGAAACACTGGATGAAACTTTTCAGCAAGGCAGGAGAGGGGCAATCTTAACACTCCCAAGGCTTTGTGATTCGATTCTCAGAACAGGAAATGAGTAAGAAACTACAGCATGCCATTTGCTTCCCCATCAGGATCTTACTGGAAATGGAATATTATCTATTGGTTTGGGAGACAGCAAGATAAGGCTGCTGTGCTTCTGCAGTTGACTTTGTAGCTATTACTTGTTGGTGTTCCTCATTCTGGGACAAGAAAAACTACCAGGCCCAGCAGAGTATGCTAGTCTCAGGTTTCTTATATCTAGAATAGGTATTGTGTCAGGCAGCTGTTGCCACCATAATGCTGTGTAACAAACAATTCTAGAAGCCATTGGCTTAAAAGAGTGGTGATTTTTTTTCCTTTAGATTTTCTGACTGACTAAAGCAGGGCTGCTGATTTCAACTGGGCTCACTTACAGCTGGCCCGTGCTGGGCACTATGGGGGCAGGGCGGTTCCACTTGTGTCTTTCACATTTATGGAACCAGGGTTCTAGCTGTGCTGTGGCCTGCCTTCTCGTAGAGGTGGCAGAGACTCAGGAGGTCAAGGTCACTGTCACCTGAGCTTTTGTTTGCATCTGTCCTGCTAGAGCCCTCACATAGACAAGGCTGTTCCCCACCACCACCAGCCACTCGGCCTCAGCTCTTTTCTTGGTTCTGCTGCTCTTCCGGTCCTTGTCTGCCCTTCCCTCCATCTGCATGTATTTTTCAGCCTGTCCCCTTCTCCTGAAACCCTCAAACCCTGAAGATTCCCATCCCTTTGCTTGCTTAGGTCACTCTGGTATCTGCTCAAAACGGGGATCCCAGCTGGGCGTGGTGGCGCATGCCTGTAATCCCAGCACTCGGGAGGCTGAGGCAGGAGGATTGTTGTGAGTTCGAGACCAGCCTGAGCTACAAAGTGAGCTTAAGGCCAGCCTGAACTACATAGTGAAACCCTGTCTCAAAAAGACAAAAAAAAAAAAGGGGGGGGGGGATCCCTGACCCAAGCCCTCTTTGTAAAAATGGGCACCACACTGCCTCCACCTCCACCTCTGCTCCCCTTAGCCTGCTCCTGACGGCTGTCGCAGTTGCCGTCTCTGACACTGCTGCTCCCTCTTCCCCTGCTGCAGGGGAAACTCCACAGTGGCAGGGACTTCGTCTTGCCACCTGTTATCTTCCTCTCCAGTGGGCAGCCAGTGTGGGGATGAATGAGTATGGCCAGAAGGTCACTCAGGGCGAGCTTGAGTGTTTCCAGGAACACGTAGCTCACCCGTGGGAGGCCCAGTCTTCCGTCCTAGACTATTCTGAGGAAGAAGGTTCTTTGCACCTGGTTTGTGTTTCCTACGATTTCTGAGCCTCTTTGCATCTAGTTCTGCTTTCAAGAACCATGTAGCACAGAGAAAAAGAAAGTTCTTCTGGGTTGTCCATTTGCCTGTGTTACACCACATTAACTCTCAGATTAACTTTGAAGAAGAGAATAAAAAGAAAATTCAATTTTCAGTCCTACCACTCAGAACAGCTTCTAGAGTTTTGTGTACTTCCTTCAATTTCTATAAATATTTTTAACATAAAAATTCACATATTGCTCATAGGGCAGTTTAATGTTCGGATTTTTTTTTTTTTTTTTTTTTTTTTGGGTCTATAATGTATCTAAAATAGTCTCTTGAGTGATTATATAATTCCATGACATTTTTATGGACAGCACACTGATGAATTTTATGGAAATCTAATTATTTTTCTATGGTTGGCTATTTGGATTGTTAAACGTTTAGACTAAGCTTTTGAGTAATTTTATAAACAATGCCAGGATATAAATATTTGAAGGCATTGGTCTATTGCCTTAGAACAAGCATTCAAAAAAGGTAGATTTTCTGTGGCCGGCATTTCAGACATTATAAAATTGCTCTCTAAAAGATTGTACAATTACAGTTCTCATGATAGGCTGGCCAGATAGCTCAGTGGACTAAAGCACTTGCATAGACAGAGCTCAGGGACCGAGGTTCAATCCCTGGCTCCATATGCCATGCCAGCCCCGCCCCTAGGGAGTGCCGAGACTTGGGCGTGGCATTGTATGGCTATAATCCCAGCGCTTGGGAGGCTAAAAACAGGAGGATCACTATGAATCTAATCTGTGTAATGAGACCCTGTAGGCCCTGTACTAAATACATTAAAACAATGTCCATAAGCACTGTAAAATTTCTTTATACATCTACCAGTTGTATTGTATTTTCAAAATTTACCAAACTGATAGATTGAAACTTTTTTCCAATGTTACTGGCCATGGAAAGAGAATTAATCCCTATTGCGTGTTCTTTGCCCATTTCTAAAAGTATATTGCTATTTTTAGCAATCAGTGTAGAAAAACTTTTTACATGTAAACAGTATCAAATTTTTGTTGAAAATAATTTTCCCTCGTTAATGAGCTTTAAATTTTGTTATGTAGCTACAGGTTGTTATGCTCATATTGGTCAGTCATTTTCTCTGTGGTTTCTGGAAAATACTGTGTTCCAGGGACTCCAGTACGATCCAGTAAACTCTCTAAATTTGTCTCCCTTGCCTCTGTGTGTGTGTGTGTACATGCCACATCATTATGTATTTGTCTTATTAACATTGTCCTTTTAAAGTAGCAAATCATGCAATGGATTTTTAAGCATTTTAGTGTGCTACAGCCACAGACAGAGTCAATTCTATAATAAGGGACATTTATTGTCTCCCATTTGGGAGGTTAGATTAGGGTACTGGGAAATTTGGTTTCTGTTTAAGGCTGGCCTTTTTTTTTTTTCCAGAACCAGGGATTGAACTCAGGCCCTTGTGCTTGCAAGGCAAGCACTTATTCTGCTGAGCCATTTCCCCAGCCCCTCTCTTCCTGGTTTCAAGACATTGACCAACTTGCTGTCCTCACATGGCTCTTCCTCTGCACACGCTGAAGACTGGGGTAGGGCAGGGGAGGTCTCTGATGTCTCTTCCTGTTCCTACAAGGACACCACCCTTACGGTCTCGTTTAACTTTACCTTCTTAAAGACTACCTTCAAATATAGTCATACTGAGGGCTCAGGGTTAAACATATGAATTCAGGAGGGCGCAGTCCACCCATCACATTATCACTGAGCAGTGCTGGTAGACAAGAAGCCCAGAACTGGAGGGATCATCTGCTTGCAATTCCATTTCACAGATAGGAAGCCAAGGCCCTGAAAGGGCCACGAGAGAGCCTAGACTCAGAGCACTGGCTTCTACACCAGCTCTTTCCCCCACAATCTCATTTAAATAAATCTAGGACAATTAAGAGCTATAATCAAAAAGGTGGTGGGCAGAAGGTACCTCCGCATCTCCCGCAGAGGCCAGATCTGTTGCTTTTTTCCTTCTATTCTGAGGCCTACACAGTGCTATACATTTAAGGTGCAGTTGCCGAACTGGACAGAACTCAGAACCTGACACATGGATGAGAGCAATGCCTAAGGAAACTTAAACCCTTTGGGAAAATTACTCCATCCCCAAATTCCAGCTCTTGACAAGCGCTGCCTGCAGTGTTGGCTGCGTGTGGCTGCTAGCCTCGTCCTGCGAACCTCCAAGACTCGGCACGTCTGCACCTGACAAGCTCGGATCTCTAGTGTGTTAGAGCTGCCCTTCTTTTAAAAAATTCCTGTCACCTAAATATAGTTTTGTTCTAATGGCTGTGTTGTGCTCTGGGTAAGCGCTCCCCATTGCATCCTGGCGGAGCGTGAAAAGGAAGGTAAACGCATGAAATCAAATGGTGATTGCTAACAATGAAATTTGGGCTCATAAAATCAAGGATATTATTCAAAACTGTGAGGTAAATTAGTCTCATTCATTCTGATGGGGCTAGACTCTTAAGGCTGTGTGTGCTTCTTTAATTAACATGCTGAAAAGATGTTCTGATTGGGATTATTAATGAATGCAGTGAAAATTTTTGCTGCTTCTAGGGCTCCTGCCACAGACGGCTTCCACAGCCTCCGTTTTCGGTTTTTTTCTCCCCCCACAGATTCCTTCCATGGCTTGATGGATGGAGTATTCATCTTTGAAGCTGTTTCCACAGAAGAGAGCAGAAGCATGCAGGGCTACGACGCTATTGTTGTCGAACAGTGGACGATCCTGGAAGTAAGTGCAGGGCTGGCAGAGGTGTTTCTTCTACGTGGGAAGAAGTGGTTGCTCTGTCAGCTTGCTCAGCTGTGACTTTGCTGTGAAAAGGATTCATCCGGGTCCCCAATACGGCCTCCCTTCATTTCACGTGCTCACAGGTGGGAGTGGGCCCCACGTTTTCCTTTCTTCAGGAAAAACCATTGCATGTGCCAGGTTATTGGGTGGAGAGAGAGTTGATGCTCATTAATGTATCATCCATGAGGCCAGCACCTAGCTTGTAGCCTCTCTGATGATGTCAGCAGCACTGACTGCTAAGCACTGCCGTCCCGGGAATCTGCCTTAGAAGAAATCACACACCACATGAGCTTGCTCAGTCATGGTAGTGAGCCTGTGAGGTAAGTGGCATTATTGCCCCTGTTTTGCAGCTAGGAAATGAGGCACAGGGAGGTTGAGTCCCCCATCCAGGGTTTCGCATGAAGTACAGCAGGATACATTTGAGAGGTGATAATCCATAAAGGCACTGGGTGGCTAGGGGCGAAGAGATTCTTCAGGCCGTGATCCCTAGAGTTTTGGAATCACTGATTGACTTCTAAGATTCCCTGGCTTTTCTTTTCCAACTTTAAAGCATAGATATCCAAACTAGTGTCTGTATACATTTGACTTAGTTACTTTTCTCTCATTGCTGAAATAAAATACCAGGCACCCCAAGTGAAAGGGGGAGACTTTATTTAGCTCACAGTTTGTATAGGTTTCAGTCCGTAATCTGCTGGCTCCAAGGCAGGGTGGCACCTGTTTTTGTTACTTTTTCCCCACTGCTGAGACAAAATATCTGACAACCAAAATGAAGGAAGGAAAGGCTCACTGTTAGTGGAGGTGTCAGTCTATACTCGGCTGACCTCAAGGAAGAGCGGCCCATGGCAGAGTGCGGCAGCCTTTATGGAGGTGGAAAATGACAAAGAGCAAAGGAAGGAGCAGCAGCTGATGCAGCTAGCAAGCCTCTTTTCCCTCCTTAATTTGTGGCAGATTATGTGCCCCAGGGAGGGTGTAGCACTCACACCCATAATCCCAGCATGAGTCATGAATTAATCACCAACTCCAGAAACCTACCCCAGTGACTGCATTGAGGCTTTGCAGGGACAACTAGACACAAACCACAGCAGCATCACATAGGAGAAGAGTTCATGGAGGTCAGGATTAACAAGGGCTGACCACAACTCTCTGTCCCGTATGTCTTATCCACACTACTCAGGCCAGGGGGCGGCACTCGCAGCCTTAATCCTGGTCCCTTTGATCTTCCCATTGCATCGTGAATCAGTATCAGCACCACATGCCTTAAATACAACCACCTCTGAACGAGCCCCACCTGTGACTGCGTGAGGCTTCGGGGAGACCTCTGGACGCCAGCGGTAGCAATACTGTTTCTGGAGTAAAGGAAAGCTGTTTGGCCACAGAGAACTGTGATAGCTCAAGAACAGCACACTGTGGGGTGCCCCCCCCGTTTTGTCTCATTATCACACGGCTCACTGGGAGCATCAACTCACTGCTGCAGCCCAGCGTGGACGGAGGGTATGGTAGTGCAGGTCGCTAATCTAGGAAAAGATCAAATTCAAATGTCAGAGTTCAGTGGCGACGAAACGCATACCGCTTTTGCACCTTGGTTCGAAAAAATTGAGTTGAACCATCATAAGTAGGGGCCTTCTGTATAGAAAGTGTTGGAGGAAGGTAAGGCTCCAATAGTTGTCTCCATAATTTAAAAACACATCAGTTGTATGATTTGAGAAGTTAGATCGGGAAAATTAACATTTATTCAGAAACTTTTCTGAAGATGGGTTTCCGTTACCCTTGTTAACCTTCTTTCTAAAATGTTTGAACTTTTTTTCCCCTTGGTGTCTTATTTTTGTGCATTGATCTGTTGGATGGCGTTAGACTTCGGAGCTACCCCTCCAGAGATGCTCCTTGAGCTTTTCCATAGGAATTCTTGGAAACATATTTGGGTTTTTCAGGATGTGGCGGGCTCAGAGACATGCGTCAGCCCATGTAGCCAGTTCTGTTTATCTCTCCCAGCTCTAGGCAGTAACATCGGGCTGGTAATTAGAGACTGACTGTGGCAGAAGTATTTACACCATGGAAATCGGCAGACCCTAGGGAGTGCTCCCTCAGCCCCCTACCCCAGAGAGCCAGTTGTAAGCATTTACCAGCATGAACAAGATGGGCCTGTATTTCACTGCATTTCAACATGATGTAAAGATGTGGCCAATATCCAGTGAAGCGGAAATATATTTTCTTAATTTTCATAATGATGACAAATGGATGGATCGTTTTGTCGTCGTTATTCTCTGTACACATTTTCATGCTTGCTCTTCCCTCTGGCCTCCGGAGCAGTCTTGAGTTTCCCACAGAAGAAACTAATCTCTGTCTTATTAAGCAGCAGCAGCCTCTCAGATTGGCATCTCCTAGGGGCAAAAGGAGGGGACCTCCCCAGGAAAGCGAGGGTGGCGAGCCTTCAGGCTTCAGCCTGTCGTGGTCTGCGTCTTCCAGAGCGGAAGACCACTCCTGTGTACCACTCCTGTCATTCTCCGTGCAGGAGCCTACCACGACTTCTGCTGTCCTCTGCTGTTACTGTTCACTGTTCTCCCTTGTTCCGGAGTTTCTGGGCCAGGGCTGTGGTCAGACTGTGTTCTCCCAGTAAGTGCTTCCCAAGTAGGTCTTTGAACTGAGCTCATGAGTGGACCAGCATCAACCTCAAGCTTGTGTCAGCATCACCTGGAGAGCTTTCGCAAATAGATGTTTGGGGTATGGCCCCAGGGTGCATGTCTTAGCCTGCTACGGCTGCCCTAGCAGAATACCACAGACCAGGTGGCTGACTCAAAAGAGACTTATAGAGGCCGGCGAGATAGCTCAGTGGACCAAAGAGCCTGCTTAGGCAAGCACAGGGACCACATTTGGATCCCCCGCACCTCATGCTGTGCCAACCCCGCCCCCGAGGGCGGGCTGAGCCAGCCAGAGCCGGGGTGGGGGTGGGGTGGTACATGCGTGTGATCCCAGTGCAGAGAAGGCTGAAAACAGGAGGATCACAGTAAGTCCGAGCTGCATAGTGAGACCCTGCAACAACCAAATATGTTAAAATATATATATATATATATATTTGTACTCTCAGTTCTGAGGCTGGAAGTCTAAGCTCAAGGTGACTCTGGGGCTTAGTTTCAGATGAAGGCTGTCTTCCCAGCTTTCAGAGGCTGCTTTGTCTTTACGTAGTCTTTGTTCTGTGCATGCTCACAGGGAAAGAGCAAGCGAGCTCTCTGGTATGTCTTCTTATAAGGACCTAATTCTAATGGGTCAGGACCCCGCTTTTCAAACCTCATTGGCCTTAATTACTGCATTGACAGCCTGGTCTTCACAGTGAAGTTAAATATGGGGGTAAAACAGAACATTCAGTCCATGTTAGTGCTTCTGAGATGGGGCCCAAAAATTTACACTTTCAACACTTGTCAAGTATGCTGGCGCTGCTGGTCAGGGGCTTGGGCTTCAAGGAAGGGAGTACTTCGAGCTTATGACCACAGCAGTGAGCAGTGTTCAGTTTGAAACTGGTTTTCCCTGGGCCTGACTTTTGAAGAGGCTCACTCTGGCCCCCAGAGAGCCACACTCCAAGAAACGTGAGTCCTCACCCATCCCCACCCAAGCCCAGGTACTTCCTTTCTTCCCCACCCACTTGGCTTATCAGAAAGTTTTTCCTGTTTAAGCCCTGGGCAGGTCTCTTTTGGCTCCTCTTGACCCTGTTTTTCTGGCAAGCATGGTCTTCCCAGGCCAGGCCCTGACCTTTCTGGCTCTGACCAGAGAATGCTGTGCACGGCATTCACATGGTTGAGACTCCCTTCACTTGCCCGGCCCTGTTCCTGCCTCTTTATTCCCGTGCCTATCCCTTAGCCCCTGTGTAGCTTGGCGTTCTCACTTATGCCTGACTCCCCTCCTGACACACGCAGGGACACTCGCCCACACCCATGAGCACACACACTCACACCTTTGCCAGCGAGCAGTCTGGCTCTTCTCACCTCTTGAGACTGCGTGGCATGTAGGAAAGAGGATGTATCTCCTAGAGTCTGGCCTGGGTGTGTGTCCTGGTGCTCTTAATTCCCAGCAAAGCAAAGTACTCACCTACTGATTTTCCACTCTTCAGTTTTATAAGTAGGGCTACTGGTATCAATGTCTGAAAGTTAGTGAGAATTAAAGGAGAAAATGGTTTTAACAAAAAGTTTTATGTGGAGTCTGGCACACAGTAAGCCCCTAAGGAGATCTTGCTTTATCAGTCATTTGATGTTACAGTGAAATAGATCCTCTGGTCACCCTCTTACTCTGAATGCACAAAGGAGGGTGTGCTCAGGAATGCACATTATCAAATTTTCTCAGGAAGCAGTGGCCTAAAGTGAAATGTGTGAGGTGGATAATAGGCAGCCACAAGGCATTTGTAAGAGGCATCTTGTCGGCTTCCAGTCTATAGTCCACAGTAGGGGCTGGAAGGATGAGTCTCCTGAAGGAAGTGGGAAGAACTGCGCAGAGAATGAGCTGACAGACAGATGCAGACCTCCTTCTCTCTGCGTCTGTGCCTCTGGATTGAACAGCCCCTCAATCTAGGGAGGCCACCAGGGCCTACGTGGAGCATGGAGAGGGTTATCATCGGCGCCTTTCCTCCCGAGGTGCATTTCGCCCCGTCAGGACTTCCGATCACCTTTGGTGTCAAAACCAAACAAGGCAGCAGAGAAGCTGGTGCAGTGGGTCTGGTGCCTGCTGGCACTGCAAAAAATCAGCTAAAAGAAGAGTTCTCGCTGGGGAGATGGCTCAGCGGGGCATGAGTCCTGAGTTCAATCCCCTGTACGCCCCCTCCAAAAAAAAAAGTCAAAATTCTCATATTTGCATCTTACATATTTTACTGTAACACAGAATATGTCCGTAGACATCCCTTTGCTGATTACTTTAAATTTGGGTCCAGTGTGTGGTTGGAATTCTACTTTACCGATCTGGTATAAGCCATGTCCAAGGTGTTCTATCAGTAGCCTGCAGTGTTGGTGTCTTTAAGTTATACCGAAGAGATCTAACTGTGAGGTCCTTGTGTTTTCATGATTGATTTCTAGCCTCTCCCAACTCATTTGGCCCCAATTATCATCTTTTTTTTTTTTAAATAACTGAGGGGGACTGGGGAGATGGCTCAGTGGAATAGGCGCTTCCCTGGCAAGCACAAGGGCCTGAGTTCAATCCCTGGTTCCACAATCGAATCAGTCAATCATAAAATAACTGAATAGCCTGTGTGAGTTAAACAACAAAGTTGCTTAACCTTCAAAAATTCAATTTATTTTCCGAGAAACAACTTTTTTGTGCATTCTCCATTTATCAGTTTAAATGGTTAATTAAACCCTGTAATTGTGATAATGAGTTTCCCTAATATCAGCAGGCCCAGGAACGCATGAGGCCACCCAGGTGCTTGGGTAGTGAGAACAGAAAGATCTAATGGGTGTCTTGGAAGGCAGCTGCTACCTGGGCGGAGTTGGCTTGTAACTCTGGATGTGGACTTCTAGTCGGGGTGAGGAGGGGACCGGCTCAGCAACACCCAGGCTGGCCGCTGAAGCCCACTGGATTCAACCTGGGAGGTGCCCTACCGGCAGCTCCTCTCCATCCCCAGCTGTGCGTCAGTGTCTTGGTGAGCTGACTCCTAGTGCGTTCCATCCTCCCAGCTTCTGCACCAGCCCCAGCCTGGTAGGACCTTTCTGAAGATCAGGGTTAGACTCTTAAAAGTGGCGGTTCCTCCTGGCTTTGGCTTCTAGGATGGTTTCAAGTGTAAGGTGGTGGCACGCATCTGATTCCCAAGCTAACCCAGTCCCTGCTGTCCAGGTTTCTGATGGTCTTATATTTTTTATCTCTCCCTCAGGAATCACGAGAAGCTTGTAAAGGTCACATTTCTTGTCATTTAAATCTACTCCAGCCTTTAAACCTTGTGTAACCACACTTTATTTATTTATTTATTTATTTTGTCTTTTTTGAGACAGGGTCTCACTATGCAGTTCAGGCTGGCCTCGAGCTCACTTTGTAGCTCAGGCTGGTCTTGAACTCACATCAATCCTCCTGCCTCAGCCTCCCAAGTGCTAGGATTACAGGCATGCACCACCACGCCCGGCTTTGTAACCACACTTCAGCTCTGTCTTGGCCTCCACAAGCTGACAGAGGGCCCTGGAGATCGCTCTTCCGCTTCCAGTTTTCCGGCTCCCTTTTTAAGAATCCACACTCAGAGGTGCCTGGGAGTCGCATCCATAGCTGTGGACTAAGCACATGCGTGGCAAGCACAGGGACCAGGTTTTGATCCCCGGTCCCACATGCTGCGTCAGCTCTGCCCCCAGGGCATGCTGAGCTGGCCACCAAGTCTGGACCTAGTGGTGCACGCCTGTAACCCCATCACTGGGGAGGTTGAAAACGGGAGGATCACTGCTAGTCCCAGCTGTACCAAATAGATAAAAATGAAAAAAGAAAAAAAAAAAAATAGAATTCACCACCTTCTTCTCTGACGCACACTGGAGCTGGTGTTTGCTCTTTCGAACCATCTGGTATTGTTTCCATTGCCATGGTTTTCCCAAGAGCGTGAGTTTGGTTTTGAGATCACAGGCTGTAGTGCCCAAGTCAGCAGTTCTCTACCGCTTCTGTGTGATTCGGATTATTTTCTGAAAAGTCATCACTCCCACAGGAGGCCCAGGAATCAAGGCAGAGCAATCCCTAGCCCAGGGCCAGCCCAGGTAGCGTTCAGCCCGACCTCAGCATGGTCTGACAGCTCCCTCAGCACTGTGACATCTAGCAGACCCTGCGACAGTCCCATCTCATGTGCTGAGAGGCACAGCTGAGTGCCCTGTAAGTGTGACTCATCTACGCCTGAGCTCAGTTAAAATTTTCAAGTTTGCTTTGGGCAGCAGATCAGCAACATCTATTAAAACTTAAAAATGACCACTTGACCCACGCCTGGGCAGATCTATGCCTCGTGGTATGCCTTCGAGAGAAACAGAGGCCACTGACCTCAAGGTGGGTGCGAGGCTGTTATCTCAACAATATTAGCAGTAGGGGGGAAGTGAGATGCAGCAGTCACGTCCTGGAGTAGGGGAGTGCTTAAATAAAGGGTGCTACGGCTACGGTCTTTCTGTGGATCAAGTCAGCCTGCATAAACCAACTGCCAGGTGTGTTAAATAGCAACAGTAATCAGTGTGTGTCAGCTTTGCCAGACTACCTGGTTATTAAACTCTTAGTCTGGCAGTTGCAGCGAAGGTATTTTTCTGTTTTGTTTTTGTGAGGTTAGCACTCTTGTCAGTGGAAGACTAAAGCAGACCACCCTTTAAAATGTGGGTGGGGCTGGAAGTGATGGCACACATGCCTGTAAGCCCAGCTCTTGGGAGGCTGAGGCAGGAGGATCGTTGTGAGAGAGCCTGGGCTGCAAAGTGAGCTCAAGGCCAGCCTGAACTGCACAGCCAGACCTTGTCTCAAAAATGAAATGAAATGTGGGCAGGCCTTATATCAATTGAAACCATTAAGAGGGAAAAAACAGGCCCTCGGAGAGGAAGGAATTGTGTTTCTACTATTGTGTCAGACCAGGATGGCAGTAGCAAGTTCTGCTGGAATTTCCATCCTGTCAGCCTGCCTCGAAAACTGGACTCTTCATCCCCATTGTCAGGTGAGCCAGTTCCTCAAACAATCTCTACAGATGTGAATGGGGACGTGCACACACACACACACACACACACACACACACACACACACCCTATTGGTTTTGACAGGAGAGCATTGACGAATACAGGTGCATAGTGTAGTGCCATTTATTGGGAAAAATATTCCATAAAAGTCTCTGAGATGTTCTGTGAATCAAACCCAGGCTCTCATGTGTATTGTGAAAGTGCTACCACTGAACTACATTGTCTGCCTGTTCAATTATATTATGTTCCCTATCAAAAAAAAAGTGAAAGAAGAACCGAATAGTTCTATCTTTACTATCTTTAGCATACTCTTTTCTTGCACACTTTGCTTTGATCCCTGCGTGGGTGGGTGTGCATAGTGCAGGACACCTCATCTCACTCCAGACTTCTGTCCCCTTTTGGGGGGCTGGCCTCACTCTTGTCACCGTTCCTGGAGAGTGCGGTGCCCCATTCTGTCCTTGTAAATCCACACTTGATGTCTGCAGTGCAGTGGTTTCTTTAGTTGCCTCCCAGCTTCTATTTCCAGGTGACACCTCTGCCTGGAGCCTGCTTCCCTTTGAGTTTTTCTTGTCATCTCCTTATTGAAATGTACTTTAAAAATCCTTTGCCACCTTGATTCTGGAAAGGGCCTGTAGGACTTTATGGCTCCTAAAACTTAAGTGTAAGGTCCTGAGTTCGATTCCCATGCAAAAAAAAAAAAAAAAAAGACAGAAGAAAGCTTAGTTTGTGTGTTCTGTATTCCCCCGAAGTTGTTTCCCTTACCAAAATGAGGAACATTATGCTTAAAATCAGTAACCAAGAAAAGTGGCAAAATCAGCTCACTGACTTCGAACTTCTGGTGTTAGAACATTGGCTTTGTGTTGGCTGGTGGAGCCCTGGATGGAACTCTGCCCTGCTGATGCCTTTCTGACAAACCTTCCACTTGCTTTCTTCTGGGTGCAGCTACTTAGCAAGTGGGTTTCCTGTGTTGTGTGCATTTAGCAAAGGCAGGAGTCAGGACGGTTTTCGGTCAGATCCACACTCGACCTCTGACTTACTGAGTGAGGGGGGACCCTGGCTCTGAGTGGAAGATTAGGTTGGGGCAAAAAAAAATAATATAATGGAGATTTGTGGTTTTGAAACAGGCTGAATAATGTCTCCAAAGATACCAGCCCCTAATCCCTGGAACAGGTAAATGTTAACCTTATTTAGAAAAATGATCTTTGTGGATATGGTTAACGTTGGGGATCTTGAGATGGAAGATTGTCTTGGATTATCTGGATGAGCCCTGGGCATAATCCTAGGGCAGGAATGTTAGGCTTATGTGTTAGATACAAGCTTTGTCCTGATGCAGCAGTGTCAGCTTTGGGGCTTTGGGAAGGTGACTGGATCACGAGGGCTCTAACTTCATCAGCGGATTAACATGTTCCTGCTGGTTTGAACCACTGGAGTTCCGTGCATGACTGTCCCATGCCACCTGGGGGAGTCATACTATAGGCAGTTCAGAGTCACCGAGAGTGAGACATACGAATTATATCTTACTGTGACCATGTTAATCCATTGATAGATTCATAATTTGATGGCATTATTGGTAGGGGATAGAAACCTTGATACTTTGTCGGAATGCTAGAAAGCTAACACAAGAGATAGAGGTTTTATGTGAACTGGGGAGGAGGCAGTGTGAAACTGGAGCAGAGTTGAAATTGCTGCCCTGCATATTGGAGTGGAGCGGCTACAGGCCAGGGAGGAAATGCCCGCAGCCACCAGAAGCTTGAACAACAAGGCGCTGACTCTCTCCTGGGGACTCCAGGAGCACGGGCCTGGTAGCACTTTGACTTCAGCCCAGTGATGCTTCTTGCAGACTTCTATCCTGCAGAACTATGAAAGAGTCCTTTTTTTGCGACTATAAAGCCAGCAAGTTGGCTGTTACAGCAGCGCTCCAATGAAAATGACACAACGCACATGGCCATCCCTCTGAGGTTGCTCTGTACCATGCCCTCAGAGGCATGTTTACGTGTAAAGTCTGTGGAAAACTTGGTTGATTCCAAAACCCGGATTTCTGCAGAGCGTTGAAGGGAGTCATGGTGGAGATGACTTTAGGGTCAGTCAGGACAGCCCTAAAGTCATGTGGTTTGGTGAGATGAAGCAGAAGGAGGGGATGGAAGGCAGACCAGAAAGCCTGGAGTGTGTGTTGGGGTGGGAGCAGTTTGCACGGTGAGACAGTAAAAATAACTGCTCCAGGTACTGGGATGTTATTGTCTCCTGAGGCTTGTGTGTTGCAAAGGGAGCTTCTGAAGGTGGTTAGTTCCTAGAGTAGCTGCATGGGCTGTCTTGAGGTGGGGCCTGATTGGAAGAGGTGGGTCCCTAAGCACAAGCTCTGGCTCTTACCTTCTTTCTTTGCTTCCTGACTGTCATGAGTGGAACAACTTCCCTACATGTGTGTTTCTGACTTGTCACGCCTCGGGGACAGATGACCATTGAACCCTTGTGAGCCAAAATAAGCCTTTTCTCCTTTGACATGTTCCTACCTACTTGTTCCACCTGATAGGACTTTCCCATGCCTTCCAGTATGTATCACTAGTGGCTCAAGCTGGTGGTCACAGAACATATTCAAATCAGAGCTGCCCCTGCAGAGATACATGAGTTATAGCCCACCATGCACATGTTAAGTTGCAGATGTTAGGTATTTTATTCTAGTAATAGGAAAACTGACTGATTACAGGTGCCTTTTTGACCATAGTGGTGTCTTAAGTAAAAGTAGCTTTGGATTTTCCCATCCATCTCTGAGTGGGATGTCTGAAAGAAGGTGAGGTTATAGAGTCAGCAGCATATTAGCATCATCAGGGGCCCAGGTGCTGTCACCAACATGTCCCTGATCTGCAGCTTGTCTGCAGGTGTGTCCTAAGGATGCAAATCAGAAGGAAGCCACTGCGGGTCCAAGCAAACATAATGGTGACCTTGAAGAAGACAGTTCAAATAAGCCCTTTTCCCAGAAGTCCTAGCAGAGTTACTCTTGGCCCCCTTTGCCAGGGCTGAGTCTCAAGATCTGTATTGTTGGCAATAATCAGAATCACTGGGGGTTGAAGAGAGTGTCAGGGAGGGGGACGTTGGTGTCCAGTATTGACCACCGAGTGGCATTGAACTACACAGGGATGTTCCTGCCAATCTTGTAAAGAAGACTGTAGTTGTTAGTGACTTGGACAGAGGGATGACAAAAGGAGGAATTTGCCTTTTAATCTATGTCTGCACTTTTTGTTTCCATAAATCTGATGGCCCTGTTCTCTTCAACACTCATATTTCATTGCCTATACTAATAAAATATAAGATCTTTTCAAATTTTTATTCAACAAATAAATACTGAGCTCCTACTGTGTGTCAGCTGCTGTGGAAAGTGATGGATGGCAGAAATTCGGGTAGGAAGGATTGATGTCTTTATCTTGAGGTTTCCCAAAGAGTACAGTCATTAAAAATGAATGTCCCCTAACTCCGGGTCTTTCCGTATCTATCAATATATTTTTTTGTCAAGCTTCCTGCTGGGTGTGGAAAGACTCTAAATCACAGAAACCTTTTAAAGTTGATATGAAGGGGCAGGCAAGTTTGCCACTTTGGTAAAGGTTGGGGTTAAAGTAGATTTAAAGTCTTGGCTGCAGAGAAAGAAAAAGGAAAAGGAATGATCATGTGTTCAAATCCCAGCGTGACAAGTGCAATTACAAAAATGCTTTAAAACATTCAATGTATGCCCAAGAACAACAAGGAGGTAGGAGTCTGTTACTCTTCAGTGAGATGGGATCAGTAGATGTTGCATACATACGCATAACTGTGGGTATGCAAACTCACAGACACCTGTAAGATACTTATCAGAAGACTCATGTAATTATAGAGGCAAACTACTACAGCCTGCAAGCTGGAGATTGGCAGGAAACCAGCGGTGAAAGAGCTGAGGGTCCCCAAGACAGGTGCTGTAGGCTAAAAGCAGGTTGCAAGAAGGGTGCTCCTGCAGTTAAATGTTTACTTGTTGCCACTTCTTGGAGTACTTTTTTTTCTTTATTCACCTGATTAAGAACTTTAATAAGATTAAATGAAAAGGAAGAGCCTGTAAAGCATGACCTGTTGAGAGACTACACTCTCATCAGAGAGGTCTTTGTTCATGGGCCCTGTAGCGCCATCCTGTGTTTCTTACAGGTCATATCTTTTGAGGGTGTTTGTACAGTGGTACTTTGGTTCACGACTGCTTTTGTTTGCAGTTTGGTTGGCCAACAGAGGCATTTATCAAAGCTTACTTTTGCCAACTCTGCATTAGGTGACAATCATGATTGTGGCCATATTTCCCATGGAAACAATAAGGGCTAGGGATAGAGCTTAGTGGTGTAAGCACCTGCCTTGGCAAGTGCAAGATCCTGAATTTGATTCCCAATACCATAATAATAATAAAAAAGAATCTTCCCATATCAACAGCAAATGTGGCTGCCTTTTTCAAAATTGTAGAACAAGTTCATGAACCAAGCTACCATTGTATTGGCATCCTGAAGGTATTCTGGCCGGAGATCCAGAGCCAGGGCTCCGTGAGATATGCTGGGCGGCCCTCAGGATCTAAAGAACGTGGGTACTCTTGAGCTCCGTACAGTGTTTCAGTTGACTGTAGGCGAGACAGGATGAAGGAGTCAAGAGAAGGGGCTTGGGGAAGGTTCTGGAGAACTACACATGACAGTGCTAGCCAAAGCTGCTTGCCCAAATTCCTCTGTTTTTTACATGTTAGGTGTCTAAGTTACATTGCAGTTGATGTTTTTAAACATCCCACTGAGGGGAGGGAGGGAAGGAAGGAAGGAAGGAAGGAAGGAAGGAAGGAAGGAAGGAAGGAAGGAAGGAAGGAAGGAAGGCAGGCAGGCAGGCAGGCAGGCAGGCAGGCAAGAAATCTTGAAGCGTACCATTGTAATCTGGTTTTTTGATTTAATAGATCTCCTAACTACTTAAACCCTTTCAATCTCATGATACATTATTTTATAAACGTTGGCCCCAAACCAGGCCAATAAAGTGCAATAGCAATACATTTAAGTATCAAAAAATCAATGGCATTTAAATTTTAAAAAATCAATAGTACAGAATGGGGAATACCTGATTTGACATCAATTATCATGAAAGAAAGCTTAAGGAAGGCCAAGAATATAGGATATACCTGCTGCTCTCCTCCAAATGTTCTGGACTGTGAATACGTGGGGTTTTCCATGTCACACTCAGTATGACTTTGATAGTGCCCACCTGAATTAGTGTTATCTAAGGGGAGAAGGGTAACTTTAGTATGGAGTTCTTTTTGATGTGTAGGTGGGCAGTTCTACTTAGGTGGCATGGCTGTTCTCTGCTGCCTTTCTTCTGTCCCAGCTGATGGTTAGATGACCTAAAGTGGCATCTCTTGTATGTCTGTCGCTTGGTTGACTCTTGGTTATTTTAACATCTAGGTAGGCTGGCCTGGGCTGGTAGTCATCACATGTTTCCAAGAAGAGCAAACGGGCAAGAACAGCATGCAAAAGTATTTCATGCTTCAGCTTGGCTAAAGAAAGTCATAAAACCAGGTTCAGAGTCACATTGGCGAAATCTGGCACGACAGCAGAGCAGCGAGGGGATGGATTTGTATACGGCCAGTTTAATAGTCTGTGAGCTTTTACTAAAATGACCAATGGCCTTGAAGCCTGAATGACCAGTGTGTGACTTGGTATTTAACTTATATACATCACATTTGTAGTACAGGCTCATGTGTTGTTATTGGTGTGATTTATAGCAGTTTTGAAGAAACTTTGGGAACATAGGACATGCTGGCAGAACCTGCCCCCAAAACACTAGGTCAAGTAACTTACTCACTCGCTCAGTAAATAACTGAGCAGACACTTCCCTATGCAAGGGCTTGATTCATCCATGTCTCTGTTACTCTTCTCTCCTTGAAGGGACAAATACCGACACCCAAAGTTAAGGAAGCAAAGGTTTATTTAGCTCATAGTTAGTGGAGGTTTCAGTCCATACTCACGTAGCTCCAAGGCAGGGTGTGGCAGATGGCAGAGGGCAAGCAGCTGTTCATGGTGGCAGCAAAGAGCAAAGGAAGGGGCAGCGGCTCAGGCAGCTCGTAAGCCTCTCTCCCCACCTCACACTGTAATGCAGATGAGTTGGCCCAGAGCAGGTGCAAACACCCATACCCACAATAATCAGTCACAGACTCCAAGCTGCCTCATGGCTGCAGGAGGCTTTGTGGGGACATCTGTACACAAGCCATAACAATCAGGGACAAGATAAACTGCTTGCTTTGGTGGGGGTTGTCTTCCAGTGCAGGAGATAAGAATAAACAGAAAAACAAAGACCAAGTAGTGATCAGTGTATCTAAGAAGGTGGGAACAAAGGTTGGTGAGAAGATTTTTAGAGTTGGCCAAGCTTTCTGAGAATGTTTCCTTTTCTTGCCTTTAGGTTTTGCTTGTTTTTCATCAACTCGCCCTTTGGTGGGTCACAGTCCAGGTGCTGACTGGAACCGAGAGCCTGACTCATCTACTATAGGCTCTGGCGGGTTTTATCTCTGGCAGAGCTGGGAGCTGGAGTACTGCTGGGGAACTGCAGGACTTGTCCCAGTGGGGGTAGTTGAATAGTCAGAAGCCCGCCCTGTCCTGAAGGTTGGATCCTCCAGTGTAGTGGTTGGTTCCCAGAGCTTCCGAAGCTCTATCAGACCTGCACTTACCGGGAGCAGAGCCCTCAGAGAACATGCTGTGGGATTAGTGCAGTGTAATTTGGTTTGAGGAGAGGTGGACAGGAGAGATGGTTGAGTTAAAAGGACGGTAACCATAGCAACAAGATGCTACCATTGGGTCATCGCAAAGAGAGTATTGACTAACTTGATTGCTCCACCACTGATTTAGAATGTGGCACCTTGAATTAACCAGGTGGAGAAAATGGAGGGGAGGAAAATCAAAGATGCTTTGTATGAGCTCTGTTCCTTGTTAGCTTGGACAATGAAATGGCCTTTTGATTTCTATTTCTTCCTTTCTTCAGAGCGTAAGCCAAGGTTATCCAAATACATCTTCTGGGTTAGCAGTCTATAATTGTTAGTAGGCTGCCATGAATCTACTGCCAGTAGATAATGATGATACCTGTGACGTGATTTAAAATCCTAGAATTTTTGCAAATTGGGTCCCTTTCCTACCACCTCTTCTTTTTCTTCTTCTTTTTTTCTTATGTATTTAGTATGTGGTCTCACTACCAGCTTAGACTCATAGTGATCCTCCTGTTTTCAGCCTGCTCAGTGCGCCCAGGGCTGGGGTTAGAGTGACATGCAGTGCTGGGGATTGAACACCACCTCCTTTTGTATAATTAAGAGATATAAATACCTCTTAATTATGTACTTTGCTTTGGGAGGGCTCTTTTTGTAATCTCTTTCCTAACAGATAAAGTTAAAAATGAGAAAGAAAGGTAAAAAGGCTAATCCTTCATCCCCCTCAAATTGTCTGAGCAATAAAGTGATAAATCTCATTTATTCCTAGGAAGTCTAATTTCCTTCTCACTCATCAAAGCAAGTGGGAGGAACCTGGCAAATCCCTGGATGGAGAAAATGTTTCTTCTTTAATTGTTATCAAACAAAGCTGCTTCCACGTTTGCAGAGAGGACAGGCTTGGGGCTGCGTTTGGCTCCCTGTCAGCTTCTGAAGGCTGCAAGCTCCATGCCATGTCCTCCTGTGTGGTCCTGCTGTGTGGCTGACAGCACGGAACAGCTCTGAGTCACTTAACTGTTTGCACTCAGGGTAGCAGTGTCTGTTCCTCCTAATGATCAGAGCCCACCCCAACCATTAGCCCTTGATTACCGAACGTCCAGCTTTGTCACGTGTGCCAAAAAGTCTGGGAGTCCTGCGTTGTTATGCGAGTGGCCCGGTGCCTGCTTTGGCGTATGCGAACAGACAGCGCTGGTTACATGGGCTGTGCACTGGCTTCCACCCCGCTGCCTTGTTAACCCTCCCCTCCTCCCTTCTGACTATGACTTGGGAAGAACCGCGACACCCCCCCCCCCCGATGCCCAGAGTCCAGGGAAGTGTTATCTTGCACACACAGACTTGGTTCTCCTGCCAACTTGGCCCTGCACTGTAGGAGAAGCCCGGGCAGTGTCTCGAGCTAGTGAGTTCTTCCCCGCTATGGGTTTTTATCTCTCTCTCGCAGCATATGCTGGTGGGGATGCTGGGTGTTATACTAGGTCGCCATAAATGAGATGTCAGGACTCCAGGGGTAGCACAGAGTCACGGTGTGTCTGGCATGGAGGAAATGAGGGCCAGGTATACCTGCCGAGTCCCTCTAGGTTATAATTTCTCTCAAAGCAAATGAAATGATTTTCGCTAAGAATTTTTTAGACATTTGCTTTGGAATTCAGCTCTTCCTACAGTAATAGCTTGCTATGTAGTAAAGCCCCCCCCCCCAAAGTTAACAAACTAAAATAGCAGAGTTTTTTTTTTGTTGTTGTTGCTTGGGGTGCCCAGGTCAGCTAGGCGACCTTGCAGCTGGGCTGTGGCTGGCTGGACCTGGTGGCATCTCCCGAGTGTCTGCTGGTTGGCCAGGCCGTGTGACTGTCGTCCTCCTCCAGCAGGCTAGCCTGGGCTTGCCCTCATGACATAGGCAGGGTTCTTTGAGAACAGGAAAAAGTAGCGAGGAAGGGCCCACAAGTCCCGGCTTCAGAATGTCTGTCGCATATGTCAGATTCTGATCAGCAGAGCCAGGTCCAAGACCAGCTGGACTCAGGAGGTCAAGACGTGGACATTCACGCTCTGCGGGAGAAGCTGCCGTTACGTTGTCGTCATACGGGCCTGCTCAGGAGGTCATCGATGATACCACAGTTGCGAACAGTGTTCTTTCTTACTAATAGCCAGTATCACCATTCTTCTGTTTGCCTCCTTCTTTCATAGTAGAGAAAGTCAGGCAAAGATGTAAATTCGCCAGCTGGAGTGGGCGAAGAGGAGTCTTGGAACTGAAGCTTTCTACATATTACATGTGTTTTCATCTGGCCCCTTTTCTACATCTAAGAACTCAGCTTTTTTTTTTTTTTTTTTTCTTTCTTTACTTATTCTCTTTGAATGCTTTGAAAGCCAAAGTTGTCTAAAAAAGAGACGACTGCTCTCTTAGACTCCATTGTGTTGGCCTAATTACATATCAGCAAAATGTTTTTTTTCTGGGGAATTGTGTGTAAAACAAAGGGGAAAACAACATCTCCAGCCGGGCGGCCAGCACTGCGTGTCCCTCCCCCTGGCTGGCAGGCACAGTGGTCCTGGCAGGGCCTTGGAAAGGATGAGCGTGAGGATTGGGATCTGCCCTTTGTCTAGAGAGAATGGAAGGGAAGTCGTTCCTCTCCCCCTCCCCCACCACACCTCCACGGCTTCTGTGTGTCAGGGACGGGTATGCCCAGTCTCCTGGCCGCTGGTCTGGGAGCCCCTAGGGCAGAAGCTCACATTTTGCCCACGCAGAGGCCATGCTGCCTAAATGAGGAGAGTGGTGAGTGAACTGGGCCAGGCACAGCTTTCCCCTTTGGGATGGCGGAGGACGCCCTGAGTTTGCACAGCACTGTCCTCACATTATAACGATCTTTCTGTTTGTTCAGAGGGAATAGCGTCTCGTCCCTGCTTGGTGTCGTCCTCCTGCCTTACCTTTATGTCTCCATTTTCTTCATTGTGAAAGAGTGGCCTGCTTGTCCCACCTCAAGCAGGTGTCATCTGCTCACCTTCCTCACTGTGAAACCCAGTCCCCTGGCCACCTTGGACCCTGCTTGAGTTTTCATCTCCCCTGGGTTGACCAACATCTCCACGTTCTTTTGTCCATTCTGACCTTTTTGCTGACTCTGGGTTACGGATCAGTTTCTTTTTGCTGCTATAACAGATGACCAAAAGGTTAAATCATGAGTTTATTATTTTACAGTTCTAGAAGTCAGAAGTATCAGGTGGGTATTAAAGGCTAAAGTCGAAGTGTTGGTGGGACCACGTTCTTCCCCGAGACTCAGCTGCTCGCCTCCTGCAGCTGTTGGATGCTACCCGTGGCCCTTTCCTGGTATCACTCCAGCCTCTGCTTCTGTCATCACTTGTCCTTGTCTGACTCTGACCTTCTTGCCTCGCATTTGGAAGTGTCCTGGGCTCACCCCAGACCTAGATCCTTGGCTTATTTTGCCAAGTCCCTTTTCTTGTGTAAGGGATGTCATTGGGGGCTGTTATTCTATCACAGACTGTCTCATTTCCTAGGCGACTCTGCAGTTCCTCACATTGTGCATGCCTAGAGTAGAATCCACGCCCTTGCAGTGTCCCCCCTTGTCCTGTGTGCCTTTGCGTACCTGTGAGTGGCTGTTACCCCGCTCCCCAAGCCACTGCATGGATTTAACAAGGGCAGCATTGATGGGCACTTGGGTGGTTTCCATTGAGTAACTTTATGCACTTTTTTTTAATATAATGAATAAATTCCCAGAGGCAGAATTTTTCAGTCAAAGGGCAAATGTGGTTGTAATTTTGAGAGATACTCTCCAAGTGTTCTCCATGAGGGTTGACTCAGTTTGTCCTGCGATCTGCTATAAGAATATGGGTTCCTACGTAGGAAAACTTGTGCTGTAACATCATGTAACTCAGTTGTGCCCCAAATTTTCTGATCAAGGAGATCATGGGGCCACAGAGGAACGCAGTCAATGAGGTGTTGTGTGCCTAAGGAGAGTCACATGGAGAGAAAACTTTCAGGCTTCCACAGAGAGCAAATTGGTCAAGCAATGGCCGTGACTCATCCACATGGCTAACACTGACAAAAGATCTACAAACTGCAGTACATGGTTTCTGGGTAAATCCTGAGGGGATTTGACTGACCTTGTCAGATACAGAAGTTACATTTTTTGTTATATAGGTCTTTATCTTGGTTTTAACCATCCAGCAGAAAAGTATAAAAAAGAGGTATATAAAGTAAAGCCATGTTAATATACTGAACTGTGAATGGCTCAAATTAACAACTTGTATGGCTAATCCACTGCTATTGTGGACCGCTGAACTGTGTTGGATTGTTTTATTAAAAAATAAATAATATTGCTTCCTGGCAGCCTTGTCAACAAAGGAAGTTGTCAGGCTTGAAGATTTTCTATCAGTTTTTTATGTAGAAATAGTATCTCAGCATAGCCTAATTTATAATTCTCTTACAACATTCTGCATTACACTACTTACAGTATGAGATTGTTTAAAAATTTCTAGAAATTTCTGTCATATAAAATTTGCATGTCTTATATCATGCTGGTGAATTTTAGGTAATCAAAAAATTATTTTGGCTTCTGGAGTAAATTGCTTCGAAAGGCCATGCATGAGGCTCTTAAAGCTCTTATTAAATAATACAATTGCATTAAACAAGGTTAACCGGACAGAGGCATCTGTTTCTTTTCTGCAAAATGCCAGTGAAGCGATAGGAAAGACATTACGGAAACAGGAGATGGATTCTCTGATCATTGATCCTTGTGTTCATAGATTCTGCAGTTTCAACTTCACCTGCTTATTGAAATTTATCTGTAACTCTGTTGGTAACACATAGGGTGTTTTCATAGACATTTGTAGATGAGCCAAACATCTGAGCCGTGGGTGTTTCCAGCCGAGCTTGAGTGCGCCCCGCCCTGCCTTGTTGTATTGGTTCTCATGCTGTGAATGAGTATCCTTTTAGTAAAAGGCGAAAGATTTATACAATCTGAAGAGATCTTTTTAGTACTGCATATACATACATTTTATTCATGATTTTTTTAAACTAAAAATGATGCCTGAGAATAGGGCTGAGGTGCTGTGTGTTGTTCCCAAGGATGTCTTTCACACAGCAAATGCAGGTATTAGATGTTTTATTCCAGCTTGAGTTACAGAATATCATTTCTGGTTCAGTGTTAATGAACCAACAGTAAGTATTACCTGAGATGCCTTTAAACAGAAGCGGACACAAAGCAAAGTGGACCAAAAATGTGACCAGAGGCTCACAAGACCTTAACCCCGTATTTCTCCTAGAAGAAAACATTCAGTATTCACTGATTCACTGTTGATGATGAGTTTATAAAATGTAACTACCGAGGGGCACTACTCAACTCTAGAGAGACGCATGCCCAAGGGAACAAAAAGAGTGGAAGAGTACAGATGAGTGGTTTTTAGAAAAGGAAACAAATTTTTAGAAGAAAAGAAGATAGAAAAAGTCTAAATGGGTGTTGTGGAGATGGCTCAGCAGCCCAAGCACCTGCCTGGCAAGCACAAGGACCTGGGTTCAGTCCCTGGTCCTGCATAGGTGGTAGATGCCTGTAATCCTAGCTCTGGGGAGGCTGAGACAGGAGGATCACTACGAGTCCGAGCTACGTAGCAAGACCCTGTACCACATAAATAAATAAATAAGATTTTTTTTTTAAATTAAAGAAATAGAAAAATCTAAATGGTTTAAGAAAGTAGAAGAAACTGACACCTGGGTTCCACTACAGAAGCCAAGAAAAGTAAGTCATTAAGGGAGAGAGACAGTGGCGAACTGCAGAACTGAAAGGCAGGAAATTGGCTGAAAAATCTAACGTGGTGTGGTCAGGTCCTAAGTTCTCCATCTGCCTCACGTGCAGCCTGGTCACTATAAAGGCAATGCAGGAATCCGAAGGGAACCGCTTAATGAGATATACAAGGATTCACGAAATAAAACCAGGATGCTCTTAAAAAAAAAGGAACAAAAACACAAAGAACTTTGACATCTTAAAAATAGGTCATCAGAAAGTATAAAACATAATAAAAAGATTGGAAGGAAATCTCTCAAAAGATAAAATAACACAAAGATATGGAGACAGGTAACAAAATTCAAATCTTAATACCATAGTTGGACTAGTAGGGAAAGGAAAAGAGACAGAGGGAGGCAAAAAATGGGAGAAAAGGTATCAGGTGGGGAAAAAAAAAAAAAAACAGCCAAATACCAAATATTATATAACTCTTTACAGAAGTGAAGGTTAAGAATCTTGAGAGTATGTGGCCATCAAGTATACAAACTTTGAGTAAATAAGATCTACACTAAGGCATCTTTTAAAATTCTGGAATGTCTTAGGAAAAAAAAAAAAACCCTAGAAACTTCTACAGCATTGCAACAGGCTTCATTTCGACTACCTTAGGAATGCTGATATCTAGAAGCTAGTGCAGCAGTACTTTCAAGCTGTTTTTGACGGAAAAACAAGATTTCTTCACTCAAACCCTGTTTAAAGTGAACACAAAGGTGTCTTTAAAACTGCAGGTTCAACAGACTTTCAGGCCGCTGTTCCCTAGGGAGCCAGCCGCTGGAGGATGTGTTCTAAAAAATGAGAAGGAAACAAAAAAAGAGAACACATTAGCCATAGATGCCAGAGTGAGGAGAACCTACACACGGAAAGAAATAAGGCCAGAAAGTTTTTTCTCTCAGTACTGGGGATCGAACCTAGGACCTTGTGTTTCCCAGGCAGACACATATGCTTGCAGGCCATATTTGAGTGAGTATTCTTAGACCTTCAGAAAGGTGTCTCATGTAAAAGTGTGGGTCTTACATATCTAGGCTCCTGGGATAGTTATCACGATAGTTATTGGTGGCATAAAATACAGCGCTGAGCAATGCTTATAAAAGCGTAAGAGCGAAAATGTTTTTAGTTAGGCATGGTTTGATACCATTTGGGGACACAAACAGAGACGTTCCTATGCAAACAGTACTCCTATGAGAAAAACAGAAGATACCTAAAATGGCTAAGTACTGGTAGTAGAAATGTATCCTGACGCTAAGCGTTGAGTATTAGCGTTTTGGTAGTCAAATCAGCAGTTTTACAAAAGATGTGTGAGGGATTTTTCCAGGCCGGAGGGAAGGTTTCCCTCCGCCCTGTGGATGCCAGGATTAGAGGCAGAGTGCCCTTCCCTGTTAGGTATGAGACTGCTGTCTTAAACCTTGGTTCCTAGCACCTTCGGGCAAGGGAAGTTGAATTCCTCTCTTTATTTACAGGCCTGTATTTACAGCCATGTGTAAGAAGTGAAGTGTTTTCTTTCAAACTGCTGTATATTGTGTTGTCCTAGTTTTTGGAGGGTAGGGGAAGGTTGTATTGGATGGCTGTTTCCGTAGGTGATTTGCAACCACTGGAGAAATTATAAGGAACAAAGGGGAATAGAGCCATAAACACAAATGAATTCCTTTTATACAAGCTGAAAAACCACAGGACAAAATGCTCCATTTTTTTTTTTTAACACTCCAGGTGTGATGGGAGATTATGTATCCACCACAGGAGAGTGGAGAGTTAATTAAAATTTTTGCTCCAACTCACAGAAAGAAATGTCTTTTCATTTGATAAGCAGGCTGGCTTTTGAGTGCTGTTCCTGCTTTCTTCTCTCCTCACCAGAGTGTCACAAAAAAGCAGATCAAAGAGAGCCTTCCATCCAGATCTGTTTCCTACCACCTTTCTTAGCTAATGGACTTAAAAGTGTCTTTCACTGCTTTTATGGAACTCATCCTGTGTTTTAGAAATGCCATCTTCTTCCTGCATTGATAATATGCAAACAGGCATTGCATATTACCATTGCCTGTAATTAACATTCAGTAAATCAAGACCATCCCAAGCAGTTGAGGTGGGAGAGCCTGGAAAAATTTCACTGCTACCATTTGTATTTTACTCAACCCACTAGTGATTGGTGGCTAGAAATGAACACTGAAGATTGAACCGCCTAAGCTTCCCTTCTGTTTTGTTGTTTTCCTATTTCCTTTTGGTCCTTATGATTTGACACCTCTGCCTGACATCTCCTACCCTAAGGGGGGAAGGAATGTTTGGGAGAAATCCTGCTGTTTTTCTCTGTCACAGAATGAAATAACTTAGAGTCAAATAGAAGCTGCCCCGGCGAGCCCTGTCTGAGCAGGCGGGCTGGGTTGGTGCAGCAGGGGTCAGTCTTTGTCTTGCAGCTCTGAGCACATGCAGAGAAAACCTGGCCAGGGTACAGCCACCAATAAAAGGACTCCATTCTGCCACTCAGGGCTTTGTGAGGCGCAAGAGCTTGTCCTGGTTGCTATGGCTACTGTCTGATTGTGGCGGGTTTGTCACAGTGCTTGATAAAGAGGGAAGGTTATTCTTGATAGGCCCAAGTAATCATAACCTTGCAAAGCTGGAGTGTGTGGATTTAAATTTCTCTCCTCCCTCCTTTCTTTAGACTGGGAACACAGATGGGGGCAGGGCATCTCAGGGTATAACAGCCTGAGGACTCTTCCTTTAGCTTGGAAGAGAGAGCCAGGCCCAGCAAGGGGGATCGTGGCCACCCTGGCCTGGGAAGGGATGTTCATGTGCCTGAGGCCCACTGGGCCACTGCTGCGCCATCTCTGGTCTGACGGAGGTGGGGGGGTGGGGTGGGGGGTGTCTGCTGAACCTCCCAACTAATTGTATTGCTCCGTGCTCCTTTCCACCCTTCCCTAGACCCCTTCTCTCTTCCTTTATCTGTTTCCTTCCTTCCTTTCCTTTCCTTTCCTTTCCTTTCCTTTCCTTTCCTTTCCTTTCCTTTCCTTTCCTTTCCTTTCCTTTCCTTTCCTGTCCTGTCCTGTCCTGTCCTGTCCTGTCCTGTCCTGTCCTGTCCTGTCCTGTCCTGTCCTGTCCTTTCCTTTCCCTGCCCCCTCTGTTCTCTGCCATCAGCAGTATTTCTCACAAAAAATCAGTTGCTCCTGTAAACATCCATCTATTTTTTCTTTTTTTTTTTCTCATACATGAAGAATGGGAAAGGTTACTGGCAGATTACTTTTTTTTTTTTTTTTTTTTTTGGTGAACCAGGGATTGAACTCAGACCCTTGTTCTTGCCAGGGAAGCATTTATTCCACTGAGCCATCTCCCCAACCCCAGGGAAAGGTTAGATTGAAGGTGACAGCTGATAGATCTGGCCACAGAGCTGGAGGCTCTCCTTTTGCCAGAAGGACCTGGAAGACTCTCGGCAGTAATTCTGTGCTTAGCTAAACTCTGGAAGGCAGCTATGTTCACCACTATACCACCAATGCAGGCCTTAAACTCTGGAAAGGCTCTTTAAAGCCCAGATGCCAGGGCCCTCTCCCAGACTTCCTGGTTTAGCAGATCCGGCCCCGGGCCCAGGATCTGTAGTGTTCCCAGCTTCCCATGCTGTTGGCCGCAGGAGCAGGCTTGAAGAACTGCGGCACAGCCAGCACCTGTTTTACACAGTTGAGAAACTGAGGCTCGCCAGCAGAAATGAGATGCCAACAGTGCTGGCGACTTGGCACCACGTAAGTTTGGTGCCCAGGCCAGGAAGCTTTAAGAGCCAGGTGAAGGGGCCGGGCAGGCTGATCCGTCACCGCTCTCCTGGCTCCCTGTCCAGGGCAGCTGAGGCCGCTGGCTTTGTTCCCCAAAGGTCACAAGCAGGCCAGTGCCCATCACCCCAGAAGACAGGGTCCCCAGGGCCAGGCCCTGCCAGGCAGAGTGCTCCAGGTGCGTCATTCACACTGCCTGTGAGTGAAGTGTCCCCGCTAGGTGTCCCGTGCTCAGATCTGTCTTTCAGTCTGCACATGCGTGGACCATGACCAGGATCCTTCCCTCCATTGCTGGCACTCCAAACCTGGTGGCCCTCGCAGCACACGATGGTACTTCGGTGACTCACGTGGTTGAGTGCTGTTAACTCCAAGGGCAGGACTGTGCCCCCACTCACCTTGGTGCCTGCTGCAGCTCTGAGGCACGAGCACAAAGAGCCCGTGTGTGCATGTTGGTTGGAACAACTCCGAATTCATGTTTGGGATTTTCCAAAGCCATCAAAAGGAAACCACCTAAGGAAGATCAGGAACCTAGCGTATACCTAAAGCAGGTCAGGAAGCACATTATTCCTTAGGAGTGCAGAGTAAGAAAACGGAACTGCTGTAGAGAGCGAACCCCAGTGTAGTGACCTCCACAGTGAACCCCAGGGCAGTGACCGCACGTGGTCTGTCTTCTTACACAAACAGAGCTGCATTTTTAAATAGCAAGGCAAATGCTAGTCCCCTAGCTCCTCATCTTGAGGAAGAGCACAGGTAGCATTTGCTTGTATCCCTGGACAGTGGGATGTGCAGCACAGGTGCTTCTTGTGTAAGTGTGTGTGTCGAGGGGGGCTGGGTAGCCGTGCGCACACGTGTCGCTGCTGTGGCTGGATGCAAATGACTTGATCATTTGTCAAATGTAATTTAACTCCCTGTGACACGCTCCGAAGTCATCAAGAGCCGCGTGTGTTATCGTACGCCCTCAATGTGTCTTTTAGGCAAGCTACTGTGCTTCTTCAGTAAAATTCACAGGAGGCTATTTGTCCAGACAAGAAAGCAAAATAAATGGATTAATTTTGTGACACTAATTCCTTGTCGACTACAGACCCTGCCGGGGCCTGGAAAGAAATCCCACGTTAGCAGTTTGGCTCCAAATTGTTGGGCACGAATTGGATCACCCCGCGTCTTCTCGGCTGTGTTGGCCTGGCACGTGGAACCTCCCCCCACTGCTGGGGGGTGTAGGCAGGTGGCACGAGCACTAACTGTGACCTTTCTTCCCCAGGGTGTGGAGGTGAAGACTGACTATGTGCCTCTGCTGAACTCTCTAGCAGCCTATGGCTGGCAACTTACCTGTGTGCTGCCAACTCCTGTGGTGAAGACAACCAGGTAACAGTGTAACGCTAGTTACCCACGCCGGACTCCTACACCATGCTAGGCACTGCTCCCGAGACACACTTTACTTCAAATGCTATGACAAGCCTCTGGAGCTGTATCTTTCCACTCATACACCCGCCCCATGGGGAGTGATAGAGACACAGTTTTGTCTGCTCTGTCACCATCACCTGGAACATTCCTCGGCACCCCACCCCAAGGTTCCCTGTAGGAGCCTTGACCAGTGAATCAGTCCTGGCCAGCAGGACTAAGGTTAGCCACCTAGGCTATCAGGGCTGTGCCCCTTCTGATGCAAAAAGAAATTCAGCTTCTACCATGTGTCCTGTGCTACACTAGTTAGGCGCGCTATATAAAATTTCAATCCTCAGAGTAAAGCAAAAAATATCCTATAAGGTGGATTTTTTTAAACTAAACCCCTTTGAGGAAAGTATGGCTGGGGATGCTGAGGAGCTGGGGGTCATGGTGCCCATCAGTATCCCCACAAAAGGGATGCAAAAGCTAGAGTCTAGAGCCTTGCCCAGGGCATTCCTTATTTATGGTTTCATATTTGTAGCTGTTTATTCACTCTTTGATTTACCAGTCATTTCCCTTGAGTCTCCATCATACCAACCCCAAAAGGCCTTCCTTCTCTGTTTGGGGTTTTCTTGTCTCAATCAGTCCTCCTGGATATTCTCAGGAATTATAATTGTAGACTCTATTCCTAGATGAAGAAACTAGGACTCAGGAAGTTCAGCCTCACCCCTGAGGGCCCGCAGCCAGTGTGGGGTACAGCCTCGGTGCACAGGGTTAAATTCCCCTCTCTTGTGGGTCTTTGGGGTTCTGGCTTCCCAGGGGCCCATGGCACTGTGGGCTGGTGACCCTGGGATGATGGAGGGTGGAGGCCAGAGGTAACGCCTGGTACTTTAACTGGGTCCCTCCTCTAGGCCATCCACACAATGCAGTGGGTCCTAACAAGTCTGGTCTGGCCACCTTTGGGTCCTAGCGGGAGCTACTGTATCACTGTTTATGTAAGACTTTTACAGGCACAGGGCAGAGCAGTGGAGCAGACAGCATCCT
The DNA here is from genome assembly GCA_004027165.1 of Ctenomys sociabilis. NCBI lineage: Eukaryota > Metazoa > Chordata > Mammalia > Rodentia > Ctenomyidae > Ctenomys > Ctenomys sociabilis. Next base: position 228,001 of record PVKA01000211.1, read on the forward strand.
GGATTTATGGCCTCAAGACCTGAAGCCAAGTCCCAAGTTCGCCACTTGCTAGCTCTGTCATCCTGGCCCAGTCATGTAGCTTCTCTGAATCAGTTTCCAGAGGACAGGAAGTACGATAACAGTGAATCTGAACAGAGTCCCAACTGGTTCTGAGCTAAGCCCAGGGTATAGACATCAGCCTGCTTCTTAAGTAAGCCCTCATGGCGAACTGGAGAGGGGGTTCAAGACCAGGCATATCTACTTTGGCCTCTGCCTGTGTGAGCCGGAGCCTGTCCCTGAACTCATTTCCTGTCTGTAAATGTAGTAGGAGGCCCCCGATGGGTGAAATTGCCAGCCTGGCTCCTGGCACAGAACAGGTGCCAAGCAAATATTATCTGCTGCCTTTCTCAGTGACGCATGCCTAAATTCAGTAAGATATTTGCAAAACACAGAGTTAAGAAAGCAGTCGGAAGGGCAGAAGTGGGAGAAAACAATGTTTTCCTTCACGCTATATGCCTGTCATCTTTGCGGGCAGCTCCAGGGTGTCCTGCCTTTTCTGTATCAGAGCAAGGGAGTGGCCTCTTACCTGTACTGGTAATGCGGGTCACAGCTGGTGAGCAGGTACTGTCCCGTTGGCAACCCCGCAGGAGCCACGCCGGGGAAGACTCCAGGGCCGGCCATGCCCTGTGTGTGTCCGTTCCAGCCACCATTGCCAAAGATAGACTTGGAAGATGCCCCATCTCTTTGAGAGTCACTGAAGCGGCTATCATGTCCCCATTTGGCTGAGACAGCAGCTGCTGCTTCCTGGCCAGTCCAAGGAAATGGAGCTTGGAGCAAGGAAGCTGCAGGGCCAACCAGAAAGTCTTGTCAGGCCTCTCAACCAGCCCTCTGGGCCTGGCAGGGGAGAAAGTGGGGCAGGGTCACTTCTCGGCTTCCGCTCCAGGTTCGGTGGCAGCTTTGCTTTGCTTCAGTGACGTCAGGGGCCGCAGCGTGTGGGTCAGGTTTGGGATGCTTCCGCGTACAGTGTGACTCACTCAGCTCCGTGTGTTTGTAGGGAAGGGAACGTATCCACCAAGCAGATTGTCTTTCTTCAGAGACCATGTCTACCTCAGAAAACCAAGAAGAAGGAATCAAAGGTAAGAGGCTTTTGTGGCCTTGGTGGTCTTTCCTCAGCAGGGCTTCACTGCCTAATGGATTTTCCGTAGCAGTTGGGTGGGCAGCTTGCTCCAGCGTGCAAGGGCTCTCAGAGCCAAGAAAACACCTGAGCCCCGTGGCACACTGCCGTAAGAGGGTAGCCAAAGGGGATGATGGACTCTTCTGCTGGCCAGGCTGGAAAGGTAGAGGGCAGAGGCTTTTTCTACACACTTGCACTTACCACATAGTCCCACAAGACCCAAAACAGGAGCACCAGTCAGCTGCAGTCTGACCAAGGTCAGGGCTGGCTTACGCTCACACTCACCTCCCCTGTATGTTAATCTCACTCAATTTGGCGCTCTCACCTGACCCCTGGGGAATCAGAAATCTGCTGATACTGACAGAAAGACTCTAACTCAAAGGCACTGAACGACAGCTGGTTCAGTGGGCAGAGGCCAGCCATGGTCAGCAGCAGGAAGGCCTCAGGCAGGGTTGTGCTCAGGGATCCTCCAAAGTTCTCTCTCACTGGACTTCTCAAGAACTTGGCCCAATTGCACACAGACCCTGACCATGCTCAGAATCTTCGCCATGTTTCCGGAGGCGGAGTTCCGGTCCTCCCCTTCTATCAGGTGATTGTGCTCTTCCTGTATGTTACAGGTTGGATTTTCAGGGCCTCCCCAAAGACTCGTGTGCTGAAGGCTTTGTCCTCAGTTGCCTGCAGTGCTGCGAAATAGTAGAACCTTTAGGAAGTGGAGCACAGTGGGGATGGGTCCTTGAATAGGATGCTGGGCCTGGGTTTTGCTCTCTCCTTCCCCCTTCCTGACTGCCATTGCTCAGCAGCTTTTCTGTCCGATGCTCCCTGCCACATTATGTGACCTCATAACAGCCCCCAATGCTGCGGAGCTACCTGACTGGAAAGCAAAAGCTCTGAAACCAGGAGCTCTAAGGACTTTGCTTGTTTTTATTGGGTGTTCTCACTTATTTTTGTCACGCTAACAGAAAGCTGACTGGCACACTGGGGATGCCACCAGTGGCTCAGGAAGAGGGTGTCGAGTTGAACATGATCTACCGCTCGATCTACCGTGCCTCACTTTGCTGGCCAAGGCCTTACTTGAGAAGAAGCTGCCCGTGCTGTCAGCTCTGTGCCCTCAGCTCTGTCCCCATGTTGCTACTCTGAGTGGCTCGTGTGCTTCGGACAAAGATCCCTAAGCCAGGAGCATTGAGCAAGCCGACAGACTGGAGTAGCCCCTCACCAGCCAGCAAATCCAGGGGGTGCCCACTCGTAGAAGGGATGCCAAGGCAGCCAAGAGACGGAGCCAGATGGACTGGGGTGCAGCGGAAGGTCTGCATCCAGGCTCTGAGAGTGTAATGTGACGGGTGACAGCAGCGGTGGACTAGCAAGGCAGCTGCTGATCCACCATTAACCACCAGGAGCAGGTGGCTTCCAGCTGGAAGACGGATAGCCGCAGACCGCTGTCAGGTGCCACTCGCTCAGTTGTGGGCTCAGGGAGATGGCATCACTCATACCAAGTGACGTTCAACAAGCAACACACACACAAGGTCTCCTACCAGATGCTGGAAGGCATTGGCTGCAGCTCAGACGGTGGGCGTGGTGCTACCTTTCCTTGCCAGGTGCCTGCTTGTGGCGCCGCTTGACCTTGGTGGACAGGCCCTGGCATCTCAGAGGGGGACAAGTCACTAACAACTTGAGCTGGCAGGAAGGTTGCAGAGGGAGATTCTTAAAGCTGCTCTAAGGAGGAAGAATTATTTCCTTGGAGAAAAGTCAGAGAGATTGAGGGTCGCTGTTTTCCTAGTCAGTAAGAGCTTCCATCCTAATCAGCTATATAAATACAAGGGAGCCCCTCTGCTTTTAAATAGCCAGTTCCTGCATCATTCCAAGATCAGGTGACTGGTACCAAGCCCTTGTTCTCTGCAAGACCTCTGGATCCCTGGTGGACAGGGAACTTTGCAAGCCAACGTCTTGGAAAAAACCTACGCTCAGTGTTTTTGTTCCTGGTATTAGCGCTTCAGCTGCCTCCATAGATGTCCCCTAGCGACCTTTTGGTGGCTCCATCTACTCATCCTACCTGAGCTCCCATGACTCCGGCAGTGTGGGCTGCAGCCTCTTCTTTTAGTCCCATGCACTGCATCCTCCTGATTGTCTGTCTACCAAGGTTTTCAGGGTCAGAGGCAGCCCCATCCCTCCTCATGCCATCCCCTACCACCTGTGTCGGTGACTGCTGCCTGTGTGGTTAGTCAGCTCCTCCTGCAGCTGCAGCTGCATCGGTCCTGTTGCTTGCTCCACCTCAGAGCAAGCTCGTGACTGGCACTCCTCGTAGGTGGCCCACCAGGCTCGCAGCTGGAGGAAGGGTAGCCACCCAGCACGACCCAATTCACCCTCTCCTTCCCGCTCTGCAGTCTGTCCTTCAGACCTGCATGTTTTCTTCATGTCTAGACCCTCTGGATTCTCTCCACCATTACTTTCCATCTGCTCTAGTCTCCTAGTAAAGCTGCCCCTCCACTTTTCTATGCAGAACCTTTTTTTAAAAAAAAAAAAAAAAAACAGTTATATCACTCCTTAAAACAGTTCTAGCTGGGACTATAGCTTAGTGGCATAAGTACCTGCCTGGAAAGCACAAGATTTGAGTTTGATCCCTGGTACCAAGAAAGAAAGGAAGGAAGGAAGGAAAGAAGGAAGGAAGGAAGGAAGGAAGGAAGGAAGGAAGGAAGGAAGGAAGGAAGGAAGGAAGGGAAAGGAAGGAAGGAAGGAAGAAAGGGAAAGGGAAGGAAGGAAGGAAGAAAGAGAGAAAGAGAAAGAGGAGAGGAAAGGAAAGGAAAGAAGAAAGAAAAAAAGTTCTAAGGCTTCATGTTAAAGACGGGAATCGGTACTGGGTCCTCAGACCCCTGCATGACCTGGTGTCTCCCATCACCCCAGTGATTCACCTTTCTTGACCAAATTCTACCTCCTAACATGTTAGTCTCCTCTAAACCTTTTAATCCATTCACTTCCCAGAAGCCCTTGAGGTTTTCGGGAACATTTTTTATCTAAATTGTAGCATCAGAGCACTTTTCTCTCCTCTGAGGCCATGCCAGCTCTTTCATGGTATACTGGGAAAGAACTGCCTGGCCGAGCACCGCTCTGGGCCTATGAGCTTTGGTTTCTTCCCTTCTGGTAGACTCCAATTTCCACTCCAAGAGAGGGAACACTGTTGTCTCTCTGACTGTTATTTATACAGTACCTGGGTTTTAGCTGGTACTCAACAAATAGCTGTTGAATCAACGAATGGCCATGCTTTGGAGGCCAGGAAGCCATGGCTAGCATCGAAACCTTAGGAAGAAACTGCAAGACAGGCACAGCAAGAACGTGGCATCTTCAGTCCTTTCATTGGCAACGCTGACAGATTCTCCCAGAGTTTTCAGTATTTAAAAGAAATCACTATACATGAGTGTGAAGTTTCAAAGCAGACATGAGCCTCCTTCAAAGGGAATAGCTGATTTCTACACCAGAGAAGTCTTCCTTCTAGCAAAGTACTTGGACACATGTTGGAGAGTTTGTAAAATGTGCAAATTAAACCCATTAGCCCTCGCTGACTCTGAACTCTGGATACACCCTCTTTCCTTTTACGTAGCTCTGAGCTGGGTGGCCACCTGGATTTGTTGCTGCAGTCCTATTAATCCTCTGGCCTAGAGCACAGCCACTCTTCCTGGCACCGTGGCTATGCGCAGTCTGCCTGTGGATACTCAGGTAGCGGACGCCTCTCCAGCAGGGGTCACCTGCATTGAGGAGTGGTGGATGTCCCACACCAGCTCCTAAAGGTCACCCCAAAGAACGGGCTGCAGCCCTAGCCCCTCCTTGCTTGCCAAGATATGTCTCCTTTGTGAGTCTTGACATCTGGAACAGTTTTTGTTATGTGTGACAGACTGGCACTGCCCCATGCTTAGAGGAAACAGTGAAGTCTGGTGAAGGAAGACAGGTTAAAGGTGGGAGGAGGGACCCCTGTCCCTGAGCGGCAGAGAAGAAGCTGAGGGGGTGTCACTTGTTCCGTGATGTGTGTCTCACAGTTGAATCGGCCCACCTGCTCAGGTGCTCTTATTTCCTTGGTTTTCAAACCATGGTCCACGAGGCAGCCGAATCAGCGTCACATGGTACCGTTAGAAGGAGAGGTCGCCTCTCTCAGCCCTCCAGGTAACCCTATGCCCTCTCAGCACTGAGGGTCAGGAACCCAGCTGATGCTTCAGGGCTTTCAACAGGCTCACCTGTGACCCTCCATGCACTTTTTATCATAATTGAATTTTTAACGATGGGCCATTCAGGAAGGCTTCAGTGTATGATACGTTTTTAACAAAAGCTGGACCAGAGAATCTTTAATGGCAGTCAAATCCAGACTTATCTTAATCAGCCATGTGCCTGACCTAGCAGGGCATTTTGTGCTCTGCAGCTTGAATACACCTTCGGTCAGTCCGCTCCGGTGACAGACCTTTTCCTGTCACTTCCTCTCCTGGCAGTCCTCCAGAGCCAGAGAGATCAGTCTGGATTCCAGCTCTTATTTCCTAGCAGTGTGAGTTGGGGCAAGTTGCTTGACCTCCCTGTGATCACCAGGACAGCGTCTGTGTGGGTTGAGGAGGTTGCTTTGGAATTGAGGGCAATACGAACGGCCGCAGTGCAGCTTCCTGTTCTCACTTGGCACGTTGGTCAGTTTGCCTTTGCGGCAGCTAACTCCTTGGGACCTGGGACCTGGGACCTGGCTGGGGCCCCTGTGACCCCTGGGTGCGATGGGCCCAGCTAGCCCCACGAGTCAGGTCACCCACAGGCCCATCTGAGGACGCGGAGAACGTTGCAGTCCTAAGCCACATTGGTTTGGTGGGTTCTTCTGTGATGACTCACCCAGCTCACACGGGCAGTTCTTAGGCCTTCTCTTCCCAGCAGCCCAGGAAGGACCCTGGAGAAAGTGGCTGTGTGTCTGTGCTCCCTGCCAGGCTGTGTCAGGAGGGCAGAGAAGTGGCATCTTCTATGGGAAACAATGTGGTTGTGCATCCAGAGGGGACTACCAAAGTGCTGTGTTTTGTCAGCAAGAGCAGGCCCTAACAGAGTACCTGGGCTTATCTTAGAAGATGGCAGGTCTCCCATAGGAAGGTCTGCAAATGTACCCCGGCTGCCTTCAGAGGGCGCTGTTCACACCGGCTGCGCTGTCGATGGGGTCCCGCAGCAGCAGCCTGGAATTTGAACTCAAGGCTCCCAAGTCACACTACAGCACTGTAATGGTTTAGCAGGGGAGGACCCTTTAGCCAAAACAATCACACTAGTTTGTGGCAAAAGTAAAAACTTCCTCTGTCTTCTGGGTTAGCTGCCCCTGTGGAATATATAGAGGTGTGCTGAACTCTGAAACCTTTCTCTAAAACATGCAACATGGTGCAAAATTTGAATACTAGCCAAGTAACACAGTGCCTGAGACACAGTGAGGGATGGTGCCGGAGGCAGCAGATGTCACACTGAGGTCCAAGTCAGCGTCTTCTTCTGGTGGGTTGAGTTGGAGGCACCTGCTGGGTACATCTGAAGTGGGCACATGTGTAAGAGAACTGGGGTCAGAGATACCACTTATGCTGTGCAGTGGGTCCACCCTTGGAAACAGCTTGGGTGGAAGGAGCTCCCAATACCCCCAAGGGAAGTCTAGTCCCCAAAATATGAGTGACAAAGGGAAAACCCATCTATCACTAGGAATCAGGAGGGTGATGTGGGGAAAAGACAGAATAAAGGTCCAATCCTGACCTCAACAAGCGCTTCACTACTTTTTCTCTACTCTGATGAAGTCTTTGAATTTACCAGTCTTGTCTAAAAGGTATCCAGTAACCCCAGGATGTTTATTTTGGTACCAAGAATCAAACCGAGGACCTGATGTGTGCCAGGCAGGCGCTGCCCCAGTGGGCTAAAGCCCTGGCCCTTCCCATGATGTTCAAAACTCAGACCCTTGCAAGTGTAGGCAAATGTCTTATTTGAGGAAACCCATCTCTGCCATGGAAAACTCTGCACAAATGGGCTTGAAACATGTACCCAGCACATTTTTGGGGGTTTCCTAGTGAAGCAGTCAGATGGTTTCCAACGCGGTAGGTTTTCCACTGATGGCACATTCCTAGGCACCCCTCTCCATCCCTGTGTGGTATCTTGGGAACTGCAAGCTCTCAGATGTGTCTTTTGGTCACAGAATACCTGAGGTTTAAGTTATTTTGTGTAACCAGGGTGTTGCAACTGAATCAGGAGGAAGCGACCATGGTGGGAACTCTAAAGTTCTGTGTGTGGTGTGGGTCCCTGGAATAAGTGAGGCAGAGAATCTGGCCCAGGAGAGGCAGGCAGGTCTGGGCCTTCGCTAGGCAGTTATGCACCAAAGCTTTGCTAAGGTGAGGATTCCCATGCAGCTTTGCTACTGGGAGAGGAACTGAGAGTCCCTGCTGACTTCTTGTTCCTAGGGAGATACTTGGTGCAAGTCGTGTGCCCAGGGAGAAGAAATGCAGAGATAAATCTGGGTAGAGAAATTTTTAATTTTTATGAGGTCCTCCTCTGGATACTGGAAGCAGAGAAGAGAGTGGGATGAGGGCTCTCCCGCTGCAATGATCTTCAGGGATGGGACTTGGAGATGAGCTGTACAAGCCCCCTGAGTGAATCACTGGCAGCAGGTTATCCCTGGAGGGGAGACTTTGAATAAGGTGCTAACCGGAGAGCGAAGGACCGTCAGCCAGTAGCAAAGCTTGCCAGTTCTGTGCCACTGGGTGACCCAGACAGTGTGTGCCCCACATACTGTGCCTTGTGTCACTCACAGGAGCTGGGGAAAGAATGCCAGCCCACAGGCTGGTACCCTACAGCATTCTTAGGATGGAAGCCAGCAGTTGGGGCTCCAGTGAGCCCCAGGATCGGCAGCCTACATCTTCTCCCCCAGCCTGGCCCTCCAAAAGATAGTCTTTTGAGGCCCACTTTCCCACTTCAGCATGGAACCCATGAGCACATTCTTTCCCCTTGTAGCATCACCAAAACCCACATCTGGAATGCATGCCTCGGCAGGCCCTGAGGTGGGGAGGAGGGTTTTGGGGTGAGATTGAAGGCTAACCTCGCTGGAGGAATCCTGGGAATTGCTGCGCTCAGAGATGGGGTGGGGGGTGGGGATGAACGCCCTTCAGGTGAAGCTCTAGGTTCAGAGCCTGCACTCACCTACCTCCACCTTCTCTGATTTCTAGTTCCACTGGCGAGTCTCCCGAGAAGAAATGCACAGGAGGCAGATGAAGAAATCCAAAGGTAAACTCAGAGAAAAATGCCAAGTAGAAGACAGTGAGAAGAATTTAGAAGACCAGTTTTGCAAAGATGGAGATGTGGGAAGCTGCGTGCTGGACACGCAGCAGGAGGGCAGAGGCTCTGAGATGAGATGCCCCGAGGAAGAGGTGGGGGGAGAGAAGCTGTCCCTTGCCAGCACGCTAGATGGCAAGGCCCTGGAGGGTGGGGCTGTGCAGAACAGTCCTGCTGTTTACAGCAGGGCTCCATCAGCCCCTGGGCACTCCAACCCTGGAGATGATGTCAGGAATGGGGGTGTCGAGGAGGTTGATGGAGAGCCCACTCCAGTGCATGAAAACTGAGTTTGCACTGAAGCGAGATTAGTGGGCAAACCTAAGGCATCCTGCCAGCAGCTGGTGTGCCCTGATGTTGTTACCCTTTGGTTTGGCTTGACTGCTCCTTTTGAGCTCACCCGGGCCCTCCTGAGGCCGGTTCCCGAGTGTTGGTTTCTGCACATCCATTTAAAAGGTGTGGTAATGCCTGTGTGTTAGAATGCAAGGTCAGGGTACTTCTTGTAGACTCTAGGGCTGAAGGTCCAGCCCTGGCCCTGCCATTCCTCTCAAGAGGATCTGGACCATCCAGTGCCTGATAATGCCCACAGGACATCCATGGTGCATCCGGGTTATCCCCGGCTACCTGCCAAGGGCTTGTTCACTCACTCTGCCAGGCAGTGTCCACCCCTGCAGTTTTGTGCAGCATTTGGTGACTTCAAACACCCCTGGAGCCCTAACGGCTGCCCCTCTCTATCTAAACACTGCTGCTTTGGCTAAGAAATGACGTTGAGGAAAGGAGGTCCCCAGCCTCCTGGCTTTTCTCAAAGTAGTCCTACAGATACTGGTTATCTGGAAATGAAGAGGTTAATTCTGTGTGCACCTGCTCTTGCAGAACATTCAGGAAGATATTGTTAGTATTAATGCCAAAAATTTTTTTTTAAAGATTTTGTATTCAACACACCCTATGAATACATGTTAATTTTTGTCAGTCCAGGGCTGTGGGCTGGTTGGGTGCCTGTGTTCTGTGCTACTTTAATCAGTGTTATCATTGGCCAAGTTGTTACCCCTGTATGCTGTGTTTGTCACGTGTTTATTTTGTCCACAAAGTATTGTTGAAGCTTTAAGTAGATGCATCTGGCCAATTGTCTTGACTGAAACAACAGCTTGCCTCTTCTCTGTTCAGTTACTTAAAGCAATAAATCATTTGAGTTTCTTGC
>PVKA01000212.1:0-25828 GCA_004027165.1 Ctenomys sociabilis
TTCTCTGCTCAGCTGAGCAAACTCCCTTGGTGCCCTGCTCCTTGGACCCTGCCTCCGCTTCTGCTGATGGGTGCATGGTCAGGCCGGCTGCCCGCTCCACTTCTCTGTTGACTTTGTTGCTATATTCATGGAACACAACTCAGGCCCCAGACGTGTTACCCAAAGAAGCGTCTCCCCTGAAAGCCTTACACATCACCCCGGTGTCCTCCCCCAGTCCTAGGAAGCTGACTGCCCTGTGCCTGGTGGAAGTCAGTTCTGCAAATAGCCAAGGCCTCTTCACCCAGCAGCTGGTCTCTGCGGGTGCAAGCAGCATCAAGCGCTGTTGGCCAGCTGAACTCTGGGACCACCTTCCAGTTCAGCCCCAGCTCTGGAGTGCAGACCTCATCCTGCCAGGACTACAGGGCCGTGATTCTTTACTTTGTACTGAACCCACCCTGATTTCCAGACACATGGCTTGCACTTGACAGCCAAGGAGTACAGGTGAGGCATTTCATTGGCCTGGATTCCTTTGCTTCCTCATTCTTGGTCCTCCTCCACAGCATGCACTTGTGCAGGCCCTCCCCCCTTCTGCTCACTCCTGTGTGCCTCATGGCAATGTTCAGTCTTTCCTCTCCCAACACCTTGATCTCTATCCTTGGGATGCTGAATTGATTTCTAATCATATTTTGTGTGTGCATTCTTATTGGCTCAGTGCCTACCACATTAAGTCAATTACTAAGTCCTTAAGGGAGCTACAGTGTCACATGTCATCCTACCTTTCTGTTGTTCAGAAATTCAAGATGAAAATGATTAGGCTGAAAGCAAGCTACTGTCAAGGCTGTGTTCATCTGCACTGGCTCTGAAAAGGAATCCATTTCCTTGGTTGACATGGCCTCCAGAGTCTGCCACATTCTGCTGCGCAGAGCTCGAAGCCAAGTGTGGCCAACCAGTTGTTCTCTGTTGCTTCCTTGAGACACTACTCCTTCCATATGTAAAGGACCCTTCTCTCTGATTACATTAGACTTCACTGTGCAATCCAGCGTACTCTATTTTAAGTCATGTGATCAGCAACCTTAATTCTACCAGCAGCCTCCTTCTCCCTTTGCCATGTCACATAACATAGCCACTCATGCCAAGGACCAGGACATAGACCATGTTTTGGACAGCTAATGTTCTGCCTGCCCTAGGGAGCCTGCCAGCTGCACTGACCAATTTCTAGGCTGCAGTCATTGCACAAAGGAAGCAGGCAATATACTGAATAATAGTAATTACATATGGAAGGGGCTCATGAGTAGAATGAAGAAGGGCTACTGCACAGCCATCGCACATGGAATCACCGATTATTCTTTTGAGCTAATCCCTTAAATAAAGTTAGTATGGAAATAGCTCGATGGATCTCTAACAAATGGTAACAAAGTAGGTCACAAGCACTTTGTGAGTGAGACCTGGACCCAGAGGCTGGCTACAGGGCTCTTTCCTGAGCTGGGTCTTCCTGAGACTTGCTCCCCCCCATCTATTCTCTTGTTTGCCTCTAGCTGTCACCCTAGCCAGGATGCTGTACTTGCCTTGTTGGATCTATGGAGAAGGTAAAAGTTGAAATTCTCCCTCCACCCATTCTATTGTTTGGAATCCATGTTAGTGTCTATCAGTTCTTTCTTCATACCTTTGGTTACTGTCTGCTTCTTGTCATCTTCAGCTCTAAAACTTTGACTCTAGCCATGATTATAACACAACAGAAATAGTTCAACTTCCTAAGATTTTTTTTAGCAGTCCTAGGGGATTGGGCTCAGGACTCTGAGCCTCTTGTTTATTTTTCATTTTGAAACAGGGCCTCGCTAAGTCACTGCATCGCCTAGGCTGGGCTCCAACTTGCAATATTCCTGCCTCAGCCACTGAGCATTAGCACAACAAGCATTGACTTTTTCTTTCTTGTTATGGCAGCCAGTGTAATTGCACCTCATGTTCAGATCAGCTAGACTTCCACACTTGCATGTGCTGTGTTTTCACGTGTCTATGTTTTCAGTCATATCGACTGATGGCCCCAGCCAGTTACCAATGCCCTGTATGAACCATATGAAGAAGATATTTATCCCTGGAAGGCAAGAAATGAACTCTGTGGTGTGGAGAAAAATGCAGAGAAACTGAAGGAAAGAACAGACCATTACAGGCACCCAACATTAGCAAGGGCTTTGAAGCTGGTGAATAGAGTCAGTAAGGAAAACTGAGAGGTTTCACGAGGAATAGTGAGGTAGCAGGCAAGGTTAACTGTTCAAGGTATTTGAAAAGATCAATATTGAGAGTATGGATATTTACAGGATATAGACAAGGGTCCAAGTTCTTGTCCTATCACACATTAGCTACACAAATACGAAAACCTATGTGGAAGTAGGAAAAGAAATAGCACTTTCCCCCAAGGTTTCTCGGGAAATTAAATTATATCATACATATAATTCACTGGCACACATGACTAGCATGTGTGTTATGTTGGCCACATCACCACCAATTTTGTCATGGTCATTCCCGAGAATAGAAGTGAATATTAAACATTTTGTAGAATCTGTGGTAGATAAAAAGACATTGTAGAATTCAAGCTGAGGAAAGCAAGCATTATGATGGGGAAGATTAGGATAAATCTTTTTTTGTTTGTTTTTTGTAAACTTCTATTTACTTTATTTTTTATTGAAGAATAAATAGCAATGAGACAGTTTCAAATCAAATTAACAGGACAGATTCAATAATTAATACATTGCGAATTGTTTTTGTAATGGTTTGCTGTCATACAAGGTGCATACATGATATTCTACTTACAGACACTATTAGAGCAGATGAGTCTAATCAATCAATTAAGAGAATGTAGCTGTGTACTTAACTTATTTTTAAAGATGACTTATAGCACAGTTTCAATAATTAATACTTTCTACCTTGTGATTTTCCTAGTGGTTGTCCTAGTACTAGAAGCCGACATAATATCCTGTCCAACCACTATTAGTGTAAATCTTGCTTCTCATAGAATTATGCAGAAATACTGCATATTTATCCTAACTGTACTGTTTATATAAACACATCATAGTTCCTCCTTTGTATCCCCCTTTTTTTGTCTAGACCTGTCAAAGATGGCCACTCCATTCTCATTAAACCAGTATAGGTGCCTGAACTTGACTACACAATCCAACATAGTCCAGCAGTCCACAACAATAGTGAATTATCTGAAGAAGTTGTTCACTATAGCCATTTACAGTTCAGCTTCTTATTATGAGCCCACTTTATATACCTCATTTTTACAGTTTTCTGCTGGATGGTTAAGACCAAGATAAAGCAAGACCTATATAACAAAAAATGTAGCTTTTGTATCTGATGAGGTCAGTTAAGTCCCCTCAGGGTTTATCTTGTAATCCTGTACCTTACTCTGTAGATCCTTTGTCTGTGTCATCCATGTGGATGAGTCACCACCGTTGCTTGACCAGTTTGCTCTCTGTGAGAGATTGAGAGAAAGTTTTCTCTCCATAGGCATACTATCGATCACTGATCACCTTTCTCTGTTGTTCCATAATCTCCTTGATCAGAAAATTTGGGGCACAACTGAGTTCCATGATGTTACATTTACATTACAGGTTCTCCTATGTCCTGAGTCTTCCCTGACCTTGAAAGGAAGGACATAGGGCCAAAATATTGGCTGACCTTGCAGCCTTTCTATTTCTCCAATTTTCGATCTGTGAACTTAGGTTGTTAGCCATCCAGAAGAAAAGCTGATTAACACCCTGTAGCATATGCCGTTCAATTTGTCCTACCAGACTAAATTATTTTAAGCTTACGTTGTACATTTCTATTTGTATTTCTTCTTTTGACTTCTTACACTAGGGAGACTATATATTATTTGCACATGTGTGTCCATTTTATTTCACTGATGAGTATATTTTCAAGTGGCAGCCACTTCAATATAAATGCTTCAGGTTTATCATTCTTTATAGCTGAGTAATACTCCATTATATAGAAATACCACATTTTTTCAACCATTCCACATGTGACATACATCTTGTTTGTTTCCAAGATTTTTCTATCACAAATTGTGCTGCTATAAACATAAGTACATCAAGATCAGTGAAGACTCAGGATATAGGAAAACCTGTACTGCAACATCATGAAACTCAGTTGAGCTCCAAATTTTCTGAACAAGGAGATTATGGAGCCACAGAGGAAAGAGATTGAAGTTCTAGAGTGTGCCTGGGGAGAGTCACATGGAGAGAAAGCTTTCTCTCAGGCTCTCACAGAGAGCAATCTGGTCAAGCATTGGCCGTGACTCATCCACATGGATGACACAGACAAAGGATCTACAGAATAAGGTACAGGACTACAAGATAAACCCTGAGGGGATTTCACTGACCTCATAAGAAACAAAAATTACATGTGTTGGTATATAGGTCTTGCTCTATCTAGGTCTTATCCATTCAACAGAAAAGTATAAAAATGAGGTGTACAACGTGGGGCCATAGTAATAAGTTGAGCTGTAAATGGCTATGGTCGACAACTTCTTCAGATAACTCACTATTGTAGTGGAATGCTGGACTGTCTTGGATTGTGTTGAGTTCAGGCACCTAAATTAGTTGAATGACAATGGAGTGCCAATCTTTGACAGGTGTAGACAGGAAGAGGTATAGAAAGGAAGAATCATGATGTGTGTGCATGGACAGTACAGTTGGGATAGATATGCCGTGCTTCTACATAACTCTATGAGAGGCAAGATTTGCACTAATGGTGGTTGGCCAGGATATTATGTCAGCTTCTAGTACTGAATCTTTGATAGAATTCAGGTATAAAATTAAGATACATAAACAGCTACACTCTCTTAATTTACTGATAAGAGACATCTGCTATAATAATGTCTGTAAGTATAATATCATGTATGCACCTTGTACAATACCAAAACATTATGAAAACACTTTGCAGTGTGTTAATTTATCGAATCCGTCTTGTTAAGGTGTCTTAAAACTGTGTCATTGATATTTGTACTTCAATAAAAAAACTACAAAAATATAAAACAGAATAAGAAAATTACAAACTGATAAAATGGAAAACAGAAAAACAAATGTAATAGGATCAAGAAATAAAAAAAAAAAAAAACCTGATCTTTAAACAGTGAAAAAAAAGGATTATATTAGCTGTTGGGTTGTCATAGATGGCTTTTATCAAGTTGAGGTAGAGTCCATCTATTCCAATTTTTTGCAGGGTTTTGAGCATGAATGAGTGTTGGACTTTGTCAAAAGCTTTTTCTGCATCAATTGAGATGATCCTGTGGTTTTTAGATTTTAGTCTATTAATATAATGTATTACATTTATAGATTTTTGAATATTGAGCCATCCTTGCATGTCTGGTTTGAATCCTACCTGGTCATGTTGTATGATCTGGATGATTTGCTGTATTCTGTTTTCTAGGATTTTATTAAGGATTTTTGCATCTATGTTCATGAGGGACATTGGCCTGTAGTTGTCTTTTTTATTTGAGTCTTTTCCTGGTTTTGGAATCAGTATAATACTTGCCTCCAGAAATGATTTTGGAAGGACTACTTCCTTTTCAATTTCATTGAAGAGTTTGAGGAGTGTAGCGACCATATCTTCTATAAATTTCTTACAGAATTCAGCTGTGAATCCATCAGGACCTGGAATTTTCTTTGTCGGCAGGCTTTTAATTATGTTTCATATTTTGTTGGGTGTTATTGGCTTATTCAGAATTGTTATATCTTCTTGGTTCAGTTTTGGTAATTTGTACAGATTTCAAGGAATCTGTCCATTTCTTCTATGTCTTCTATTCTGTGACTCTAAAGATTCTCGAAATAGCTATCAATAATCTTCTGAATTTCCACTGGGTCTGTGATGATTTCACCCTTTTCATTCCTTATTGCGTGTATTTGAATTTTTTCTTTCCTCTTTTTGATGAGGTTGGCTAGAGGCTTATCAACTTTATTCAGTCTTTCAAAGAATCAACGTTTTGATTTGTGGATTCTTTGAACTGTTTTCTTCATCTCAATTGAATTAATTTCTGCTCTAATATTTCTTATTTCTTCCCATCTTTGCGCCCTGAGTTTCATTTGCTCTTCTTTTTCTAGATGTCTGAGGTGCAACATTAGGGTGTTTATTTGTTCCCGTTCTGTTTTCCTAATGTGTGAGTTCATAGCTATGATTTTCCCTCTGAGCACTGCTTTCACACCATCCAACAAATTCCAGTACGTTGTGGTTGAATTTTCACTGAATTGTAGATATTGTTGAATTTCTTGTTTAATTTGTTCTGTGACCCATTGATTGCTGAGTGGGGTGTTGTCTAATTCCCATGAATTTAGCAGGTGTTTTTGTTTTCTTTTGTTGTTTATTTCCAATTCCATTGCACTGTGGTCAGATAATATGCATGGGATAATTTCTGTTTTCTTTCATATACTTACACATGACTTCTGGACTAGTATGTGGTCTATTTTTGAAAATGACCCATGTGCAGCTGAAAAAAAAATGTGTATTCAGCTGTGGTTGGGTGGAACACTCTATATATGTCCACCAGGTCTATTTGTTCCAAGCTCTGGTTCAGTTCTGCTACTTCCTTGCTAATTTTTTGTCTGGTTGATCTATCTTTTTGAGATAAGAGGGTGTTAAGGTCTCCTGTTAAGATTGTTGTCTTGGATATTAGTTTTTTTCATGTCCATTAAGATGTGTCTTACATAGTTGGGTGTTCCTGTGTTCGGTGCATAGATATTTATGAGTGTTACCTCTTCTCCTGAATTTTTCCCCTAACCAATATATAGTGGCCTTCTTTGTGTCATTTTATCATTCTTGGTTTGAAGTTAAGACTGTCTGAGAATAGAATTGCTACTCCTGCTTTTTTCTAAGGTGCTGGGGCATGTAGTATTGTTTTCCATCCTTTGACTTTAAGCCTAGGAATGTCCTTTTGAGTTAAGTGTGTTTCTTGTATACAGCATATTGTTGGATTTTTTTTCCTAATTCACTGTGCCAGTCTATTTCTCTTAATTGGTGAATTGAGTCCATTTACATTGATGGTTATAACTGAGATGTGTAGACTTCTGATTGTCATGATATTTACCTGCTGTTGCTTACTCCTGTTTATCCTGTGTTTGCCTGGTTTAGTGGGCTCCTTCTGTTCTCATTCATGGGGTTCTGATCATTGTGGTCCCTCTCTAGAACATCTTTCTGTAGTCTTGTAGGGATGGCTTTGTCATCATGAAATTCTTTAGTTGCTCTTTATCATGGAAGTATTTCACTTCTCCATCAAACTTGAAAGAGAGTTTTGCAGGGTATAATAGTCTGGGCTGGAATATTTTCATACAGGACTTGAAGAATTCTGCTTCATGCTCTCCTTTGCTTTCATGGTTTGTGTAGAGAAGTTGGCTGTAATTCTGATGGGTTTTCCTTTTAATGTGATCTGCTTCTTTTCTCTAGCAGCTTTCAGTATATCATTCTTGTGTTGGATTTCTGCCATCTTGACTATTATATGTCTTGGTGTGTTTTTACTTGGGTTGAAGTTATTTGGTGTTCTGTATGCTTCAGTTATATGAATGTTGGATTGTTTCCTCATATATGGGAAGTTTTGTGCGATTACTTCTGCCCATATTCTTTTCATATCATTTGTATTGACTCCTTCATTCTCATTGATCCCAATTAATCTCACATTGTTCATCCTGGCTTGATCTTGCAGGTAATGGATTATTTTTTTCCTGCATTCTCATTGTTTTTAAGAGATCCTTTCTCACCTTTTCACCTTTTCACTAGCTGCACTAGCATCCTCACGATATGAAACTCTGTCTTCGCTTTCACTCAAATGGTTTTATAGACTTGTGATTGATATTTTTAGATCTTCTATATCTGTTTGACTCTGCTTCATGTGTTCTATTTCTTTTCTGTATTGCTCATTCCAGGAATCCATCCTATTTCTGATCTCCTCAATTTTTTTTATCCATGTCTTTTTTTAGAGGTAGCTAT
Organism: Ctenomys sociabilis; assembly: GCA_004027165.1. Taxonomy (NCBI): domain Eukaryota; kingdom Metazoa; phylum Chordata; class Mammalia; order Rodentia; family Ctenomyidae; genus Ctenomys; species Ctenomys sociabilis. The sequence continues at coordinate 7,957 of PVKA01000212.1, forward strand.
TAATTCTTTTAATGCAGTTTCTTCCAAATTGGGTTTCCTCTATATATTTCCAGAGTTGATTCTCTACTTCAGATGTTATGATTTCAAAGAATTCTTTTTTTATTTAAGAAATTATTTCTGCTCTGAGTTCCTCTTTACCTTTCTCTTATTGTTTCTTTGCTTGTGATGCTGTTACTTCATATGTTTCAACTGCAATAGCATTCTCTGCACTTGTTCTGGGTGAGCATTGGGTTTCCCCCATATGTTTCTGGATTGGATTCATACTTCAGATGCAATATATTCAAATATTTCATTTTTATTTCAGTCATTAATCCTGGTCTGAGTTCCTCTATATCTTTCTGCTGTTGTTCCTTTGCTTCTCTCTTTGTTAATTCATTCATTTCAGCTGAGCTAGTGTCCTCTGCACTTATTGGTGGACTCAAGGCCTCAGATTGCTTTTTTCTTCTTGTCCTTGTCATTTTCTATAGCACTGACCTCTGACCTTTGGTGTAGAGCTTTGGTGCAGTTAACCTTAGTGTGTAATGAGATTCAGGTGGCAGTCTATTAAATTTGAGATTGGCCTGGGTCTAGCTGTTGTGTTCAGTTCCTTTTTGCTGCCACTCTCCTGGTACAACTGTGAGCCTGTGGTTGCCCTCTTTTGGGTCTCTCGTCCGGGGAGAACTGGTGAGTGCAGAAGCTCTCCCTCACACTCACCAGGCCAGAGAGGGGTGAATCAAGTGCTGGGAGAGTCACACAAGTTCTCGATCCCATGGCAGGCTTTGGGACAGGGGCCCAGGGAGTTGCCAGGCAGGCCTGTCTGGGGTGTCTCAGGCAGGTGTCTGGCTAGGATGTCTTGGGGCCTGAGGCTCTGGATCTCACAGAGCACTCAGGGAAAAGCCAAAGGTTCTCCCACACACTCACCAATCCATAATGTGTGGATCAGGTGCCCAGAGAGTTGGAAAAGTTCTCACTTGCTCAGTGGCCTTGGGAGGCAGGGGCTCCAGGGAGTTGTTGGGCAGGTCAGTCTGGTTATCTCAGGCCTGTCGCTTGCTCAATAGGCTTGTGGGCCAGGGCTCTGGGGAGTTGCTGGTAAGTCAGCCCTGGGTATCTTAGGCTGGCACTCCCTCGGCAGGCTTGGGACTGGGGGCTGTGAGTAGTGTGGCATGCCCGGGGAGAAACCAGAGGCTCTCCCTTAGACTCACCACATACACACTGATCCGGGATGCTGAGAGAGTTGAGAAAATTCTAACTCACTTGGCAGACTTGGGGGCAGGGACTCCAGGGAATTGCCAGGCAAGTCTGCCCTGTATGTCTCAGGCCAGTCGTTTGCTCAGTGGGCTTGGGGGCGGGGCCGATGATGTCTTTTTGAAGAGGATAGCTTAGAAGCATTGAGGGACGGCAAGCTCCTTGGTGGGAAGACACAAGTGGGTTGGAATTTCATGCAACAGCAAGACTGATGAGCATGCTGGGTGTTAGGAAGCTCAGGAGGTACACACAGGAGCACCACTCTGCCAGGAAGAAAGATAAACAGGAGTCATTTGCAGGGAAATAGATCCACCTTGAAACCATAATTGGAAGTGAAATGAGTCAGACACAAGCTAAAATAGCATATGCTTCCTTTATACTGAAAACCCAGAATAAAAACAAAGATCAGTGTAAAAGATAGAACATAGGCAGTAGAGGGAATCAAGAGGTGGAGCAAGGAGACAGGGAAGGGAGGGAGAGGAGATGAGAGATGAGGAGTTCGGGTGTGTTATGTTAGTGTACCAGCTCCATGCATGGAAGGCAAACATTATGTTCCACATGTGTGTACAAGGAAGGCAACGGAGTGAAGAGATGGGTGGATGAGGAGAAAGAGAAGGGGCAGGGCATTAGCAGAAGAGTGAAGATGTGTGAAGCATGTGTGCCAGCTCCCATGAGGAATGTCAGTATTGTCTACTATACACTTTACCAACAAGCTGGAATAATGTTTCAGCTTTACTAAACTGAAATAATTTTTCAAATGGGTAAATAAGACTTTAATAATCTATAGTTGTCAAAAATGAGAATAGGCAGAACAGGAATGTGGATGTCAAGGAAACTGCACAGATTTGAAAGGGTGAACTTGTTGCTGACCAGTGTAAAGTGATCTAAAGACAGGAATTCAATGGTGATCTCAAGAAGTATGGTCAATGAAGGCCAGCTAGATAGCTCAGCAGATTAAAGCACCTGCTTAGGTAGAGTGCAGGGGCCAGGGTTCAATCCTTGGTGTGCTATGCCAGCCCCCACCCAGGGCCATGTTGAGATGGCCATTGAGACTGGGCATGGTGGCATGTGACTATAATCTCAATGCTTGGGAGGCTGAAAACAGAAGAATCACTATGAGTCCAATCTATGTAGTGAGACTCTGTACACCCTGTAGACCCTGTCCTAAATTCATAAAAAAAAAAAAAGAAGAAGCAGAAGCAGAAGGAAGAGGAGAAGGTGAAGAAGGAGGACAAGGAGGAGGAGGAGGAGGAGGAGGAACTACTAATCTAACCTCTGAATGGCAGTAGCAGGGCAGCATTTGTATGTAGCTGTCTGCTTCCTTCAAGTGTCAAGGATGGCTGGCCCTCTGATCTTCAAGAGATGAGAAGGAAAGTGTAGATGGAGGAGCAATCCCCTATAGTACTGCCTGCATCTGCTCAGAAGCAAGCTCACAAAGAATACCAAGACCCAAGCTTGGGTTTACGAACAGGATGGACTAGCAAGGCAAGTAAAAATTAATGTACTCAAAACACTTATCTGCTCTCGAGCCAGGTTGCTGCTGGGGCTAGGTGCCTTGTGTTGAGCACCACGACTTTACAGGAAGCTATGCCACCAATATGGTAAATTAGAAAAACGTAGATGGGATGTGATCAAACAATACGATGAATGTTTAGCTTTTTATTTGACAGAAGTTGAAGGAAAATGGAGTGATCACAAAAGATGGGGTCTGAATTATAAAGACACACTGTTAATCCTCCTCAAATTATTCCCTCCAGCTTGAAGCACACTCAACCCATCATCCTTGGCAATGTATTTTTCTGTATAATAAGTTGGGTTTTTTAAAAAATTTAAACATGCATCCTGTCTTCAGGTCACCTCCTGTAGCTGTTGTATGGAGGTCATTGCAAGTAGTTATAAATTGGCTGCAAAACAACGTCAGAAACTTCAAGGATACCCCCATCCCCAAGGCAATTCCCAGACATGCAATGAAGGAGGAGGAGGAACTACTAATTTAACTAATTTATGAAAGTGTTTTATCAGCTCCTGACATAGGTCTTGTCCTTTGGAAATTGTACCACTCTAAAGGAGTGGAAATGATGCTCCAGAGCAAAGGAGTTATGGTGGTTTCCCTCCCTCCATGAGACGTGGACGTTTTCTTTTGGTGACATCAATCGCTCCTGATCGAGAAGTACCCTTCATGTAGCTCCACAGGGAGAGTTCGTCTTTCTCGCTTCTTGTTGTGCAGTGGTATAAAAGTGCAAAACTGTAGAATTATGCTTGTTTTGGTCATGGGAAGGTGCTCTCTGCTGCCCCTTGAGGTGGCTCAGCGGTACCGAGGACTGAATTGTGCTGTCGCCATCTCTGGCCAGTGGTAGGCAAGGAGCAGTGGAGGCAGCCTGTGTCCATGTCTAGGATGTGACCGCATAAGCCCTGATCAAGGCTCACAACCCACAGCAGTTGTCCTTTCTCGGCCAGGGTCTGAGCAGCTTTGGAGCAGTGGGAGGACCTCCCGGTGCACAGAGATATGTGGCGTCAGGCTTCCCATGTTAGTACTGCGTTTCATGCACCCCTGAAAACAACTTCTCCTCTGTGCTCCCAAAATGAGAACAACTTTTTGCAAGTTTGCAGAAAAGGTGGTGAATTACATCTCTTTAATCCGTACTCTACCACCTAGGCTGAAGATAATCTATTAGTACTGTTATACAGACCTTTTCCTTGGTGTGTTCTCTTAAAGCCAGTTAGTGTCTCTTTCATGATTTGGGTCTCTATTCAGGATGCAAACCCTGGGTTTGTGAGTCTACCCTGAGTAAGAAACTTGAACCTTATTCAATGAGCTGGCCCTGCCTCCAAGCAAGGTGGTCATGGTAGGAAAACTTGAAAGGAAGTGAACTGAATTCAGTTAATGGCACAGAGCTTGGTGCAGGAGACTCCAAGTGTCTGAAAGAGACAGAGACATGGACAACAGAGAAATTAAGCAAATAATATCCTCACCAATTTTGGAAGCCATCAGTTTAAATTTTAGGCAATTTAGGGAATTATTAGATTAGTTAACTAAGGCTACATTTCCTAGTCTTTTGTATCTGAATTATAATACTTGTATGGAACACCACAAGATACTACATCCTCATGCCAGGCCTGGCCCCGTTGCTGATAATCAGCTTGCCACCCATTCGTGGTACCTCACAAGTGCTGAGCTGTGATCCCAGGCAGAACCAGATCTGTAATCCACCTATGGGCCTTTTAGCTTTGACTTACTTTAGGGGAGAACTATTTGTAGTCATTTCTTGATATCCTGGAGCAGCATTCGTTCTGGACTTCCACACATAGCAGTATCTGCTCTTGCTCCAGTCCTCACAGAAAATGGCACAGTATTTGGACATAATCTCTGCAATCCTCCAGTATACTTTCTATCATCTCTAAACTATTTGCCATCCCTAGTACAATATAGATACTATGTAAAGAGTTGTTTAGAGAATAATGATAAGAAGGTGTCTGTACTGCTTCGGGCTCTGGGTTGAGAGGTTTATTAGAAACACTACGCAGGAAGCCTCAATAAACACCTGCTGTCCACTCCTGGAAAAGGTGTCTGTACTGCTTCGGGCTCTGGGTTGAGAGGTTTATTAGAAACACTAAGCAGGAAGCCTCAGTAAACACCTGCCGTCCACTCCTGGAAAAACAACTCAAAGCACATTTCTCTTTATGGCCAGTGAGGATGTGTGTTTGTTTCCTTTATCCACAAGGAAGCTTCCAGCCACTTCTAGCAGCTGCATGGGGTGGAGCTACTGGTCTGTCAGTGGTCTTATAATTTTCCTTTATCAGAGTTTCCTCTAGTAGGACTGCGGTCTTCTGTTTTAGGGTCACTTCTACAAGCTTCTTGAAATTCTTCATGCAACTTGTAGATACAGGAAGGAAGTCGAGTATTTTAGAAAGAACACTCAAAATGCAGGCCTGACTCATATGGGCCAGTCATCTCATTCTTCTCTGTGGGCACATTTCCACCCTCTTTAATAGAACTGTTAACTAAATGTAATAGTCATAATAGGAAATAGTATTCTTTTAAAATGTGATGTTCACTTTACTTTTATTTCCCCATCTGCAAGATGAGAATGATAATTATCCCTTTGAAAATATCCTAAGGTCAAATTAGTTAATGTTGGACAGGCATTTCAAAACGAAGATACCTAATAATTTATTAATAGCCTCACTGGTGTACAGTTTGAGAATAACTTCTGCATTTGGAGAATGTTTGCATTAATTCATACTTTCCTCAAATTCCTCTCAGGGTTCATCCGTCTTTGCTCCCCTGAGTGCCAGCCATGCCCCCCTTTCATTTGAGGTTCTTGTTTTGTTTTTAATTAAAAGATTTTTTTTTTAATATTTGAGTGCAGGAGAAATCATGCAGGTTTTATTCTGTATTCTACGCCCTTCAAGATCAACTGATCCAGTGAAGTCCCTGGAGTGCGTAGTCCTTGCCCAGTCTCACAGGACACAAGTAAGCGAGCTCTGCTTCACATACTGTGATTCCCTTCCATTTTAGTGTGAGAATTAACTTCTTCCTCTCAGAGGAAGGAAGAAGAATTCTGCTTCTGTGCAGTCGCAAGCAATGCTGTAGAGGACGGACACCTAACGCAGAGTGGTCGCCGCCATTCACTGAACATGATGAGCTGGAGGAGATTAGGCCAACCCGCGGTGCCATAGAGCTGTAAGGATGAAATGCTGAAGGGCTGGCCCAATAGTTCAGTGGATTAAAGCATCCGAAAGCAGGCACAGGGGACGTTGATCCTTAGGCCTGCCCTGCAGGCCCCACCCTCGGGGCATATTGAGACTGGGCATGCCGTAATCCCAGCACTTGGGAGGCTATAAACAGGCAGATCACTACAAGTGCGATTTAGTAGTGAAACCCTGAAAACCCTGTAGACCCTTTCCTAAAATAAGTAAATAAATAAATGAAAGGAAGGAAGGAAGGAAAAGAAAAGAAATGCTAGGGTTTGAACCTAGCTACGTCTTTGAAGCTTTTATTTTTCTATTTAATCTGTACTATATGAATCCAAGGCATTAAACAGTAATCATGTTTTATGTAAGTACACCTGTACAAAAGATATTTTAAAATAATTTGCGGACTACTAAGAGGAACCACTTCTTAAGAGGCCAAATGATTCCCCTGTTGCCCCTCCTAATTATAAAATCACAGGACTCCATAGGGATGAGAAACATTTAAAATAGTTAATGCAGATTTTTTCATGTTGCTGTCTCCAGGACTCTGTGGCAAATTCCATTGTAACAAAACTCATAAATGCTAGAATGCAGTTCCTCTTGGCCAAGGGACTGGGATGGGAAAGTTACGTTTTTCACCTTAAATTGCTGTCTGTTTCTAAGGAGTTCCCATACGAGCCATGCCGGAATATTTTTCTCATCTGCTTCGCGATGAGGTTAGAATACTTCTAACCCAATCTGTTTCCTCTGCTCTTCCAACTCCAAAGTGAAGAAACAGAAACTACCCAATAGCCCTCTCCCAGAAATAATCAGATCCACAGTAAGAGCGAAGCGAGCTCAGTAGCATGAAAGGAGACCGGCTTCCGAGAAGGGAAGCCTTGGTGGTCAGTTCTTTTAGAATCTGTGGCATCTTAGTACTCGGAGACTCGTCTCTCGGAGTATCTCCCCAGTATTGTATGTCCCATGTGAACTGCCTTAGAGTATATTTAGAAGTAATACTGACCCTCGTGTTTAAAATATTCATTTAAAAGAATTGGCCACAAATGGAAATGTTTCTAGCTAAAATTTGTCTTCCTGGCATACAAAAACATTTCTCAAAATCAAATATTTCCCATATAAAGTCATTTCACTGCTGGCTTTGGGACTTCTCTCCCAATAAGCCTCTATTAGGAGAGTTTTTCTTTACTTTAAATTTGAAACTGGAGCACATAAGCAGAGCTTGAATAAGAGTGGAAGAAACTGATTTAGATTTGTCTATTTGTGAGGTTCCTGCTAAAGGGGAAACTTCTGTTCAATATTTGAATGTGTTTGTTCATTTCAAAACTCAGCAAACATTTGTATTCTATCAGTTCTAAATTGTTCTGCATTTTCTTTTAGTATTTTCTGGACAAAGATCTACTTTTCTTCTATCAAGAGAACTTGTCCAGGTGTTTGAAAACAGGCGCAATTTTGCGTTTAACCTTGGAGATGGGATCGTTTCCTTGGTTTAACTAACTCTGCTTTGCCCTATTTAGAATCTTGCACAATACAGAAAATGGCCGGTAGAGGGCGCTACTGGCTTACTTTTTGAGCAACTGCTTGCGGCCTGATTTCAGTACTTTTATAAACATGGAAATTATTTTAATTCAATCAAAGCAATCAAAATGAGAAAATTGTCCTGGATTCTTTAGAGTCGTTTCTTCACGTCCTTTGCTATCTCATCCCCCAACTTAGATAAAACAAAGCCACTGATTTTTCGTACCTACCTGCAGAGCCCTTAGTTGACCCAGAGCAAAGGTGGGTAGGCTATGTTAGGGTAATGGGGTGATTATCTAATTTTTCCATCAACTTGAGGTTCTTATGTGAAAGTTCTATTCATGGAGAGCCAGAAGGAGGGTAAAATAAAAACCTGTTTACATTTGCACTTTCCAACTGGCCTTGCCAGTTATCCGCTGACCTGGTGGATGGAGGGGAAAACATCTGAGCGTCCTTGGCCTCCTGGGGGACGCTGGCCTCCAGGGCCATAGGCAAGGAAGGGGGCGGGGCGCTCTGCTGGAGGCAGGGTCCTTTGCAATGAAAGAAGTGATGGGAGGAGAATCTTTTGATCCCTTACAGCCCTTCTTATTTTCGAGAGGAGCACATGACAGTCCCTCTGTATCCAGCACCCTGCCACGTGACTGTCATTTCAGGTGGAGTTTCTAGTCACCCTGCTCCCTAGTCCCCTTCCAAAGAAAATCCTAGGCCAAAGCACTTCTTGCTGAAAAATTCTGGAACCTCCACCACTTATGTAATTCTATTCAGCAGAATTCTTTCACACTCCTGTTACCCAAGAACGCGCAGGAGAGTTTAAGATGCTGCATCGAAACAGGATACATCAGGACACTGTGGCCCTAGAACTGCTATTCATCCACGTGGGGATGTCCCCGAAGGCCGAAAGCACCCTGATGAAATTCTGAGTTCGCTCACACACTGCTTCATGTGGGTTTTTCCTTACCCTCTGGGCACTTGGCTCCTGCCAGCCTTCGTAGCTGGTGGGTGCCACTCTTGGCCGGCCCTGTCGCTGGCTGCAGCCATGTGTCCTTCCAAGGGATGAAAAATGTCTTCCATTAGCTAATAACTGTGTGCTTCGTGAAGCATTTTTGCCCCTTGGCCTGGGGCTACAGGACAGCATCAATCAAGTCTCTTAGATGAGGCCTCAGAGGACCAGGAGAAATTTGTATAATCCTGAACTGTAAACATGGGGACCAGTGGTTGAGGTTTTGAATTTGAACATTTTAAAACTTCTATTTAAGTATCTAAACTAAAGCTTTATTTTAAAGAGAAGCTGAGACCCAAGAGCCTCTCTGGGTGGCCCTCAGGAGCTCAGCTGACCCTTCTGCCTACATTTCCCTTTCAGCCCCAAAGAAAGAAGATAAGCAGCAGCAACAAAGTGTACCCCACTTGTCTCGGGCAGGTCAGAAAGGCCATCGGGCCACCCTCATTTGCACTACTGGGGCTTGCCCTGCCGTTCCACCCATCATAGGCCGTTTTGTGGTTCTTCTGCCCCTCACTTCAGATGTCCGCCAGTGGCCACACCCTGGTATGATGTTGGGGGTGGTGTAGTTTTCCTCTGGGTTGTTTCCTTTCTTTCCAAACTCTTCTGTCACCTACTAAGAAAGAAGACCTGCAGCGCTCCTTTCCATCCAGGCCAAGATAGGACACTTCTGGTTCATGTGGGCTGTTACGGAGGAGACGTGTTAAAGAGAGGAGAAGCAAGCGTGTATGTGTCCATCCGTCCGTCCGTCCATCCGTCCGTCTGTCTGTTTGTGATATGTGTGTGCACAGGTGTCCATATGTGCTTGTGTGTCTCTAGCAGTTGGCTTTCTGGGTCATGGTTTGTTGTTGTTGGCACCAGTAAAAGTAGCCAGGCTGAAGAAATTGCTTAAGAAACAGAACAAATTCACTTCTGAGGAGAGAAAGGAAGGTTGCTGAGGCCTAGGAGCTTTGCAAGGACCTGACATTTCTCGCTGTCTCCTGTGTTAGTTATTTAGAAATCCATCCCTTATTGTGTGTGTTCTGCTCACTATTTCCCACTACTCCACCTCCCTCTGCCTTTTTTGCTCTTTAAAGAATATAGTAAATATTTTCCTTGGACAAGCAGCCTTGGTTTCCCCAAACTCATGCCTTTTGCATTTTAACAGACAAGGTTTCAGAACTTAAAATCTCCCGAGAACTCCTTTACAAGCACTGCCCAACAGTGCTGGAAACTTTCCCTATCGCCTGCCTGTAAGCACAGGATGGCAGGGACACCAAAGAAGATATTGCAGCTACGCAGAGCAGATGACCCAGAGCAAGCATGAATGACAGTTTAATTGTGCCAGGCTGGGATTTTCTCAGTAGTAGCTCAGAGTCTTCCTCTGTATTCTTTTATATTTAAATAAGGCTGTGGCCCTTGCACACTGGCAATTAATTCTACGGAAATACCTAAGTGGTGTTTTCTACAAATTACACTACTCCCAGAGAACTAAAACAAAATCTAGACCTGGGATTTGACTATTCATATCACTAACCCTAAGGTTCCCTCAAAACATGAGATAAAAGCTGGCCCGGGGTTGGCTTGTTAGAAATACGTTTCACTAATTTCAGTTTTAAACACCACGTAATTTCCATTCTGTTTTCATTAATATGGATTAATTTTACAGACACTGAATCAATCAAGTTTGATGCTTATTAAAATTTTCAAGTTAGCCTATTTTCACAGAGCAATACCTGACAGAAAAATATGTAAAAGAAAGTGTCACAGTGTAAGAGAAAAGTATCAATGGCCACTGATCTGGACAAGAGAACCACAGGATAGGGTCAGTGGGTGACTATCCACTGACACCTTCTGTGTGAGACAGCATGTAACAAATTTAAGAATTTCTATTTGACACTGAACATAATGTAAAATCAACACAAAAACTGGTATTAAAAAAAGAAAAGAAAGCTGGTGTATTCTTGGGGTGAGATATGAAACAAACCGAAGATATATAATTTTAAAAATACTAACAGAAGTACCTTAAAAGAATTGCCAATGGTCAAAGCTGAAAAATCTCAAGTAATAAAATAAATAGCATACTATTAGGCACACTCTGAGCATGGCATATATGTCTAAGTCCGTCAAGATGTTATGTAAATTATGAAATTATAAATAAAAGGGAAAAAAGACCATTTTTCCATGTAGCCTTGCATAGATTTTGTGTCTTCTGAGAAATGGATCGTCCGGTTAAACACGTGGTATACTGTGTTGGGCAAGAATGAGACACTCTGCAGGGGGCCTAGCTCAGCCAGTCTTGGCCGGGAGATCAAGGTCAACATCAGCAGCGAAAACAGGAGCTGAGCAGCTCCTCTCTGGTACCTGTGCCTGGTGTAGTCATGAAAAAAAGCATGAATTCCAGGGGTGCAGCGTCCCTTGCCAGGATGTGCTCCTCAGGGTTCTCAAGGTCACTCCAACAAGGCACTGTCACCGTCCACCGGAACGTTGGGCGACATGCAGAGTGGGGTGTGGTCCACTGGATTGGGTGCTGGGACCAAAAACCAGTACCAGGGAAAAACTAAGGAAATCTGAGTCACTCATGGACTTAGATGAGATTCACAGCAACAATAGTGTATCGAGACAAGTCGTGACAACTGACAATGTGACATACGAGTGGGTGAGATGTGGTGAGGGCTGGACAAGGGCACTGCAGGCCATGTGCCTTCGCTGTAAAACTAAAACTACTGTCAAATTGAAAGTTTAGCTCAGGGCCGGGGAGACAGCTCAGTAGAATAAGTGCTTGCTTGGCAAACGCAAGGGTCTGAGTTCAATCCCAGGTTCTGCCAAAAAAAATAATAAAATAACTCTCATTATCATAACTCACCTCTACATCCCCATGTGATTGTTTTTGTAACTTGGTTGATTTTTAAAAGATGACTTTGAGTTGGATAAAGGGAAAGTAGTTCCCTGAGTTTTGCTGTGCTGCATACTTGTTCTCACTGAAGGCACCATTTGTGGAGTGTTGACTGTCACAGTGCCCTGCATGGATAGACTCAGTGTTCTGAGCTGTAGGAAGTGTTTCTTAGAGACCAAATATGTGAAAATGGCTGCTCCTCTTGTTAAGGTTCCAATTAATACCCATGTAGTGTGGTGTGAGTGACTTGACTCCTGAGGGCTCAGTCAGACCACATAATGCTCAGGGAGTGCTTTATAAAAATAACCAAATGTCCTATCTTCCTCTGTGTACACAATACCCACTCAAATGACCATCACCTTCAGAAAATCAACTCTATCACAGTCTTTTCTTTTATGAATCAAAAGAGTGCTCTGAAAGAAAGTGTATTTCTTGAGTTGAAGTAATCACCTTTTCAACCAAACCTCAGCTCTGTTCATATGAAGTATAAAATTTGTCATGAATATTGACAAACCTATGAAGGTTTCTGAAGTTTCGTTATCCCACAAGTATAAACATTATGCTATTGGACCTGTGAAGGTTAAGAATATTACAAAGCCCTAAATGTGCCATGCATCTGCAGGACAAAGAAACCTTTTCTGGACAAACCCTTTGGGCAAAGCCAGAGACCTCTTTTTCTTACTCATGATTTCCTTTGAGTCTGGTGTGAGCCAAGGCCAACTCTTCACTCTTACCATTTTTATGTTCAGCTACAGGTTGTGACAGATTTTTCTGCTCACAGTCACAAACACGTGGTCTGAGCTGCATCATTAAAAATATCTGTGGGATCTCAGGGCTTCAGATGAGCCAGTGGGTTCTCCAGCCTTCTCTTAATCTGCAGACACCCTGGTCATTTCTCCAAAGTGAAACTCGGGGAGTTGAATATGTGCCACACTTACCAATGTGTTGACTGACCAGCGGCTCTTGAGTCTGTCACCAAGTGACAGATGATGGATATATCATTTTCTTTTCTAAAGTGACTCCTGTCATAATATGGTTGTAAGTAGTGCGATCCTAGTTTCCTTTTAACTCAGTAAATACTTGCTGTCTTATTCTCTGAAGAAATATTTTAGTCATTCTGAAAGACCCAGACTGAGTGAGTACTTTGTGCAATTACTGAGTATTATATCGAGCTTTGAGATACAATAATATCCCAATAGATTCTGCTTCATCTATTGAGCACACACAATAATTTAAATTCTTAACTAGAACACACTTGAATTTTTCCATGTTTAATCATTAAAAAGGCAAAACTTAATTTCATCAAGTGCAATCAAAGAATTTTTCATAGTAGCAATTAAAAATATGAAACCAGAATTTCAATGACATAAAATTAAGCAGCTGCTATGTTATATTTTTAATCTTCACTCAAATCAAATTGCAAATCAAATATTTTATCAGGATATTTTGTCTCTGCTTTCATATCAGTGGTTTGAACAGTGGCTTCAGTCATTCAAAAAAACCTCCTTAAATATGCTGCAGTATGTTTTAAAATGAACTTCAAACAGGACTCAGAAGTGAATAACCTTTGTATTTCGGTAAGGCATAGAGCTCTTTGGGGGAGGACCTGCTGGTTAGCTTGCTTTGGCAGGAGGAGACTTCCAAATATATTGAGCTGTTGAACTACGGAAACCAAAATCTGTTCTGCTCTGTTCGCTGTTCTTACTGTACTCCATGTGTGGCACTTACAAAAGGAGGGCGTGAAAACCACACATAAGCTCTTCTGCTTCCTTGTTTCCTCGCTGGGCAAGCAGGGCTGCTCCCCAATGCCCGGACTCCCTTGTACTTTTCTGTGTAAGACGGCCAGTGCGGATGGATACAGCAGAGAATTAGCAAAATGCCACATTTTTCAGACGTGGAGACTTTCCTGAGATTTCAGTTTGACTTCTAGGTGTCCAAACTAAGGAAAAGGGACTCAGAGGATTCCTGGGTTTAAAGAAAACAAATATTTCATGGCACTGTTGCCAATATTTTTTTTATTTCAAAAACCTTCTTAGTCTACCCAGCTTTATTTTTCTCTAAAGATAGAATTGAATTTTCTAATCTTGAATATGCTCACTCATAATTTATTTTTAACTTTGGTTCTCTGCTGCTTCTCCTCAAGCGCCTTTCCAGTCTCTGTATTCCCAGCAGATTTTTCTGAAAGAGTAAAATCAGGCTGTTGATCTCAAAGTTTTAATTCTCCAGGAGGTTTTTGTCTTCCTACCTTTTTTCTCATTGAATTTGGGGAAGGGGCAGGTTTCAGGGACTTACCCATTCTCATTCTAGACTGGACTAAATGTAAAATGGTTTAAGTGGTAAATCAGCTTCCCTTCACCATTTTGCTTAATCAGAATTTATTGAATAAGAAGTAATTGCTTTGGCTAGTGGAATGTATTTGTCTGGGATTGGAGAGGGCAAAAACTTGGGTTTATTTGGAGTGAAAACCAAATGACCACAATTAATCAAGCAATCTGAAAGAGTTTTGATAGTAATCAAAGAAAGAAAAAAAACCACCACTGAAGAGACAGTAAGCCCTCCCACAGTGAGCTGGTATTTAGTCACTGTGCCCCAGGGAAGGGCACTATGGGAATGCAGCCAGTGGCAAAGAAGTTGTGTTTTGCCATGCCTGCCTGTCCTGGCTTTTTGTGTATCTTAACGAGAGACAGTGAAGGCCATGTTTTGTAAACAGTGAAGCACTATCCACATGCAAAGTATTATTATTATTACTAAATTATAGGTTGTGTTACATGAAGGAAGACTGCACTTGAAGAATTATTTTTGTGGGATGGCAACATTTTATAGCTTATTTGCAAGATTTTTGCACTCATTTAAGACAATGGCATGCTATTACAGGAAGCGATGTAAATTCTCATAATGTGTTAAGTTTTGAGCAAGATGCACAGATTTGCTTTTGGCTTTTTGAACAAGGTCTTGCTATGTGGTCCAGGCTGGCCTTGAATTCACTTTGTAGCTGAAGCTCAATAATCCTCTTCCTTCAGCTTCTTAGTGCTGGGATTATAGCTGTGCTCCACCATGCTTCACTTCCTCAACTGGAAATTTTGTAACTTCATCATACAAATAGCATTTGAGCAAAGGGGAAAATATAACTGAATATTGCTCATTAATATATGTTTTGTAACCCAGATCCTACATGACTGTTACCTATAGAAACTTAATGCTGGTTGGGCTGGGGAGATGGCTCAGTGGTCTAAGCACCTGCCTGGCAAGCACAAGGTCCCTAGTTTGATCCCTGGAACCCTGAGTATCATGCAGGCTCTGAAACAGAGCATGGTGGCTCACACCTGTAATCCCAACAATGGGGAAGCTGAAATAGGAGGATCATCATGTCTGAACTGCGTGAGGCCATGTGAGGCCATGTACCAGACGATAGATAGATAAATAGACAGATAGGTAGATAGATAGATGATAGATAGATGATAGATAGATAGATAGATAGATAGATAGATAGATAGATAGATAGATGATAGATAGATAATTAATGTTGGCATAATGGCCATCAAGAGTAACCCCAAGGAATGAGGACTCTTGTGTTTGATATTTATACTGGGTGGCTCTTGGTAGTTACACTGGTTGCCAGGAGACACTAAGAAGGACTCACTGCTTTGCATTTTAGGGCTACTATGCAGAGCACATGTGAAACTGAAGGGACAATTTGGAGAGCACATATTTGGGTTTTTCTTTCTTTCTCTGAGTTTTGGCATTTCTGGGTTTAGGAAGCATAGAGATCATGAATTGTAATCTTATGTGCTTTGAATCTCAAGTGAGCCCACTGCATTTCAATTTCTAGATATGTGTTCCCTCCAAGATAATAACTGCTAGGCACATGAGTATTGTTACCTGAAATGTAGCAGTGCAAACAGAAAGTATTAATATCAAATGCATGCTGGGTTTTGAAGACATGGTGTAGAAAACATCTTTATATTTTTATATTGATTATATATTGAAATTATAAATTGTAGGATTGTTATTAAATAGAACTGACTGTTAGAATTACTTTTTTAATGTGGCTTCTAGAAAATTAAGGATGGCATATATGGTGTGGGTCAGAGTCCTTATTTACATTCCCATGGGACCGCACCAGACTAGATGGTAGGTAGCACTTTTCTACATCTGATGAGGACAAGGAATGAGGAAGTGCACTAGCCACACATTAGAAAAAGCCTGAGAATTTGTAAGGTTTCTGAGCATTTCAACAGGAAGTGTAGATTTACATCAAGTGGATTTACCAGAGTACCATACCAGCATGGCACAGTGGCTCAGCCTACAGCTGCTGAAATCGGACTATTGGCCTATGAAGACGTGCAGCAGATGTACCTTAGGTTGCCTGGGCAGGAGTGAATCCTAGGTGCTGAACTCAAGTGGAATCTCTCATGATGTCACTTTGTTGACTACAAAGTGGCCATAGCCAAGCCTGAGTAATCACCACAGGCTTCCACACATCACCCAAGAACAGCCTTCTACGCGTGCAATAAAAATGCAAGATAGGGTAGACTTGGGCAACTGAAAACTTCCAACATAATCCTTAGTGACTCAAGGTTTCTGCTGGATTCATAAAAATGCCTTTTGCTTGTCAAAAGGCAGACTATAGTATTTTCTCCCCACACTTTCCCCTCTCTCTAAACTTGTCTATTACCATTAGGATATTCTGCACGACTAGGACAGCTCGCCTAAGTGGGGACAAGACTTGCCAATATGTTATCAATGTCATGAGCTTAAAAATACATGTTTGGGTGTTCACCAGAGTGAAGATTTGGGTCTAATCACCCCCTTTCCACCTCTCTTTTGATGAAAATCATCAAAATGTGAGATGAAAGGATCTAATGGGTTGTCTGAATGTTTTTCCCAGCCCTGTTGGAAATGATTGAGGCATTGGCTCTTCAACATTTCCTCTGAGAAAGCAATTCCAAAGGTTGGTGTCAACTTACAGCTTAGTAATGGACTAATGCACATTATCCTGTATGCAACTCTAAATTATAGCCTGCCAGCTGTGATTCTGGAAGTTTGGAATAGATTCCTTTCCAAGATTCTAAACAGAAATGGCTTTGACTGTTGCGGGCATGCATCTGTCTAACCCTTCTACAGATGGCATTGTGGCGGTAACATTTCCATTGATTTTTAACATTCGGCTCCCTAGAAAATAAAAAATACCCAAACTTCAACAGCACTTTGCAAAATAATCTGATCCTTCACAGATGCAGAGTCAGAGCTTTGTTCACCGGTGAAATTGGTGCTTAAACTGGAATCAAGCTTCTGTGCGTCTCTTTTATGCCTGCCTTATTAGATGGAGAGGAATTACATTTTACTGGATTTGAAATAGTGCTTCAGATGGTCTTATCTTCCTTGTTGTTGTTGTTTTTTTTTTTACCAGTTAATACGTATGGCCAAAACTCATAAAAGGAGACTACAAAATTGTGATAAAGTTCTTTAATGTGTAGCTTACTAGATAGCTTTTTAAAATCCAAATTTAAATCAGGAGCCATGCTACACAATTTAATTGGCAAAAATCATGTTCAGGATTGAAATTGGTGTGGGTGAAACACTCCCCTTATCACTTCAGCAGTGGTTAGAATCATTGACAAATTGCCAAAACAGCAGCTCGCTAGTTATTTACCATCAGAAGCTTTGGAACAATGTACATACTGAGCAATTCTATTTCTACAAATTATTCCTGTTCAAAGTGAATAAAGATAAGAGAAAATATTTAACTGGACTTCAAGAATGTTCATTGCAGTATTGTTTGTTATACTACAAAATGAAGAAAATCTAGAAATACTAGTACTAGGGAACTAGCTGTGTAAATAAAGATGCGTCCATAAAATGAAATACTATGTAGCCATTTAAAATGGCACCTTATGACCTTTTTTTAAGTAGAGAAAAAAAAAAGAAAGAAACAAGCTCCAAGATATATGGAATACAAAAAAGTACATGAATGTGATTTGATAGTGATAGTATCTCTTACCTGTATGCGTTCAAATAAGTGTAAGAAATTATTATAATAGTTTTTTCCAGAAGTTAAAATTTTAAGGGTTTTGGCTTTTGCTTTTAAATCGATTCATTCTTTCTATTTGAGAAAGTACACATTCTTTTTCATAGGCAGTTTCTGCTATTTATTTCTCTATAAAATTAATTTTTAAAAAACTGAAATTCTTTTTCAAAACATTCAAGGGTTTTTCATCTTTCTGTGTGTAGACAGATGAATAAAATGTACATAAGCTTGGGAGAAGGCATACAGGAAGAGCTTGATGGAAGTGCATTTTGATTCGAGCTAGCAGCTTCTACACTAGTTGTGTTGTTGACTTTACTCTTTTACAATTTTTATTGTATTTATTTATTTTAGTGAGAGAAAAATTGCAATGAGACAGCTTCAAAACAGGTTGGTAGGAGAGCTACAACAATTTTTTTTTTTTTTTTTGGCTGAACCGAAGGATTGAACTCAGGCCCTCATCTCCCCAGCGCCAAGTTACAACAATTAGTACATTGCATATTGTTGTCTTTGTAGCCATTCATAGTACAAGACATAGACA
>PVKA01000212.1:25928-87861 GCA_004027165.1 Ctenomys sociabilis
ATATATATATATATATATATATATATATATATATATATATATATATACACACACACACAAAATAGTTAGGATATATATCCTAACTATTTTGTGTATACAGATACAAAATGATCATTTATATCTCCTTTTTTCATTTAGTTTTGTCAGAGATGGGTATTCCATTGCCATCCAAATATTGTAAGTGCATGAATTCAGCAAAATATTCCAATATAGTCCGGTAGTCCACAATAGTAGTGGGTTAGACTTTACTCTTCTATAGCCATTCCGCTCTGCCTGTCCCCTCCCGAGACTCCTTCTGTACAGAACTATTTGTCATCATTCATCATTCCTGTCTCCTATTAGCTTTAATTTAATACTCCATGTACAGCTCTGGTGGACTTAGACTGTGTTCAAGCTACAGCTTTCATTTGTTCAAATGTTTGGAATTGTAAATATGCTTAAAATATACAACAATATATAAATGAAATGTTTATCAAAACATTTGAATAAACAGACCTCATGAGTAAAGACTGTTATAACATAATAGCTCTGTTTAAAGGTGGTTGTGTTATGTTATGTGAACCTTTCCAAGCTAAGAGGGGAAAAATTCATTTTCAAAATGCTACCATAGAAGTTGCTAAAATAAGGGCTGGCCAGATAGCTCAGGGACTAATATGCCTGCTTAAGCAGAGTGCAGCAGATGGGTTTTGATCTCCAGCCTGCTGTATTGTCCTCCCCTGCCCCTCTCCCCTGCATTGGGGCCTGCTGAGAAAGCGATTGAGACTGGGCAATAGTGCATGCGTGTAATCCCAGCACTTGGGAGGCTGAAAACAGGAGAATTACAAGTCCCATTTATGTAATGAGACCCTGTAGACCCTATCCTAAATACAGGGAAAAAAGAAAGAACTTGCTAAAACTATATATATTCATATTCATTCAACAATACTTCCCTAGCCTTCAAGAAACTCACAGTAAAGTATGTAGGCATGAGGTAAATTCTCATATAGTGACAGGCAAAGATATAATAATAGGCAGAAGAGAAGCAAATCTGAGCACTAAGGAGTGTCAAAAAAGTAAAGGAACACGTCAGGGTTGGGACCATGGTAGAGGCCACCTTAAATGTCGTTCCTGAAGGACATTACTGGGTTAACAAAATGAACACATGAATGGTAGGTGAACTTAAAGTGTCTTATCAGTATTAAGCTTTCTGATGTCAGCAGCTACGTCATGTGGTGACAAGAGAAATCCCTATAATTAGAATCACCAGAAGTATGTAAGGAGCTAAGGTAGAGGTGGCTCAAGACAGAGTGAGAGAGCTAAGGCACAGTTGATCAGCATGAGGATGGGAGCAAAAGGCACACAGGCCTGTGCACCGAGACTACTAATGTGAAATCAACCCCGAAAAGAAGCTATTTTTAAGGCCAGCTTCCAGATAAGAGGCCACGGAGAGAGCTGTCCTTATTTACTACCTCCTGAAGGCCAGAACTGATGCCGCCTGCTTTTTCATTTCTCCAGTGCGGTTCTCTTTAGTTATTTGTTGACTTCACCAAGCCACCACATAATTTTACACAAGCCAGGATGGAGGGCAGCGGCGTCTGAGTTATAGAACCAGAGCCTGAAATAGCAGAAGGCTGTGTTGTGGTGTGGGAGGAAGCCCGGCCCTGCCTGGCCACACTGGGCCTGGTTTCAGCCCTTTGCTATCAGACCCTCCACTGTGGAGTAAACAGCCAGGCCAAGTAAGATGAGGAGCCTGCCTTCCCCAGCCCAGTTGAGTGTGGCCATGCTTCCCACCTCAGGGCCGCACACAGGTCTTTAGACATTGTGCTGGTCGTGCCTCAGCTCCAGCTCCAGTGTCAGATCCTCATTTCTGGCTTTCAGAAAACCTCTTCTAGGTATTTTCTCAATGTGACTGAGACTTGAGCTCTTTCACTTACCACATTTTTTTAAAGCCTCCCCTACAAACAACACGTTTTCCTGAATGCTGTGAGTTTCCAGGGTCCCTCAGCAATGTAGGAACTCAGGAGTGTAGACCTAGGGAAGCAATCAGCCCCATCTGAGCAGGAGAAGTCCTGAGGTGGGAGGAGCTGCAAACTTGATAAGGTGGCTTTGGGAACTGTCTTGAACCTGCTCTCCATGAACCTCCTTTCTACTCCGTCTGTGGACTCTCTGTTACAACTTCTACTTACAAGACCACAGGGGCAGGATTCACAGTGAGACCTACCAGGTTCCCGCCAACCTCTGTATTGGCATCCACCAAATGGAGATAAAGCCAGGTCTCTGTTCCTAGAAGTGACATGAGGACTAAATGTAGCCAGATGTGGATGTGAAGCACAGAGCAAGATTATTGCTATTGCCATGGGGCCATATTGGAGTGTTCCTCTATGGGGTCATGTTTGAGTGTTACACTGTGGGGCCATGTTTGAGTGTTACACTGTGGGGCCATGTTTGAGTGTTACTCTGTGGGGCCATGTTTGAGTGTTACACTGTGGGGCCATGTTTGAGTGTTACACTGTGGGGCCATGTTTGAGTGTTACACTGTGGGGCCATGTTTGAGTGTTACTCTGTGGGGCCATGTTTGAGTGTTACTCTGTGGGGCCATGTTTGAGTGTTACACTGTGGGGCCATGTTTGAGTGTTACTCTTCACAGCTTCTTTCCTTTCCCATCATTCTTTTTCCAAATTTGCTGATGTATAGTCAGGACAACAATATTTAGAGATTCTCGTTTTAAAACAAAAGGCCTCTCATGTGATGGGCAAACACTGAATGACTGGACCACATAATTGCCCCTTTTTATTTTAAGATGTCTCACTAAGCTGCTCAGGCTAGCTGTGAAGCTGTCATCTTCTGCCTCAGCCTTCGAAATAACTGGGACTATAGGAGAGTGCCAACACAGCACCTGATGGGCACTTTTATTACCCAGGCTGGCCATTGTGAGCATAGTTTTCATTCCATCTCTCTGAACCCTCCCCTCCTGTAGTGCCCACCTTAGAAAGTCCTTCTTCTTACTTTGTGCTTTGTGAAGTTACAACTAAAAGCCTGGCTCATGTCGCTGTCTGAGGACTTCCTTCACAGTGAGAGCAGAACAAATTACTCCTGGAACTCTTGCTACAAAATGCCTGAATCATCCTTCCTATGAAAAACAAATTTAGAAAAACTCATCTCCTCTTGTGGGCTATAAATTTCAAGCGGATAAAAATTATCCAGTTAGCTTCATCTCTGCCTCAAGCCTAGAAAGTCCGATGCTCTATTACTTGTATTAGGAGCTCTTCGTTGCTATTTGTAATTTTTTTCAAATATAATAAATATATAGATCAAAATTCAAATGAAGAGCATACAGCCGAATATTTTTCCAGAATAAGCACATCCATGCCACCAGAATTTCGATAAAGAATTTAAACCACTGAGAATTCTTGACCAATGAACTTGTCCTTGCTACCCCCAGGGGTGACCACTGCCTCCCTCTAAACCTCACAGATTACTTTATCTGATTACTAACCCTTTTAGAAATTTGACTGTGTTATGCATGTTCTTTCACAGCAGAGGTCTTGCCTAACCTAGTGTTTTTGATTCCTTTGTGTTCCCATGCCTGGTCATAGTTCATGCACTTTTAGGATAAGAGAACGTGCCATGGTGGGCATACACTATTATTTATTTAGCCATTCCACCATGAGGGACATGAGGAATAACTATCTTGTGAACTAGATGGAGTACTCATAACTGACTCTTACGAAACATTCTTAAGGAAAAGGTGACAGCGACGATGACAGCTGGGTTCACTCAGGCCAGGGAGGCAGTCTTGGTTTCTCACCTCTGAAAGGAGGAGCTGAGAGCTACCAGTGCCCCGCTGACACCTGGTTCAGAACAGGCCAGCCTGGTTTTCCCAGCCTATGAGTTCTTTATTCTGCTCCATAGTGGCTGACTGCAGCACTGATAAAAATCTGATAGAGATCTTCTGGGCATGTTAGTGTTCTTAGATATTGTTCTACTATTAAATATCCACATACAAATCTATAGGTAAGTGTGTTTTACTCATGATCATGGAGGCAGTCATTGTAATTACTTGTCAATCAGACTTGAAGCTGCCGTCTTAATTTCCAGCCTGTCTCAAAAGGTTTTTAAAGGATTTCACCAGCAGTCTTGTAAAACGTTTGTCAATAAATGATGAAAAGGTCTGGATATTTATATTTCGATGTTATCATTTTAATGAGTAACTGTCTACATGCCACCCACCACAGAAATGCTTTTTCCTCCTTTTTTGAAGAAGGTGTCTACGGTGGAGGGAGGTCTGGTTGCTATGGATATCTGAAATTCATGTTTACATTGTAAGAGGTAAGCTGAAACCTCACTATTTGGTCTCCACCTGAGTGGCGTTCACATTTAGAAATTACAAGATTGTTATTGGCTACCTGGGCCTTGAGGATGTGGCCGAGTCCTGGCAGTTAATTAAAACTAGACTGCCTTTCAATATCAGAGTTATGTGGCATGTTTTTGTAGGATCTCCCTGCAGTCTTCACTACCCTGCAATGTGTTTTTGATGTAAAAAAATATTTACAAAGGAAACATAACACAGGGAAGCTTGTCCTCATTCACTGGAAGGCTTGGGTGCTCTATGAGCTTGTTGGAGGAGGATTCTGCCCCAGGGTTCTCTGTCCTTTGACTCTGCAGGCCCTGCTGCAATATTTAATGTGCTCAGGGAGCTTAATGAAATAAAAGGTCTGGCATTTTCCTGGCAAGACAGCTCAATGTGTACCTACTGGAAAGATCTTAGAAAAGTGTCAAATCAAGGACTGCTACTTTAGGTGGCAGGTGAGATGGTTTTTAAATTATCCTTTTAGGTAGTATGATTTTAGTTGTTTTAAGAAACATTTTTAAGGAAATGTTCTACATTGTTGGTGAGAATGGAAATCAGTTTAGAGGTTCCTCAAAATACTAAAAAAGAGAGTTAGCATCTAGTCCAGCTATACTGTTCCTGCATATATTCCCACAGGCTTAAAGCCAGCATGTTAGAATTATGCCAGCTTGCCAATGTGTATTACAATGAAACAGCCTCAATGCCTACCAACACATGAGTGGGTAAAGAAAATGTGGTACACACATATAATGGACTATTATTCAGGCACAAAGAAGAAAGGCATAACATTTGCGGGAAAGTGGATAGAACTAGAGATCATCATCTGAAGTGAAATAAACCAGACTTAAAAAGTCAGGCAACACATGTTTTCTATTATATGAGGATTTCAAAAATATAGGACAGATGACAGCAAAGTAGAAAGCAGGCCATTAGTGATGAGGATGGGGGTACGAGGTAAGGGGTAAAAAGGGAAGAGGGCAAATGAAAGGTGAAAATAATCAAAGTATGTTATATGCATGCAGCGGGGTGTGTCAAAACAAAACCTACCATTGTCTATCACTAATCTATATGAATAAAATAAAAGGTTAATAAAATATGTTTTCAATTATAGAAGTAGTTCATGAATACAAGCCTGTGGATATAAGATGACTCCCCATGATTTTTCTTCATCAGTTCTACTTTCCTCCTCATAGGTGACCTTTTCATTAGGCTAGTATGTATTATTCTAGATAAGGTGCTAGAAAACTGTGACCCGGTAATCAGTCCAGCTCCGAACCTGTCTTTGTGAATAAAGTTTTATTGAAATGCAGCCATGTTCACTTGTTCATATATGGTCTCTGGTTGTCCTCCCAGTGTACCAAATGAGTTGTGTAGCTGCAATAAGAGGTTACATGAGCTCCAAAGCCTAAAATAATACCAGCTGAAAGTGTTTGCTAACCATTTGCTCTAGTTATATGTTTTTCTTTGAAATTTTCTATATCTAATATGTAATTTTATATGTAATATATACATGTGTAATTTTATTTTTACATAAGTGGAATTCTGTAGTATGATGTTGTTCAATAGCTAGCATTTTTTCTTTTAACATTATACCTTCATTGCCTGTTACCCTTGTCTTGTTTAGCTGTCCATAGTACATGGAGTAAAATTTATTTTGTCATCTTCTACTGGGGGGAATGCAGCTGATTTTCAGCTTCTTTGTTTAAAAAAAGCAGCAAAAAAAATACTGACAAAAGTCTCTATTTTTCAACACATCTATTAGAAAATAACTTCTGCAATATGGTCATACATTTTACAACAGAGAGCCTCACCTGATAATCATGGCTGATTCAAAGAAAATAATCTTAATTAATCTGGACTTATAACAGTGACCACTGCTTGGGAGAGATCATTTGGTTCTCTATGTACCACACGGTGCTTCCCCTGGGAAAACAACCTGAACTGAATTGAAAATCTCTCTTTAACAGAAAGAAAAGGGAATCAGAAGTGTCTTTGTAGAGTACTTATGACAGCACCTCTGGGAACTGTAGCCTGAGAAAATGTCAAGATTTTAGTATATGCCATAGGAATATGAAACTGGAGTACCAAGTTGTTAGGAACTGTTGAGTTGAAACTGCTCAGATTTTAAATGAGAACAGTGAGCCTGACAAATGTTAAGTGATTTACCCAAGAACATAAATGCTAGGATTTTGTGTGTTGTTACTGTGGTGCTTTTTTCTTTTCTTTTCTTTTTCAGGTACTAGAGATTAAACCCAAGATCTTTGCACTAAGCTACATCCCCAACCCATTTTAATTTTTGTTTTTAATTTGGAGATAGGTTCTCCTAGATTGCTAAGAGGCCTAGGCTGGACTTAAACTTACAGTCCTCCAGCTACACCCTCCCTGAGGTCTGAGATGACAGCAGTATGTCACGTGCAAGCTTTATAATGGTAGATTTTGATTATGATTTAGCCTGTCAGCTAACTCCTCACCTAGAGTTCAAATGTCTGCTTTTTTAAAACAAAAAATAAAACTTGAATCATTAGCAGCACATCATTTAAAATGTTAATTGCTATCAAAGTATTTTCATTTGTAGACTTAGAAAAAACATGACATAAGTATGAAATTTCATATTACTGTGGTTTTACTTCTGATAAATACTTATTGTTGTCTCCCCAACAGTATAATAAGAAAAGATCTAACAGTTTGGAAATTCATATAGTACCTGACAATACCTGGGTATGTTTGGTCTATATTAAAGTCTGACAATCCCAGCTGAAGTCATTTTAATGCATTGATGTGATTCAAGACATAAGCCCAATAAAGGAACATGATTTTTTCTAGAACTGTAAGGAAATAATTTTGCTTCTAATTAAGTGAAAATAATAATCACTGGTCATGTGAATTAATATTTTTGGTAATTTAGAAATGTTACTAGCACACACACACACACACACACACACACACACGAAGAGGTGGTTCTGAGTGTTGCTTTCATTTTGTTTCATGGGTTTAGCAGAACAAACCTGATGATAAAACTAGCTAACAGTAGCTAAGGAGAAAAATAGTATCACAGCTGGTGGTGGCGGTGGTGGTATTATTATTTTTACAAAGAAATGACTTCTAAGTCTTGAGAATTCCTGTTCATAATAGACAAAGCATTGGAATCCAAGCCCTTGTACAAGTGATCTAAGACTACACTAAAAGTATTGCCATAGTGTGCTTTAGTACCTCCCATGAGACCCGTAAACATAATTTAGTGTACTCCTGCCTACTGTTTTTCTCCTTTGCTACTCTGAGCTAGTTTTATCCTCAGCCTTGTGGTGCTGTACCCATGAAACAAAATGAAAGCAACAGTCAAAACCATCTCTTTTTAATTCATAAATTCAGTCTGGGCTCACTTGTCAGTGCCAAGGAAAGATGTGCCTAGACAACAGTCACAGCCCATATTCTTTATAGGAGGCATGAGAGGCTTTTTACCAGTGATAATGGTCTTTCTAGAAGTTCCAGCAATAATTGCCCAGTGGGCTTGAAACAAGGAGAAGAGGGAAATGACCAGAGAGAACTCTGTCATTCAATTTCTTATCCTAGAGACCATGGGAAGAAGAGGAAAACAGCCTGGAACAGTTAAGTACTGCCAGGCTCAGCACTGGAAGAAGTGAAATAATGTTGGACATTTTGCTAGAAAAATAGTCTCTAAATAGCTCAGGAGTGCTTATAAGAGGTATAGGTTTATAACTAGGTGATAGCAACAAACAACAAATGACAGACAAGACCTTTGTTTACCAAATTATAGTGCTTATTAAGAAAAGCAAAACAAATGACAAATAATGCAAGTAGGAAATTTTCTTGCGGTTCCAGAACTAGAACACTTAAGGCCTGTGTTGTGGCTGCGTAGCTAAAATACTGAAATAGCTCCTTGCAAACCAGTCATATATCCAGAAAAAATGGTTCTTTCTTACGGACACAGTTACGTTGTATCTTGGTTTCAGATGGGTAGAAAATGAAGGAAAGGCTACATTACAAAACACCACGGCCATACTAAGGTTCCTAGAAAGAGAAGGGATTTTATCAGATGTCAGTATCATTACACCTATGATCCACTAGGTGGATTTTACTTGTAAATTTTTAAAATCTCAGTCTGGCTTCTTGTTGCTTTGAACTTCAAAGAACCACCTATTGCCATCACTTGAGAATACAACTCCTTTCTATTACTAGTATAAAAGATAAATGTACACGACACTACAATTTTTGGGGGGGCGGTGCTGAGGTAAAGCTACAGTTTTTTGAAAACCACTTGTAAGTACTTCAGAATTAATACAAAACACTGAGACATTCTGTCTTTTTACTTTTATTTGTGTTGCACTAAGAATACTTAACAGTTGCTCTTTTCTCTTAGCACATTTTAAAATGTGTGCTTCGTTTTTATTGCGAGTCAGTACAATGACATATGAATCATCTCTGGCACTTGTTCATTTTCCTGGACTGAAATTATGTTGGGTGATTAGAGACTTCTCACCCCCTCTCTTCTCAGCCTCTAGTAACCCATTCCATTCTGATTCTGTAAATTTAACTATTTGAGAGACCTCATGTAAGTGGAATCAGGTACTTGTCTTTCTACGATGTGTCTGTTTCACTTAGCACTATGTTCTTAATATTCATCCAAATTGTCTTCTACTGCAGAATTTCTTTCTTGAAAGTTGAGTAACATTAGCTTGTATATATATGCTGCAATTGTTTTCCTTTTCTTTCATTTTCTCTTTTAAAGCATTTATATTATTTCAACATCTCAGGTGCAGCAGTTAGCATAAGGAATCTTAATCTTGCTTTAAAATCTTGACAACAGTTATTTTGAATAAATACTCAGAAGGGTTACCAGTCGTGTATTGGTTATATTTTTAGTTTTGTGAGCAATTATCATATCACTTTCTATAGTGGCAGCACCCTCTCGCATTCCCACCAAGTATCTGTAAGAGTCAATTAAAGATCTCCAACCTAGTGAAGGAAATAATTGATACAGTGAAATAGCAATGCAGAGAATGAGAAAAAATATTCAGAAATGAAGCGCCTGATGGGAGGTTAACTTCAAAAAATGTAAGAAGGTAAATACTTTATTAAATTTTTACAACTCAAAAAACAATACTGCAAAATGGTCCTTCATTTTATATCCCCTCTTTTGTTTACTTTTGTCAGAGATGGGTACTCCATCGCCATTCATATATTGTAGGTGCATGAATTCAGCAAAGTAATCCAATATAGTATAATAATCCATAGTAGTAGTGGGTTATCTGCAATGACTTCAGCCTTTTACAGCCCATCATATTAATATGGCTTTACTTTTTATACCTCACTTTTATACTTTTCTGCTGGATGGTTAAGACCAAGATAAAGGAAGACATATATAACAAAAAATGTAACTTTTGTACCTGACAATATATATATATATATATATATATATATATATATATATATATATATATTTGCATGGATATATAGCTACTTTCTCTTAGTTCAATGAGAACAAAGTTTTGAAATAATGTTTAGACAAGATATCATGCCTGCATCTTGTATTATGAAAATTACTATGAAGACAATAATATGTAATGTATTCATTATTATAACTGTCCTACTAACCTGTTTTGAAACTGTCTCATTGCTACTCCTTTCTCAATAAAATTAATAATAAAAAATTAAAATAAAACTTAATAATGATTCAAAAATACACTAAGAACTGGAATAGATGTTCCTCTAAAAAGGACAGAATGTGGCAAGATGGTCAGTATCAATGATGGTCAGAAAAATGAAAAGCAAAATCATATGATGTAACTTCTCACACCTGTCTACATGGTTACTACAAAAAAGTAGGAAAAAAGACAAAGTAGGAAAAAAAGACAAGTGTTGACAGTTACATGGAAATTTTTTTTGGTCTCATATACATACAATAGCATAATGGAATTCCTCACTGCAGTTAACCAAATGTAGCTGTGTATATCTCAGATTAGCTAAGATACTCTCCTTCAACAGGACAGTACCAGAATGAAGAAGGGTGCATGTGCGATAGGTATGATTAGAAGATGTCATCATTGGAAAATTAATGAAGTGTGTATTTGCCATCTGAAGCATGACGTGCTGTAAGATTCAAGCAGACGCGTGCTGGGAAGGACCTGTGAGTAACTAGGAGACTGATGCCAGAATAGTAGCTCAGTTTTAGTAACAGATGTCCTTTCCCCCTGGACTCGCATCAGTGGTACCTTCAGTCTAAACAGTTCTTCCTAAAAACAAGATTCTCACAGACTTTGGAACGGATGCTAAGGTCAAGAGTCTGCCTGGATGTCCAGGTACAAGGGTGGATTTTCATCTGTATCTGTTTTCCAGGTAAAACAAGGTGTCTGTGATAAAGCATACCCAATGCAGAAACAAAAACACTAACAAAGCACAAAACATATTTGGCAGAAAATGATAATGCAAATAATGGATGAAATTATCAAAATTAGCATGTTTTGAGTAATAAGAGATTAGAAAGCAAGAACAGGGTGCTGTGAATAAAAGGACAAGAATTTTTAACAGTAAAAATGTATAATTCCAGAAATAAGCAATCACACATAACCAGGGTATGGAACATTTTATAAGTATATGAATGTGTACTGAAAGTGAATGTCCTTTTTTAAAAAGGGTGGGTAGAGGGAAAAAATTTTTAATTTTAAGGGATAGGTAGAGGGAAGATTTGGGACAGGGCTCTATCAGGTTAAAATATTCTAAACAGACACAGCAGTTCATTCTTACAGTATTCTCAGTAGCCATATTATGAAAACAACTAATTGTCCTTTGATAAGTGAATGCATATAGAAAACATGGTGTGCGTACATGTGTGTATGTCTGCATGTGTGTATTACAGACAGAAAACTATTCAGCCTTTAAAAAAAGAAATCCTGCCATTTATACAGCATGCACAAAACCTGAGGACATTTTTCTAAGTGCAGTTAGATAGAAAAAAGACAAATACTGTGTGATCTCATATATAGGAGAAATATTAAAGCTGTCAAATTCACAAAAGCAGAGTGGTGATTTAGGAGCTGGGGGGTGAGTGAGAGTAGGAGGCATTCCCCAAAGGGCGCAAAGTTTCAGTTATGGAGAATGATCTGCATCGTGGGGACATATGTGACTTAGTCAACATTGACTAATGGATTGTATCTGAAGTGTCTTTGTTCCCCAAAGGTAACAGATATGAAGCGACAGACACATTAGTTGGCCTAAATGTCATACTCCATACCTTAAATATGCACGATATTGAATTTAAAAAAATTTAAAGACGTTTAGCCAAATTAAATGTGTGATACTTTATTAGATCCTGGCTCGAAAGAAAAGCACCCTTAAAAGAGATTTGGGACAGGTCATTTGCATATTCAACAATATTGCAGCATTCATTAGTTTTCTTGATGTATTAATGGTATTTCAATTGATAAGACAATGAGCTTGTTTCATGAGATACTTGGTGAAGTAATTAGATATGAAATGTCGTGGTTTCTGAAGCATCCCAAATGGGCCAGCAAAATGTCAAAAAGCATAGTAACTATTTCACTTTTTTATTTTTCTATTAAAGCAGCAATATGTTTTCACTATAGAAGAAATAAAACATACAGAAAGAAAAAGAGAGAAACTTCACAATAAGAATAAATTCAAGTTTCCCCAGACACCATTATCCCTGAGGACCTAAGTGTGTGTGTGTAATATTTATAATATTTGTATATTATAAACTTTTATATTTATTATATAGTCATATATATTATATATTGCATATATGACTATATATTATATAATATATAATATATGTGCAATATACATGTGTATATGATATATATACATATATTATGTATACATATATATTATTATAATATATACATATATATATCACACATAATGCACACATTCACACAGCACATAATCATCTTTTATTGATACAAAGGTTATCTTTTCACATGAAGTACGTAAATTTTAGAGTACCATTTCAGTGATTGGACAGCAAAATTACATTGTATGCATGACTCCTAACTTGGCTCCCCACCTTCATCAGTGAAAGGGATGTCACATGCAGTCCCTGGGTTCAAGGCGCTCTCCCTGCGCGTGTGGTATTTCTTACATTGCTTAGCCTGTAGTGCTGCTGAACGCCCTCCTGGTGAGACCTGAGCCATGAGTCATGTTTGCTTATCATCCATCCTGTCACTGGGGCTTTCCTCTCATCTACATTAGCCAGAAGGGCAAAGGGCGTTTCTATCTAGATGGGTGTATCTTACACTAACAAATTGGTTGCATATCTTTGCTCACTGATACTTTATTTAGCAGGCTAATCTGATAAAGTACCTAGTTTTCAAGTTACACTAACATTCATGATAGTAGTGACCTTGATAAAGTTTCTGGTCCCCAAACACAGCAGCCATTTGCTTGTGTCTGCGTTTCAGGGCAGCTAATGCAATAAAGAATTGCTATTCATGTCTACAAAATACATGTCTACAGATGGGGAAGTGTGTGGTGTTGGTCTAGTAGGAAATTTGTAGAATTCCTGTATATGAGAATTTATTTTGGAATGTCGGTCTGTTTTATTGTAATATTATTGTCTGGAATAAGATAACTGGCATTAGCTTCAAATAATGGCCCTACAACTTTTTTAATTTAGCCAAGTTACTGATTTTCTCAGATCAGTTTTATGATCTGCAATATGAAAGTGCAGTGTGTATGAAAACCTACAGTCTGTCTTATGGTCTAATGAAGTCATTTATTGAAAGCATTTTAGTGGTGGTGACAGGTGGAGACGTAAGCTATGGTACTGGTAGTGACTGGGTCAATAATTAGGAGCAGCAGCAGAAAATAGGAGCTGCAACAGACGAGCTATCAGTAATGGATAATGCTACTGAGGTATTGTAAGGCAAAAATTTTTGAGGATAGTTTGATCTCAATTTAATATAATTATGATAGCATTTTTTAGCCACTGTGCAGACTACTGTAAAATAATCTGTATGCATTTGGAAGAATAGGAAAACAAAAGGGAATTTAATTGCTTCTAAAATTTTATATAATGAGTATCAATGCTTTATTCTCTGCATAAAAGATCATATTTTATTATAAATTATAATAGTTCTTTAAGAATAAAGTATTCTAATACATTTCTACTAAACTTAGAGCATTTAAAATCTTGGTTTACTTGCCTGGTAAGTGCAAGAGCCTGAGTTCAATGCCCAGTTTCACCAAAACAAAAAATCTTATTTTAACTTTTGTAAATTAGCCAAAGTTTCCTTTAATTTAAATTCATATTTGTTGTCATTCTTGTCTTGCTTATAAAAAAGAATAAGTATTTATTTCTAAGTAAGTGATGAGAAATAGCCATGAGATTAGCTATCCCATAAGATGAATCACTTCAGAGTACCCTTTCATTTTTATTTATTTAAGGAATACTATTGGCACGCCAGTACTGGGGAGGCTGAAAACAGGAAGATTGCTATGAGTCTGGGCTGTGTAGTGAAACCCTGTACCAAATACGTTAAAAAATAAATAAATAAATATTTAAAAAAAAAAAGTACTCTTGCAAAACAGGCAAGTTTCTAAGCATTAAGTTAGCATCATTCATTTTGTTACCATTAATCACCAAATTCTTTATGCCCCAAGGGAATCTAATATAAATAAAATAAAATGAACCTGTCTTTTTATACTGGAGGATTTATAGAGGGGATGTTGGTTTTGTTGTTTTAATGAATGGCGGATGGAGTAGAAGTTTTCAAAAAGTACCAATATATCAAACTACAGAATAATATTAAAGGCAAAGAAAAATGGTCATTCTACCTATTTGAACTGTTTGGTCTTAAATCAAAATGTTTGAAGAAAGCACACAGATTCCTGGCATGAGGTACAGAAATAAACACACAGATAAATATAACCAAACTTATAAAATCTCGCCTCCTCCACAAATCTTCATAAGCACCCTAGCAGAAGGTGCGATTCTCATCACTTGTGACCCGCTCCATAGACAAATGCATGAGCAGTGATCTCAGTGCCGGGCCTCGCCCACAGAGTATGGGGGCACCAGCACAAACACACTGCCGTGGAGCAGATGGACAGCCCATGCTGCTTACAGTTCATCCGCTGCCAGAATCATTCATTCAGAAAATCTCTACTCAGTGCTGACTCTGAGCTAGGTGCTAAGGGCCTTACAGTGAAGAGGGTACAGTCCCTGCCCTCTAGGAGCCTATATCTTTTTTGCAGGAGGGAGAAAAAAAAATACAAAATGTGAAGTGAGCCAGAAAACAGAGATGACGATGCTAGCATGAAGAAAGAGTAGAGAAAATGAGATGGAGAAGCCTTCTGGGTGGGGAGCACTATTTTTTTTTTTTTAATTACATGGGCAAACAGAGCCTCACAGGTTGGCTGATATTGGAACAGAGGCACTGGGGAAAGCAGAGAAAGGGCAACTGGCATCCTGAGGAAAGGTGGCCTGCAGAGGCAGCAGGAAGGCCCCGGGCAGGGAACAGCTCAAGGAGTTGCAGTGCCCTCTGTTGTAAACATGGTAATAATCATGGAGATGTGATAAAATGGTGCATGAGAAGTTGCTGGGCATAGTGAGTGCTCCAAACACCTCCAGTGCATCTGTTCTGCAAATATTTACTCATGTTGGCATATGTGTTTGTGTGTATCATGATGATATCTTTCTTGACAGTGATGTACCTGTGGCCTCCGCAGCTCACCAGCTGGGCCTGGAGCTGACAACTTTGACTCATTAGAATAGGAGTGGGTTTAGGGTGGCTGCCTTGAGCTGGTTTATGCACAGGAGACTGATGTGAAGGCTGGCTAACACTTACAAGGTGATGATTGTGAGTAAATGATTTGTTAGACTTTGATATGGATTCACTTTTTTAGTCTGCATGCTTGTATTCACCCACCTAGTTTGCCCAAGGACTCACTGAGGGAAATACTATTGCTAAATGTGAGGCATGTTCTGACCTAAGTATAAGCTCTGGGAAACTGCAGCATGTGGAACAAAGCAACTCAAGAGTAAACTTGTAGGAAGAAGTAGGGGTTAACAAAGCAACCAGATATTAGCTCATAGCAGAGTGGCATTTAGCTTTGTACAGATGTCTCATGTCTTTCTGGGCTTCCTGGATGATGGTGTGATTTTACTGACATTTTTCTGAGGTTTCCTTAGACCTTAAGTTCTCTCAGTGTTTCCTCCTTGTGACTTGACTCTTCCTGGAAAGGCATGTGGTTCAGAGCAGACTAGCGTGGATGGTGGTAATGGTGAGAAAAGGTGGGGAAAACTCAGAATTTGTGAAAAAATAAGAGTGTGATCAGGCAATAAAATGAACACAAGCAAAAAAAAAAAGGAACATAGGCAAGGTGAATGTTGTCATGGTGATGCATGTGTTGTACATGTGCTTCATCAGGAAATGCAGCTTTGGGGATTCCTTTTGAGGATCTCTTGGGCACTAATACCTTTGCCCCTGCCATGCCCCAATCCTCAGAGCATTGAGCTCCATTGCATTCCTGCCTGGGCAGGGCCCATTGCAGATAGGAGGAGGAGACACTAAATTCCACTTCAGGAAACCTCATCTTTGAGAAAAGCTGATTTGTCAAACGCTGAATGACTTTTTCCTCTTTTTGATGAAAGTGTTAAAAAAAATTAGTGTATCTGTTCAATAAATGCCTCAAGTGTAACTCAGACTAGTCAGAGAACTTGGCCTCTAATGAGAAATTTGTTTCCTGCAAGAAAAATTCTTGAGATTGTTTGAAAAGGAATAAGTAAATCCTGAGGCACTGTTAGAACTGGTAGATGGGGTCCATTCACTTCCTTTGAACACTCAGATGAAAGCAGTTCAGGATGGAGAACTCACCAGTGAGGATTTTAACAGTTTTTGTTCTTGCTCTTCTAAGCAGTTAACTGCCAGGCAAATGCAAGACATGGAGAAACACACTTTCCCTAGTGATCTAGACACTCTTCCTTTTCTGAAAATCAACACCCATCAGAACTGGTGTGAATTTCACTAGTGGAAGTCCAGAACAAGGTCTTCAATAAACCCACCAAAATAACCTGTGTGTTAGCTTCTCTTTTACTCTGGGTATTAACAAAGGGTTGTGGACCCGCTTGCCTTTAACTTCTCATCTTTATTTCTGCTTTTTTATTCTTCCAGTAACAATATTCCAAAATGTTTTTAATGTCATATAAGAAATCTTTGCGTTTTTAGGTGCTTTCACTTTTCATTATTTCCTTCCCCATCACCTGTGTAAATTCGTATCATGTTCCTAGACAACTTGACCTTCCTTTCATCAGATACAGAAAGTGGGAGAATGATTACTTGGAAAACATAAAGACCCTGTGGTACTTTTATGATGCTGAAAGGACGTACAGTGCAGGCACACCACCAATGCATCCTTCTAGGCAGTTTGCACATAAAGATGTCACTATCCACTGTGTTTCTAGAATATTTGCTAAGTTTTATTTTGCATTAGTTCAATTTGGAGGAGTTTCTTCCGTTTGAATTTGATTTTACTTGTTTGTTTGCCTTTTCTATGAACACACATGGATTTGTATTAATGCCTTTTTCTTTTTTTTTTTTTTTTGGTGGAACCAGGGATTGAACTCAGGCGCTTGCGCTTGCCAGGGAAGTGCTTATTCTACTGAGCCATCTTCCCTGCCCCTCCTTTTTCATCTTTTGACAAAAGTGTTCCTTAATCTGGGATCAGAGAAAAAAGAAAACATATTAATGTGTCTATTCTACTCAGTGAGTGCCATTAGGGCTTACAGAAATTAATAGCTTACATTACAAGGAGGAGCATTGTATGTCAATGTGTTGTTTTAACACCTGTACCTCTCATGGAAGGGTTTGGTGAGACTCAGCTGAGAATCATGATTGGAAAATCAGTAGATCAAACTAAGTGCAAGACCAAGGCTGCCAGGTGGCTTGGATATGCACATCCATAGACTTCCTGGAGCACCAGAGCCAACAGAGCGCAGAAACACCAGCAAACACATGCTGAGAACATGCCAGCAGCAAAGAATACAAAATTAGTCAAATATGGAATTATCATGACACAAAGTTTAAGGCACTAACAGTTCAGAATATGTGGGAAGCCTAGCACCTTCCGCTGAGCAGCCCTCTGTTTTCTCTACCCCTTCTCCTCCTGAAATTGGTGTTTCAACTTGTCCCAGTAAAGTGACCTACTCAGCCAAGAATGAAAAGAGATGAGTAAAATATCCTGGTGTGTTTTGGTAACCGTGATTATACCTTTCCAGGTTTTCATGAATGGCTTATTACTGTTATCACTCCTTTCTGCTCAACAGACAGTCCCCATTCTAGAAGTTTTGTGATATACTTGAAATTGATTTCCTTTTTCCTGTGCAGCATTTGTGACAATTGCTCCGTGAGGCTCTAGCTCTCCTCCCTGTCCCTGCCTCCAAATCTGTGCTCAAGAGATCTGAACACTCCCCAGCAGTGCCTTTCACAGAGCCCTTGAGGCCAGAAGGTCACAGCTGTATCGACCAAGCCTGACCTGGGTTGGAGAGTGCAGCTGGGTTGTGTTTCTAACAGTGCCACTCAAACACTGACCTACCCCGGGTCAGAGATTGGATTAAAATATCTTTTCTTATGGCACAATCCCAGTGTCATGTTTTACCCACTCCTCAAATACTGCTAGCTGACAAAAAGAAAAAGGAAATATTTTCCTAACACAGTGCTGTCCCTGGCATCTCTTTACGGTGGGAGGACTCCCCTTGCCCAGAATTCTTCCTGGGTGTGTGTATGGGGGTGTTGTTCCTGAGCAGGGAGCTGAGCTTCTGGAGCATGTTCAGGCCTCTGCTAGGGATGATTCGCTCCAGCTCTGCACAAAGCGAGGCCAGGAAGCCGCCTCCCGATACCTCATTTCTGCACGACTGTGCGTGTGCTTCTGCGGCTCTTCACAGCCTCATGGAACGTCCTTCTTTCAATCCCCCTCAGCACCATTTAAGTTTCATTCTTTTCACATGGAAAACAACTCAAACTGACAAACAGGGAAAGATCTTTTTATTTAATTAGGCTTTGGGGGCCTGCTTGATTCTGAATGTTTGTCTGGGCTCCAGTGGAATGAGTCTGACGGTAGCGTGTAAGACTCTGCCTTGCTGTTTTCTCTCTTATTTCCTTCTTTCCTTTCACCCCTCCCCTACCTTCCTCCTTCCCAGTTTTTATTCTATGTGTGGTAAGGCCAGTGCCCGCCCCCAAGATTGCCCAGCGGCTCCCAGGCTGGCGTCTTTCTGTCCCTCTGACTTTCATATGTGTTCCAAGTCGCTGTTAATGCACTCATCACGTCTGACATGAGGTGGGAGGGGTTTTTAGCTTATATTTGTCTCCCCTTTGCAACTCCCTTCACTGGTGGCAGAGAGTGACAACTAGTGATTACAGAAATCTTAAAAATGCCACTGGGAACTCAGCTTCAAGAAGTGACTGAAATGCACATTCCAGATGGGATCCCCTGAATCCTCCTCCCTGTTCCTTTTATCCCTGCTTTCCCAGAGCAGCCTCAGTCACCTTCTGTCTGCTTCCTGACCTGGAGGCTGTAGCTGCCATCGTCAGCAGCCTAGGGATGCATATGGCCCGGCTCTGTGCTCTTACACCACCCTCCCACACACAGTGTATTTTGAAGTGAGTGCTATGTTATTTCTGTACCAGGCAAAAAAAACCCAAAAAACGAAAAACGTTTTTGTGTCAATGGAGACATAAAATTTATAGGTACTACATAATGTGCTTAAAGAAAAACATGCTTTTTGGTGTACTGCCACTGTCTCCTCTTCCCACTCTCTTTTCTTTTTGTTTTTCAATGTGTTGCGTTTTTATCTTCTCCTTTATTTTTGGATGTTCTTGGTGCACCACTGAATCTGGAGTGGTGCACAGGGAATGGGGGTGCTGTCAGACTCTCAGGATCTGCCGTTCCAGCACAGCTGAGCTGCAGCCAGGCCACCAGGCTGCAGTGGGCTCCACAGAGTAAGTTGTGCCCGTCAGAGCGGCCGCAGCCTCCGCTGTGCACAGTGATGAACCAAGGCGCGGGTCCTAGCCTGAAGAACACCATGTAGCCACTCAGCAGATCTCTTTATTGGAGGCTGAGGGGACAGTGGCAGGGGATGGCACCTCCCGTGTGCCCAGCTGAGCCAGCTGAGCCAGCTCCCGTGGAGCACAAAGCCTACCCAGGCCTCCTTGCACGCGTCCTCGCCCATCCGAGTGTATGTTCATCATCTCTCGGCTAGCAGCACGTTTCTGGAAGCGGATCTAGCACCTTGTGAAAATGAAGCACTAGGAGTCTTAATGAGCGTAAGCATCTTATTCAGTTTTATAAGTTTTCTTTAAAAAAAAAAATGAATGATGTCTCTTTTATAGGAATGGAACCCATGTTTTGCAAGATATTTTCCTATCTCTTCTCCATTTCCTTTCACTTTAAAAAAAAATGAAAGAGTAGGAGAGAGAAAGAGAAAGAGGAAGGAGAAGAAATGACATTTGGATTTTCACCACCTGGTTATGGTTAGTTCTTTATTTTAAAATCGCTTTCA
Organism: Ctenomys sociabilis; assembly: GCA_004027165.1. NCBI lineage: Eukaryota > Metazoa > Chordata > Mammalia > Rodentia > Ctenomyidae > Ctenomys > Ctenomys sociabilis. The sequence goes on from PVKA01000212.1 coordinate 45,791, forward strand.
AAACAGATCAGACATTACACTGTTAAAAACAATTTTCGCTGTAGGTATTGAATATCATACTGTGCTTGTAGTAATAACTGATAGATATCTAGAATAATCTTCAGTGTGGACTGAGACTTTAAAGAACTGTCAATCACTGAGTTTAACTTTAAACACAGATGATTTGAATTCATGCTAGCAGCGTGAGGAAGCCGAGAAGATGGAATAGCGCTGGTTGGGGAGAAGATGATAGGATTACCTCTACAGTTTGCCTTTCTTGCCGGTTGTTTGAGTCACTAAATCAAGGCAAAGTTTATGAAAAGCCTGTGGCTGGGTCTCCAACTCTTCATTCCTGCTGAGATTTTCCTATTATAAATCTGCTGTCAGAAATAAGTGCTTTACTTGTGACTTAATTTTATACAGGCGCAAACACCTTGGTTCAACACTCGGGCCACACAGCCTCGACTGTCTTGAGGGTAACAGAGATCTCATTAACTCAGCCTGGCGCGAAGAAAAGGGCCCCGAGCTCCGGACATCATTCACTCTCTGCGCTCTGTGGCCTGGAGGACCCTAGAGGGATACGGGCTCCAGTGAGGCAGTGAGGCCGCAAGGGCTCAAGGGCTGCGCCGGGCGGAGGAGGGGCAGAGGATGTGTGGACTCAAAGGTGTTCTTTCTGGCAAAAAAAAAAAAAAAAAAAAAAAAGACGTCACTTTTAGACATTTTATCCCACTTCTTTTTTTAAATCAAGTGTTTTTACTTTTATTGTTTTATATATTTAAGACAGGGTCTCCAGAGACTCACTACGTAGATCGGACTCGCAGTGATCCTCCTGTTTTTCAACCTCCTAAATGCCAGACTATGGGCGCATGCTGCCACACCCAATCACGGTCGCTCAGCGTGCCCGGGGTGGGGGGGTGGCAGGGCCGGCACGGCATGCCAGGAATCGAACCCCGACCTCTGCACTCTGCCTAAGCAGGCGCGTTAGTCTGCTGAGCTATCTGGCCGGCCCTCTATCAGTTATTTAAAAATCTTGACCCTGCTGTATTACTAGCTAGACCAGTGCAGTCCCTGCCGGGATCCACCAACGACACAAAACCATTCATATTTAAAATATTTTAATTCAAATAAAGTTTCAAATCTAAGCCTTACTTTGAGGCAGCCCTTGTTTTGAGAGCCAAGGAGCTTTCTTGTGGTCAGCAGTACTGTACAGGAAAAGCCATTTCCCCCATCAAGGACATGCGTCAGACACTGTAGATGCCACGTGTAGACTCTTGGTCTTTGGTCACTTGATATATTACACTGTTGGAGCAATTAAAGAGCATAAGGGACAAGAACTGAATACTAAAATATAAGCACATTTTCAATCTTGATATTTTGGTTTTATATTAGTTTTTTTTTCCTGTTAAAGATTCCTTTTTTTTTTTTTTTGTCTTCTCTAAAGACATCCTTCTGTGCAATACATGTCAGTACAGTACAATGCATGTTCCTCAGAGCGGGTCCGTGATAATGGCATGTGTTCCTCATGTGCTCCCGTCCACAACTGTTAGCCATCAGTCTCAATGAGGTAAGGAAAGGCCCTGAGGAAGTCTCATATAGGCTCTGCAGCATTAGTGTGAATTTCATACTTCCTACTGGTGGTGAGAAGTGTGTGACAGATGCATAAGTTAGTCGGCTTCATTTATCATTCCACTATGTGTATCAAAACATCACATGTTGCATCATAAAAATACACCATGTGTCTTGGCCACTTCAAAAAGTGAGTTAGTTTTCTTTTTAAAAAAATCAGTTTGTGACAGATTAGAAATTTTTGAAAAAGCAACTTCACCATAGGGAGTTAAAAAGCAGAGATGGAGGGAAGGGATCATGGTTGGAAACACATTAACCAGCTTTCCTGAAAAATTCAGACAGGACCTGCTTATATGAAAGGAACAGATGCTTAATTCAGTAATAAAAAACAGGTTAAATTTGTAATTATTTGATGTGACTGTGAACATAACCTGCAGTGGTTCTCTCATTCCTCTTAATGTATGTTAGGAGTGTTAACACCAGGTGCTCTTCCCTACAGACCCAGGCTCATTTTAATGTGACAGTTCTATCCCAAGGATCTTTGCCTGGAGTAGAAGGAATGGGAGTCTGTTCCTGAGGGTCAGGTGGTGCCTGTTTATTTCATTTAGCCAAGCTTGGAAGGCTTCTCCCCTAACTAATAAAAGTAGCTACTGTTTAAAGATGATTACAGTATTTTTGAATTGAAAAATGGCAAGCTTTACCATCTCTGCACAAAGCAGAGGCTTCCCTGTGATGTGAACAACCACCCATAACAAGAGTCCTCCTGGCCTCATTCCATTTCCATTGCTGGGGTCATGTATCCACGGACCCTTGTCTTCAGGGGCCAGATGCCGTGGGGAGCAGGCACACACTGCAGAATGTATCCTCCTTTCCTTCACCTTTCACACCCACTGGAAGCGTGAGCAATACCTTCACTAGGAGGAGAAAAATAAGCTGAGTGCTGTCAATTTGTGACAGTTGCAGAAATGTGTCTTCAGAAAATGAGTGAATCTGAAATACTGTAGACCAAGCATGCTCGATCTTGGCACTGTGGGCCTTGTGTGCCATTTAAGTCTGCCTAGGATTGCTGTCCTGGGCTTTGTAGGGGGGCAGAGCACATCTCAATCCCTACATGCTGTATTCTGGCTATACCATCCACAGATGTGAAAACCAAAAATATTTCCAGGTATTCTTAAGTATTTGCCCAAAGGGCAATATCTGTCTAGGTTAGAACCAATAGCATAAGGAGACTCACAGATGATTCCACAGTGTCATTACTGTTTTTCAAAAAGATCTAGTAATGTTTTTCTAGGATTGGCCATGAAGACGATAAAGAATGTATACCTTATGGCACTATTACCAAAAAGGCTATCTAAGTACCCGTTCCTAATTTAATTTCCCCTAGGTTTATGTAGAGGAAATCTTCAAAGAGATGTAGAGGGTGCAGTGGCAGCCCAGATCATTGAACTTAGGTGGTGCACATGGCAACGCTCTTTGCTCTGTCCTCATCTCTGTCCTTTAAAGTCAAGCTCATGCCTGCAGTAATCCTCAGCTCCAGCTGAGTGCCCATTCTGATGAACCAGGGTTTACACACTTCTCTAGTCTTACAGACAGAACTTACAGCCTCACAAATCTTAAAATTTCAGGTCAGCAAGATAGCTCAGCAGACTAAAGCGCCTGCTTAGGAAGGCTTAAGCAAGCTCCAGGACTGCAGTCCAATCACCAGCCCCACTGCCCAGGGTGGGTTGAGCCTGCCAGAGTCTCAGTGTAATGGCACATACCTATAATCCTGGGGAGGCTGAAAACAGTAAGATCACCACAAGCCCGAACTGCATAGTGTGACCCTGAATCACCCAAATACATTTTTTAAAAAACCTGAAAATTTCATATTCCATTGCCTGCCCTGTGCTCTGCACTTATGTTCTGCATCCCCAGATCCTAGCAAACCCAATAGTAATGATGTCTCAGAGGAGAGCCTTTCGAGAGCTCTTTATCTCCATGTTGATCACTGACTGCAAAGACCGTTTCTTTTCTCTTGCACAACTTTCTTCCCGTGAAGAAATTTTTTGTGGCTCAGTGGTCCTTTGGACATTGAGAATCTTTTACTATGATTACAACCATTTCGCCTTAATAATTGATACTTTGTGCCCCTTTGCCGCTGACAAAGCATGTCTATATCCCTTGTCTCATAGTTTCGTAGGATGCCTCTGCTAGCTATGTAAGTAGCACAGAAATTAGCATCCCTGATTTACAAGGAATAATGGTTCTTAGGGCTGGCAAGATAGCTCAGCGGACTAAGCGCCTGCTTTGGCAAGCGCAGAGACTAGAATTTGATCCCCAGTCCCTCATCCTGCACCAGCCCCACCCCCAGGGCATGCTGAGCTGGCCACTGACTGTGAGCCAGGCATGACACACGCCTATAATCTCAGTACTTGGGAGGCTGAAAACAGGAGGATCACTAGGAGTCTGAGCTGCATAGTGAGACCCTGTACCAAATGCATAAATGAAAAAAGAAAAAGAAAAGAATGATTCTTAAAGAAGCTAAGGAAATTAGCTATTGCATATCATATGACAAAAGATAATGAATAAAACCATTTTTTCCAGGCTATCCCTGGAATAATAGAGTAACACAGAATTTCTTTTATTATTATTATATATTTTTTGGCAGACCGGGGATTGAACTCAGGCCCTTGTGCTTGCCAAGCAAGTGCTTATTCTACTGAGCTATCTCCCCGGCCGCACTACAGAATTTCTGATGAGTAAACCTTTTCTGGGTCTTTGGCAATTCTATTTACCAAGAGATCCTTAAAAGTCTTCATTTTTAACAGCATTTGAAGCAATTATTACTTTATAATGCTTCTTCTTAACAAAGCTGAGTAGATTAAATAGCAAATGTTTATGATCCTAATTTTCCTGGCATTTGTCCTGGCATTTAATCTCTGCCCCATCTTAGTCATTTCCTCATTGCTGGATAAAACACTCAACCCCTACAATTTAAAGAGGAAAAGTTTATTTCAATTCATAGTTTGTAAAGGTTTCAGCTCGCAGTCAGCTGGCTGTAAGGCAGAGCAGAGTGGGAGGAGAGAAGCGGTCTGTGGCAGGGTAGGCAAGAAGTAGCAGCCACCGGGGAGGAGGAAGAGTACATGCCATTAGCCTGTGCCTAGCATGACTCACCTCTTCTCACCAGGCATCACCTCCCAGCATCACACCCAGCTACAACCCCATCAGTGACCATTCCGGCACCACACACCTGTGACCTGCGTCACACACCTGTCCGTGAGTGCATGAGGCTTCAGAGAGACATCTGAGTGGAAGCCACAGCAGATATTGTTTTCTCTATTGATTACTACACTTTCTCTCCCATCCATTCCTATGGGCACCAGGCTGTCAGTACACCTTACTGCCTACAGTTCTCTAAATACCTGCTATCCATTATTCTTACCTTTCCATTGCTATATGAAAACATAGTGAATATTTACATTTTAAAAACTTACTACAATAAAGTTGTTATTAATCCTCCCAGATTATCCCACTTTGTTTTGGACACATCCTGACATTCTTACCACTTTCTGAAGCAGTTTTAGAGGTGTTCTTTCCTAACTATCTTTAGCTGAGCCATCCCGGCTGCTGCAGTGTCCTGAGTCAATTCAAAAGACTTACCGTTCATTGTCGTTTTGACTCTGGGGAACAGCCAGAAATCATACAGGGCCAGATCCAGGAAATAAAGTGGATGACACTGTCATGTTTTTAGGAACCTGCTTTTTGTTGGATAGCAGCATCTGCTAATTTTTTAAATCATATTTTATAAAGACACTCATGAAAAAAAGACTTCTGGAACTGCTTCAGGAAGTGGCGAGGATGGGGAGATAAGTGTGTTTTAATTGAATAGAAGTATTTTGAGAGCGATTAATGGCAGTGTGTCTTATGCTGTAGTGCTGTAGTGTATTTGTAAAAGAATAAAGCATTCACCATATCTTTGGCCATTGTTTGTACACTTTCCCCTCTCCTCAGAAGAATAGCTGGCATTCCTGTCCCTACATTTTCCTTATATTCAACCATGACTCAAGATCCAACTTGAATTAAACTATATGAAACATCCACTTTCCTGACTTGTCTCCCTGGCAGAAGCTCACCTCATCTCCATGAAGTGCCATGTACTTCTCCAAGTGGCTTCTCTTGCAGTGTTTATATGCAGTTGTAATTTCTGTGCCCAAATGCCAGATCTTTACATTCAAATGTCTTATTTCATTTCTGCAGCTCTCCTGAGGCTTAGTGGATGCCTTGAGCATCAAGTTATCAAGAACACATGTCCATTTAGGAGGAATAGAAGAATTCTTGTTAAAGAGGGCAATTTAGGTTTCATGAGGACACCCAGCATGAAACTAAAATTGCTGAGAAAAAAAATTTCCCTTCTGCATGCTGCAACCCTTTGACTATTTTTCCATTTCAAACAGGACAACAGCGGTCATTATTTTTATTCCTCCCTTTCTATTCTCACACTCACACTGATCCCCTTTGAAGTGAAAGCACTGCAGCACCACTGTGGGTGTTCATCTGTTTGGGAGGACGTGCAGCAGAAAGTAACGAAGGCCGGGGTGAAGTGCTTCTCAGTGTATTCTCTAGAGACTTAGAGTCTTTTTCAGCCAGCCTGTTTCAACAGTTTGAAAAAATGGAAGAAAGAACCATGTCTGTCTAGACTGACCAGAAAGTAAAAACAAGGGGTACTTTGAAATCTGTGAATCTGACCACAACTGAGAGTTGTACTTATTCCAAGAAACTGGAAAATCAGTTTCTTGGATTAGACAAATACTTCTCTTAAGACTCACAAGCTGCTAGCTTTCTTCTTTTATAATTAATAGAAAATTATTACATTGACAGACAAAGTGCTTCATATTTGAGCCAATGGTTAAACATGACATTAAAACCAAGGGAAATTATTTAGCCACAAATAGAGTTGTTAATACCAGGATAAAAGCGGACAAATGTGCTAACGATCTCTGAATCAGGCGGTGATGAACTCTGATGTATTTTCAGATGAAAAATACATCGATTCTCTCTTGACTAGAAATTTAAATACTAGAATGTGAACATAACTGAAATAGAAGTCAACAAAGCAAACAAACAGCCCTCCCTCCAAAGATCTCATTCTGTTTCTGAAGAATTAGAATGCAAAGTGGATCAGTCATTACCATTTCAAGGAACCAGATCCATAGGGGTTGTAGCCCTCCGAATTATTTCCCGATTTCTGTCACAGGACTGGTATGACTTCACAGGCTTGAGGAATGCTGGGAGTGGGGTGGGGCAGAGAAGTAGATGATTTCTAGATGCAGTGGGGAGGCTGGGGAGATAGCTCAGCAGCCTAAGCACCTGCCTGGCAAATACAAGGACCAGGGTTTGACCGCTGCTACCACATGCCATGCCGTCCCGAAAACCAAGCATGTGACACATGCCTGTAATCCAAGTGCTGAGGAGTTCGAACTGTGTAGTGAGATCCAGTATCCCACAGATGAATAAAAAGAAAAGTAAATTTAATAAAAAGAATAAAGGCAGTAAAAAAAAAAAAGATGCAGTGAGACTCTGATGATGTCTTATGCATTGTGGCATCTTATAATGCAACAAATATTTATTATCACCTACAAAATGCCTTGCTCCTTTGTCCATCCCAAGGAGCTTTGAATAAAGCAGACACCCAGTCCCTGCTATTATGGAATTCACATTCTAGTTGTGGGAGACAAACAATTTTATATATATATATACAAAATTATTTAAAATCAGATAATGATCAGTGCTACAAAATTTGAAAAAAAAAATAAGGAGGGAAAGGAAATATGTTCCAGGGTAGAATGGAGTGGCATATGTTCCAATACTGTTTAGGTTGGGAGAAGGAAGGTCTTACAGACAATGCAATATTTGAACAGGAATCTAAAAATGTCCTAGGGAGAGATGCATGAAGATTTGAATGGTGTCCTAGACAAAGAGCTAGCAAGCACAGATGCTGTGAGGGGCGACAGCCAGGGCTGCAGCATGGCCCACGGCTGAGGAGGAGGAGCCCGAGGTATCCTGAAGGCACTGTTTTTATTGAAGAAAAGACTGTCTGAGCACAACCTCCCTGCAAAGAGTGTGACCACATCTGTATCTATGTGTGGTTTGTGGGTGGCTCTCTCTCCATGCTGCAACTGTCACTGAGACTGGTGAAGGCAGGGAAAGCAGTGAGAGTCTGTCAGGTGGGGATGTGCCTGGCAGCATTTTCTGTCCCCTTAATGCATTGAGCTACCTCCAGCCTTCATGATCTGATAAAAGTAGCAAGATACTCATGTGGACTTGGCTGGACCACAGTGGAATTTAGAGCTTCAAATACTTGGATTTGAAAATTTCCTATGTTGTTTAGTAACTGGATGACTTTGAACTGTTTGCTTAACCTCTTTGAGCCTCTATGTTTTCATGAACAATAATTAAATGTTCCTTAGATGCTCCCCATAATTAGAGCATCTCCATTGTCTAATGAAAGCAATTCTATGCTGTATTAATATGCTGAGCTGTAAAAGGCTCAAGTCAACAACTGACATTGCCAGTTCCAAGGGTAACCCACTACTATTATGGGCTATGGACTACATTGGATTGTTTTGCTGAATTCATGCACCTATAATATTTGAATGACAAGGGCACAACTGTCTCTGACAAAACTAAACAAAAAAGGCGACATAAATGAAGGACCATTTTGTAGTGAAAAGGAAAAAACAAAACATATATATATATATATATATATATATATATATATATATATATATATAATCTGTATATACAAAATAGGATGGCTATACAGATACTTTCTCTTACTTCAATGAGAAGAAAAATTTGTGCTGGTAGTGTTTGGATAAGATATGTCTACATCTTGTACTCTGAATAACTACTGCAAAGACAACAATATGCAATGTATTGATTATCATAATTGTCCTACTAACCTTTTTTTGAAACTTTTTCATTCCTATTTCTTTCTCAATAAAATTAATTTTTTAAACAAGGAAGGAAATTCTAATAACAGCAAAGGGAAGTGGAGCACAAGGATATAAAGAGGTAGCACAAAGTCTCTTGCAGAACCAGGATGTGAACCTGTGCAGCATGGCGCCTGGAGCCACGTACTAAATGCATCTTGCAGGATTGTACGTGGTTTTACATATGTGTTTTGAGAGGATCATTTAATCTAAAAAGAAAGATTGCTGTTTTTAATGAATTCAAAACCTAGATGCTACTTCAATTTACTTGCTCAGGACACAAGAGCAACAACTATCACTTAGTTAGGTTGCCGACTGTCATCACTATACTCCTCCTAGCCCTACTTTACCCAGCCCAAGCCCTGGGTGGTCAGCCAGGGCAACTTCTGTGTCACATTAGTACATTGTTCCATCCTGAAGGGCACGGATGCTTGCTTTCCTCATAGTTAAGGTTACTTCATGTCCTCTTTTAACCAGAATTAAGAGTAATCACTTCCCTGACACAGGATATAACACATTCCAAATTTCCCAGGGCAGTTGCCTACTCTGAAGGAGAAGAGGAGGGTACTTTCTTGATGGATTGGGTCTTGGTTTTCCAAGCCCTCATTCAACTGCTCCTCCCAGCTTGGGTAGCAGCTGCATCTCTGTCCTGCCTCAAAATTAGCCCAATTAATCTCAGCTACAAGGTCTTCCCTTAAGCTTTCAGAAAGATTTGCTTGGCTTGAGAGTAAGAGATTATGTTGAGATCTTGTCTCTGTTGCTTCCTCTAGTTGACCTTGGTTCAATCATCTTGTTTTTCTCTGCTTCTATTTTCTCACATACAAAAGATAATTGTAGCTGGCTCTGTGAGTTACGAAGGAGATGGAGGGCTGGAGAGATAGCTAAGCAGCGTAAGTACCTGCCTGACAAGTACAGGTCCTGAGTTTGATCCCTGGTACAAAATAAAGTTCTCTGTTGGTTGGGGAGATAGCTCCACAGTCTAAGTGTCTGCCTGCCAAGTGCAAGGACGAAGGTTCGATTCCCCAGGATGGCATGCTGTGCCAGTCCTGGAACTCTGGGCACGCCATGCTGGCCACAGAAACTGCATGCCTGCAATCACAACATGAGGCAGCTGAGACAGAAGAATTGCTAGGAGTCCAAGCTGTATAGCAAAACCCTTACCCAATAACTAAATAAATAAATATTTTTTTAAAAGATGAAACAGGCAGATAAATATGTAATAATTACCACAAAGCATGGCATATATGATTTAGCAAATTGATAGCTCTTGTTCTTCCATGGCACCTAGAATAGATCTGAGCACCTAGAAAGTCAGTAAGTACCTAGTGATCAGGAGCTAGGACAGGAAACAAGTAAATAAAAAGAGCCATGAATCTCAGAATGAGCATATGCAAGAGTTGCTGTCAGTGATGGTGGGGACTTAGTGATCAAGAAAGGGGACCTTAAGATGTTGAGACCAAATGAGATGATTTTTCATCCAAGTGAAACCTAGGAAAAAAAACAAAAACACTAAGATAATGGCCTTTATAGAACAGTTTGGTGAATGAGAGATGTGGAAGTCTGAACCAGTCAAAAATGTTCATAGGGCCGGTGAGGCACTAAATGCCTGCTTAGGCAAGAGCAAGGACCAGGGTTCGATTCCCAGTACCACGTGCCACATGCAGTGAAGCAGTGACAGAGTCCAAGCATGGTGGCACATGCCTATAATTCCAGTACTAGGGGGCTGAAAACAGGAGGATCACTGAGACTGAGCTGCATAGTGAGACTCTGCACAAAATACAAAAAGTTCACTAGCCATTCCTATTGGAGCAGACAGATACAAATAGCTAAGAGATTCTATTCCAAGAAACTTAAAGTCTGATGATGAAGAAAGCATGCTAATATACCCAGCTGGGCTCTGCTTACAATTACTGTGTAGTATGTCTGTTAGTCAGCTTTCCATCTGTAACAAAATACCTGAGAACCACTATTTTATGTTTGTTTGATTTTGTTTTTGTTTTGCACCGCGTCTCAGTAGGTAGCTCAGATTTGTAGTGATCCTCCTGTTTTCAGCCTCCCCAGCGCTGGGGTTACAAGCATGCACACGCACCACCACACCTGGACTCGGTTGCCGGTTCAGCACACTCAGGGGCAGGGCCGGCACGGTTTGTGGCACCAGGGATCAAATCCTAGTCTCTGCGCCTGCCTAAGCAGACTATGCATATGCTTGCATAGTCTGCTGAGTTCTCTCACTGGCCCAGAATCACTTCTTTAGAAAACGGTATACTCTGTCTTGTGATTTCCATTCTTGGTCTCTTTATTATTACTTAGGGCCTGTGGTACCCTAATTCACCATGGTGGGATCGCATATCAAAGGAGATCTGTTTACCTCATGGTAGCTGGCAAAAAGAGAAAGGAGGAGCTGGAGTCCTAGTATTTCCTTCAAGGGCACGTCCCTAATGACCTAGCTTCCTTCCACGATGCCCACTTCTTAAAGGCTGCAAAAACACCAGCATTGCCACCCCACCCCCAGAGCACTACAGCCTGGGAACCAAGCCATTCACAATGTGTCTTTGGTAATAACTCAGACCTACACGTAGCAGTAAGTAGAGAAAGATAAATATAATCTTACATGTTCAGCTCTATTGGAAAGGGTGATTTCTTCTTCTAATCCCTTGGAGAACTTCAATATTTTTTTTCAACCAATCAAAAGCTGCAATTTTTATGGAACCTGGGAGGATATGATAATTTGAAGAATCAGAGCAGAGTTGGTCTTCTTTTCTGCACTCTACTAAGTGGGGCTATCCCATTGTACAACTGTAGGAGGCAGCATTACTATCACACTGTACACAAATAGGTTTCTTTAAGTTATTGAAAAAGTCGTTGTCTTTGGCAGCCCTACTTGTGTAGTCATAAAGGTAGGCACATAATAAATTCAAAGCACTTCAAAATACAATTGTTGGCTGTGTGGAAAAGAGGAAAGGACTCCTACTTTGTATTTCCAGGATTAAATCCCTTTTGCTGCTCAGTTTTACTTTTGGATAATACCATATCCTATTATTTATATTCTCTAATACATTTTTCAAATATGAAAATCTGCAGTTCCATTTAGTAGGAGATTTGCAAATGAAAACAGTGCTGGAATAACGCATATGAGCATATCAGCATGTTTTAGTTTTAGCAGTGACCGTAGATATGTTCCAAGAGAAGCTAGATCTCAAACTCTCCAGATTATAAAATGGTTATTATATTGTTTTAATGTTTGAAAACAGGGTAAAAATAAGAAGTGAGCTAAAAACACACTTTGCCCTGTAGATAAATTGTTCATAAGCATACCTGACACATTCTTTTATTGGTTGAGAAAATGTTCTTTTAAATGTTCAATTGAAGTTCTCCCAGGGATTAAAAGAACAAGTCCCTTCCAATAAAGCTGGACATGAAAGGCTTGGTGAGCTGAAGGTCATTAACATGAGGTCTTAAGTGGACACTTAGATATAATTTTACCCTTGTGTTTGTTTCCTCTGCTTAGGGAGCTCTATCCTTGGCCTTGAGGAGGACTCATCCCTCATTCCCTTGAGTCTTTCTTTCAAAGGCTACATCTCTTTAAGAACCCCACTGCTCTCTGTGTGAAATTGCTTGTTATTAGCAATTAGTTTATTTGGTCATGAGATGGAGAGATGGAGGAATGGGGAAGGGATGCTGAAGAAGAATTGGGATGTGGTGTCCGTGTACCAAATGCACTCAGGGGATGCAATCATTATGTACAGCAAACATGTGCAATAAAAGAGGAGATAGGTGGGGTGGAGCAGGTGGAAGGGAAGGGAACGGGGATGAGAAAAGTGTGCCGTGTGCATATACCAGCCTACCGCAAGGAATGTAACCATTGTGTCCTGCACACACATACTAATAAAGGCATTAAAAATTTATATTTGGGTTGGCTCATCATCTAACCCATCAATATAAACCAAATTGCCCTCTTCTATTGATGAAGAGCCCATAATATTCTGAGGAAGCCTGGGAGACAGAGGCCTGGAAAAAGTGAAAGGCTTAAAGATAGAGGAATGGAGTGTGGGGGTCGAGGGGGGAGATGCTGACAACAAACCTGGCCTCTTTCCTGCCCAACTGAGTCAAAGATTTTTTTGCACCGAGCTGTGCTGCAGAACTAGTTGGGGGCCGCGTGGCAGTGGGCTTAAGTGCTGAGCTGAGCAAGCCAATAGGGAGCCATTAAAGACTGTTAAAATTTTTAAAGAGCAAAGATATATGGAGGCTCGGATCAGTGGAACCTTCGAAAATCAAACACCAAACATCATCAGATTCCTTCCCGGATAGCTCTGAGAAAAGCATTGTTCTCTTCCTCCTCCTTTTCCTTTCCTGCAGACTGACTATTCTACATCAACTCAGTTCACTGCAGACTGCACGCGTATTACGTATCAGTGCCGTTACAAATTTCAGAAAAGTGCTAAAAGTGCTGTTTTATGGCTTGACTTCTCATCTTGAATATCTTCTTTCATCTCCTCCTATTTGCACAGCCCTGGGTGACATTGCATCAGGAAGTCAACTTTCCAAGTGCTGTCCTGTTAGAGCCTCAGGAGAGAACTGATGTGGCCTAGAGTGTTAACAGGCACGCTCTGTATGATGAGAAATGTATGTTTTCTTTATGCCGGCCAAATTTTTCTAGACCAACAAGTGAAGGTTTTTTAAATATTAGCATGTAGTGTATTTAACAAAGTGCTTACTGAAAATCCCACAAAATATGTCTTTCCTGCATATTTTTAAAGCACACAGGCGCTCACCTTGGTTTGTGTAAGCATCCAGCAGTGCATGTTATACTTTACTTTGGCTGATGTGCTGCATATTGGAAGGGTGGCTCTCCTCAGACTCCCAGTCAAGTTGGCAAGCTATACACCAAGTTGGTCCAAGGATAAGGTGGCTGGAGCAAGCTCTGCAGGAAAGCCTTCATGTCGGTTGTACAAATACATGTTTAAATTCACAGTTGAACTCATCACACCCAAACCAGCCCACCAAACTAGCTGAGATCAGGGTTTCATCATCTGTTGCTTCAGGCTATAGCTCTATCCTGTGTTCTAACTGTCCCCGGACTCTAGTCTTGCCTACCCCCTTTTACCCTTCAGCTTCCCAGGATAGTCTTAAAATCAGAAGTTATCTCCTGTGTTTTTAAACCTCGGTTGCTCTGGATGACGACAGGGAGCACTCATCTTCTTTGAGAATCAGGCACACATATTGCAGTCTGCATAAAGGACTGTTTGGGTAGGAGAAATGTGTGGTTTCAAAAGCCTTATTTAGGTTTGGTGAGATAGCTCAGTGGTCTAAATGCCTGCTTAGGCAAACACAGGGACTGGGGTTCAGTCCTCTGTACCACATACCGTGCTGGCTCCATCCCCAGGTGCACTGAGCTGGCCTCCAAGACTGGGTGTGGTGGAGCATGCCTGTAATCCTAGCACTGGGGAGGCTGAAAATAGGAGGATCACTATTAGTCCAAGCTGCATAGTCAGACCCTATGCCAAATACATTTTTAAAAAATCCATATTTAACATCATCAGGGACTTCGACTTCTTCTGAAATTTCTGGTTTGTAAACTGCAGTTTATTTTTGTTAAAAGTAGACTGCAATCCTTACAAAGTCCAAACTTCTTCAAAGCCCTCCATGTGATGTAGCTCACTGCCATCTTCTAGAACTGTTTTTTGGTTTGATATTACTACTCTCAGTCATTGATCCTACAACACTAGTGAGAAGTTCTGCAGGACTTTCAGTGTGATTATTAATATATACCTATAAACCATGGTTTGAGTGGTCTGAGATGTATTCTAGAGATACACAACTAGGGAAGCAAAGATAGAAGGCATCAAAAGAGTTTGGAGAAAGTACTAAGGTTTCTGGAGTTCCACCAAAAAGGACAGAAAAGACAAGTCAGACATGGAATTGATAGGGCTTAGAGAGTCTCTCTGATATCTTGATAACAAGAGAAATGAAAGTGGGTCCATGGCACTCTGCGCTGATCCCGTATGCTCAATGGCACCGGTAAGCCGGATGGGAAAGGCAGCCTAAGCAACAGCTCCTGGCATAAGGTCAGCCCGAGACCTTTAGCTTGGAATATCCAGTTGAAAGGCTGAATCTTCAGTCGGGTTAGTGATCCTCTGTAGTAGGGATTCTCTCTTTGGAGATGCCAATTTGTACATGATTAGTGGAAGACATAGATAGAATACTACCCTGAACAATGATGGAATATGAGAAAATGTGAGGTTAGAGACAGAACTGCAAAGGACATCTTTGAATGGATTTTTTCAAATTTAAAATTTGAGAGATGAACTCTTTCTTTTCCTATGTAAAACATTAAAATATAAGGAGAACAGCCATGTGAAATATCCCCACACGGATTTCTGTAAATGTAATGGGGGCATTGCATTTTAGCTGAGAAAGTGTCTAATCACAGCAAAACAAAAAACAAGAACAAAACAAACGATCAAAAAAAAAAAAAACAAAAAACATGCTTTGCATCTCTCCAAGTCCAGTGGCACAGGATCAAGCTTGACTTGGAGTTCCCTCGGGGCTTTTGCTGTCCCTCTTGTCTCTTGGAGGCCAGATTTTATTAATTGCCTTATTGTTTCAATGCACTATTTTTAAGATTAGGATGATGTATGCTACTTAACAGTCACTGTCTTTCTTAGAGTTATTGAAAGCAATTATGCATCTCCCAGGCAGCCTGGGAATCAGTCAATTAGAAATCCTGTGGGACAATTACTGCTTTGGGCTTTCCCTGTGGCAGCAAGAGGATGTCCTCTGAGCGCAGGATGTAGTGTCATGGCCTGCCTGGCCCATGCTTCCATTCCGAAACTGACCCAGACTTAGCCGTCTCTCCAATGTGGCGGACAGAGGAGCCTCAGCCTTGGTGAAATTCAGCCTCAGAGTAGTAAGAACTCTGGCCAGGAACTCAGTTCCTCTTAGTCCAAGGCTTTGCAGGCCATGGAGGGCTGGGGAAAGAGAGAGCCCAGTAATCTCATAAAACACCAGACCCTCTCTTCACAGAGAGCCGCCCTGGATTCTGAAGGCTCTGTTTGCAAGAAGCAGGCACCAACACCAGTGGGATTTCCTGATAGGAAACTGGGGGCTAACATCACCTCTAATGGAATTTATTGGCAGGAATTCTGGTACTTACAGAATCAACAGGAGGTAAAAGGACCAGTCTTAAAAAAAAGGGATAGGCCTGAGAGAACGCAGACTCCGGACCTGAAGAGGAATCTTGCCGCAGCACTGGGGATCTCTGAAGCTACTCCCCTTGCCTCACATGAACTTAAGCCTCCTCCATGTTTTGCCTCCCAGACCCCAAAAGCAAGCCAAGGCTTGGGAGTACCCAGGTTCTACCTATGACCCTGCAACCAGTAGCCCAAGGTGGGAAATGTCTCTCCTTAGGCTTTGGGGAAGCAAAGCAGGGCTAGCATGCCAGCTGTGCAGAATTACTGCAAGGGGAGCTGCTCCCTGGAAAGATTTTGATAGTACATTGCCAAACAGGTCCCATGTTTCCTTGCATCAGGATTTCAAATTTGTGAGGCTGTCAGGAAACAACAATGACCAGAGGATAGTAGCCGGTTAAAATCAGCTACACTGGCTTTCCTGTGCCATGAAGTAGTACAGGAAATTAACTCCTCTAGGGTTCTTGCACGTGATCAGACCTGGTGCCACCAGGACCTTCAGAAAGTCTTAAAGAAAGAGAACTGTGGTCAGAGATTTTTTTTCCCTAAAATAAATAATTTAGGAGCTCTAAATAAAATAATGTATCTAAAGGGTGCCATTGTTTAAAATTAGCCCCTCACACTGACAGGTAATTAAATTCTGCCACTGGTTTAATTTCATGCGTGGATCTGGATACAGACAGCCATACATGGGTGGTAAGTAGTTTTTCCCCCTCCCAATCTCAGAGGAAATGTAAGTGGGTATGAACAAGGGGCACAACTCATATATCAGTAGTCAGTAGAGTGCTACATAAATCCTTTTATTTAAGGTTATTTAGCTATTTTCAAAATGGTTTCAACAGAAATAATTCCAATTGCACCAGAAAGGAAACCAAAGTCTTAAAGAAAAATACACTCCCTTTGCTGGGTAAGGTGAACATCCACATGCAAAGGAACAAAACAAGCTCGTGTTCTATTTCCTTAACAAATCCACCAAAAATATTTACTCTACTTCTTTACAAAGGCAGAAGGACAAAGAATTCTGGGGCCACTAAAAATTTGTTCCTACAGCTGCTCTGCTACCACTTTAGAAAGGCAGGTACTTTTAAAAGTTTCTCTGTTATCTTCAGGATCTTATTAAGGAACTTTTCACCTATTATAAACACAATAAATATGTTTGTAGGCTTTTTATAAAAACAGATTGAAAACACTCACTGGAGGAAGATGTTGAAAGTTAAGAAATTAGTTAAATTACTATTGTCCTGTATATGTCTATGCATAAACTAATATGTTCTATTAAAAACTTAGCCTTTTTTGTAGCCAAACCTTCCATAGAGTAATATTTTTTACTTCAGTAATATCATGTGGTTTCTTATTCTCTTCTAAAAATTAGTGCTTATGTTATAAATTTTCTCACCTGTGAAGAGAGTACTCAGTATATTTGAGCATGATTAAGCTAAAGTGATTTTGTAAAACCATCTTTAGTTTTGAGAAATTGTGATTTGACAAACTAGATGGTGGTGTTCAAAGCATGGTGGTCATCTGTGCTAATAATGAATGAATGTAAACTTTGCTCCATTTGGATCTTCAGAATGAGAAAAAAGAACTGATTGTTTTTAACCTTACTTTCCCTGGGTCTTCACTAAGCCATTATCCCTTTACCTGAAGTGTTTACTCAACTGTCACCTCAATGCGGCCTTCCATGGCCACCATTTTAAATTTTGTCCGCAATTTTAGACACTATCCTATATTTTGTTCCCCTCATAGATCTTGTCTGATGAGTAAGTTGCTTATTGTTGTTTGCAGTTTCTCTCCTCTAAATTGGAAGGATGTTCACTCACTCCTTGGGAACAAAGACTTTGTTGTTCATCTAGTCCCTGTCCTACCTTGCTCTTGGACCACACCAAGTGCTTAATCAATATTTATTGACATGTAAATTAAGGCAAAATATGGTAGAAGATTTCTGGCACAAACATTTGCAGTTATCCTACTGGCCGGGAAGCAATTTCAAATCAGTTCTTTTATTCAGCAATTCTTCCAACAATAGTGTATTTTGAAAGTGTGTTTCTAGCCCATAAAAGTAATTAAGAAAACAGAAGCTCAAAGAGTTTCTATGAGTTAGGTAAAACCAAGGGATTAACAAGCGATGCCTCCAGGCTGGTGCTTAGATCTATCCCTTTCTGTTGCTTCCATCCAAGCTGGTAATCTTTCTGGGCAAAGAAATTAATGCTCCTTCCTATGCAACCTTGTACAGGTCTCAGAGCAGTAGATTCCAGATCAAAAACTTAAATGTAGCATATACATGCTTGATAAATAATATAATCCATTACAAAATGGCTCTCGAGGTGTGAAGCTAACTTCTTGACCAAAATCTCTATCTGCTTGCTAGCCTGTGTTGAGGTTACATTGTGTCCACCCCAAATGTGTCCACTCTGCAGAAGCTTCTGATCCCACAACTGACCTTGCACTGCTGTCTCCGTGGCATTTCCCTGTCAGGTCAGGTCCTGTTGTAATTAGGGGAATACGTGACACCGTGGTTGCAGATCACAGCCCCTGAGGAAGCAGAACCACACTAGGGGAAACTTCAGTTTCTTCATCTACAAAATTGAGCTAACAGATTTGCTAAGTTCTGAAAAGCAAATGAGATCTCCCAAGTGAAATCCTCACTGTCTTAAGAATCGTTGCATGTCTGCTATACCTCTGATACCAGACCAGGGAAGGGGATGTATTTCATTGCCCTGTGAGTTCCTAGAACTGCTGCATTCACTGACCATAAGCTGGTGGTTTATACAGCAAGCATCAGTGGCTCACAGTTCCAAAAGCTGCATGTGTGAGACCACCACGTCCCCAGACATGGTCCTTCTCTGTAAGGAGAGTCTCTTCTGTGCTGTCCCCAAGCTTCTGGAAGTGTGTAGACTGTCTTCAATGCTCCTTGCTCATAAAAGCGACACTCTGGTTTCTGCTTTCATCTTCCACGTGAAGACATGTTCCTCTGTATTTTCTATTCATAGATGCCAGTTATATTGGAGTCGGTGCCTGCCCAACTCTGGTTTGACTTCATCTTAGCTAATTGTACCTAGAATACCCCTGTTTCCAAAGAAGGCTACATCTTAGGTACTTACGAGCATATGAAATGATGGCAGACACAAATGAACCCATGATATTGGGCTCATCAACTTTGTATTTGTGATATTGGAAAAAAAAAGTGTTCTTTTCTTAATGTAATTTAATTTTTCTTTCTTTCTTTTTTTTTTTTTTTTTTTTTTTTTTTTTTTTTTTTTTTTTTTTTTTTTTTTTTTTTTTTTTTTTTTTTTTTTTTTTTTTTTTTTTTTTTTTTTTTTTTTTTTTTTTTTTTTTTTTTTTGACAGAGTGTTAATACACAGATTGGACTCATACCGGTCCTCCTGTTTTTAGCCTCCCCAGTGCTGGGATTACAGGTGTGCACCATGGGCACTGGGCCAGCGAGATATCTCAGTGGACTAAGTGCCTCCTTAGGCAATCTCAAGGACAGGGGTTCAATCCCCGGTACTGCATGCTGTGCCAGCCCTGCTCCCAGGCAAACTGAGCTGGCCACTGAGTCTGGGCATGGTGGCATGCACCTGTAATCCCAGTGCTGGGTAGGCTGAGACAGGAGGATCACTGTGAGTCTAAGCCATGTAGCAAGATCCTGCATCAAATAGGTAGACAGACAGACAGACAGACAGACAGATAGATAGATAGATATTAAATATAATTTAATACTACATTCTCCAGATCCATCCATTTACCTACAAATGCCTCAGGTTTATCCTTTTTAGCAGCAGAGTAGTATTTCATTGTGTATAAATGCTACATGTTCTTTATACATTCACATGTGGTAGGGCACATAGGCTATTTCCAGTATTTAGCTATTTTAAATTGCACTGTTCTAAATTTGTGTGTACAGAGATCATTGTCACATGATGCCTTTCTCTCTTTCAGGAAGAAGCTTAGAGAAGGGGAACGGCTTAGTCCCACATAATTTTTTGCTTTAGCTTTTGCACACTCACCATACTGACTACCACAATGGGTGTGCTAATTTGCATTCCCACTGAAAATGTAGAAGGTTCCCTTTTCCCTGTAGCCTCATCAGTATTTGTTGTTACTGGATTTCTTAATAATAGCCATTCTTTGCAGAGTAAGATGCTGTCTCAAGGTTGTTTCAATTTGTGTTTCTCCGATGGCCAGCAATATAGAGCACTTTTTCATGTGTTTGCAAGGTTTTATGAAACTGTCATGGGAACAAGTGAAATCACCTACCACTCGAATACTGTATTCAAAAACTGTGACACAGCATTTTAATTTCATACATCATTTTATTTTCTGAGTTGAATTTCCCTGTGATATCCCTGTGTCTCCTAAGTCTCCCACTTCGGGGCCAAAGATCTCAAGTATTCTAAAAGCAAGGGGCCCCTGAGAAAGACAGGTGGAGGCAAAGGAAGAATGAGCGTCCACTTGCCACAGGCAGTAAGGGTCCTGCAACATCTGGCCGTCATGGTTCACTGGGCCCCCTCCTTAATGCTCGTTAAATTTCCATTAATTCATGAGCTTTCAGAATATGTAGATGCCATTTGGGGCTGGTTGTTTCTCCCAGACCAGTGGCACTGACTTTGTGAGTCTGTTCCTGGTTGTTTACTTGCCAATGGCATCTGACCTGGGGTCAGTCCTGCATTTGACCTTTTCCTGTAGGTCAAAAATAAATTAATTGGGTGA
Organism: Ctenomys sociabilis; assembly: GCA_004027165.1. NCBI lineage: Eukaryota > Metazoa > Chordata > Mammalia > Rodentia > Ctenomyidae > Ctenomys > Ctenomys sociabilis. The sequence continues at coordinate 66,204 of PVKA01000212.1, forward strand.
AAATTAAATTGAAAATGAGTCATCTGTACAGCAGGTGTTCCCTGTGGAAAAAGTGCTCCAGGTGGAAACGTTTTGAGATCTGTTCCTGAGCCACCTCTGAAGAAGCATCAGAGGTCAGGGAGGCAACTCCAAGATATCCCACGTGGCCAGGGCCTGGAGGGGATCGGAGCAGGTGCCCACTCTGTGCCATTTTCTCAGCATCCTGGGGAGCCTTTCAAAGGGGTTCCTTTTGGACATAATTTATTCATATATTCATGAACATTTTTCTTGAGCATTCATTGTAGATTGATTTACTTAGAAGTTGCCCTAAATGATTGGAACTTTAGCCTTTACCCCTACCTCCCACCATCAACCAAAGACTTTGATTTGAAGCAAAACACATATTGCATTTTTCTTTCTTTTCTGTAGAGGATGAGGAAGATGAAGAAATGGTGGAACCCAAAATTGGCAATGATTCAGAACTGGAAAATCAAGACAAAAAGCAAGAAGTGAAGGAAGGTATGATATTAGAGATAAGCTGGTTATATCTGATTGTTTTGCTTCCTTTTACAAATAGAAGAGATGATAGAGATAAATAAATTTATATTTCCAGTTTAGAGAATTTTTGTGATTACTTAAAACAATACATTTAGCAACAAAAACTAATCTCTAAACCTATGTCTTAGGGCTGGCCAGATATCTCAGTGGACTAAAGCACCTGCTTAGGCAGAGTACAGGGACCAGGGTTCAATCCCTAGCACCATAAGCCATGCCAGCCCTGCCCATGAGGTGCACTGAGATGGTGACTGAGACTGGGCTTGGTGATGTGTACCTGTAATCCCAGTGCTTGAGAGGCTGAAAACAGGAGGATCACTGTGAGTGCAATCTGCATAGTGAGACCCTGTGGACCCTGTACTAAATATATTAAAAATAAATAATAAATACATAAATAAATAAATAAAATTATGTCTTGATTGATATTGATAGAGCAAATGAAATGGAAACCATCTGCAATTCCACTCATCATCCAGTAACATTATTGCTAGAGTGATAAAATAAGAAACATTAATTATTATGTTACATTGTTCACTCACATTCTCTATGATAGCAATAAAGAAAGGGAACAGATATGGTTATCTTATCTGTAGAATATGAAGTTATTTTCATATATTTTACATAGAAATATTGAAGGTGATCATCACCACTAAGTGTAATGTTAAATTTTTTCTTCCTACTCCAGAATAAGAAAAAACCTTTTATATATTTCAGTGATAATAGTAGCTAACATTTATTATGGGCTTATGGATATACTTGGATCTCTCCTAAGTAGTCTTCAAGTATTACCTACTCTTCAGAACATCTTTCTGAAACATACACTATTATTACCTCTATTTTATAGGTAGAGAACCAGGAAGAGAGAGGTTTGAAACTTATCCAATAGTACATAATTTATAAGCATGAGGCAAGATTTATGGTTGACTAAAAAACCCATACACTTCATAATTATATCTTCATAACATTTACTTACAAATCTAATTCTTTCTTAGTTTGAGAATTTTAGCATAGGAGAGAACTTCAAAATTGTCACTTATACTTAAAAAATGGAGTGTCACCAGAGAAGTCGGTATAGAGCAAAAGGGTTTCTCTCCATTTCTAACTGAGTTCCTCAAGTAGAGATTAGCATAACTCTAATTAGACTCTCATTTGATTAGTAAATTTCCAAGATGACCATGGCAGTGTACAGCACACAGTAATCCATGGGTGCTTTTGTCAGAATTGGGGATACTGATCCTGCATTTTCATTTCAATCCCTTGCGCAGTTATAAGAAACATTTGTGTAGCCTGAATACTTGTTCCAGGTTACACCCACAGATACTTAGATTTTTGGATAGATCTCATGTGAAGTTAAGGGAGACCATTTTTTAATTGTTAAGAGTCGCCACATATTTAGAATCATTTGAAGTTTTGCCAAAGTGTGTGTTTAATTTGTTCTGATTTATTTTATGCAAGCTCAGTTACCTAAAAGCCATTGCAGGGGTGTAATAAAAGAGTGTGGGCTCTTTTATCTTGGACAGAGTGCCCAGGATAAAATCTCTGCTCGGCCCCTTATTATCTGTGTGATCACTTCTGAGGGATGTAGCTTACTTTTTGTTGGTCTCAGTTTCCTCATCTGGCAAACAGAGGTAACACCTACCTCTCAAAGCTTTTTATAAACCTTCCAAAGGTTAGTAAGGAATATTATCACAAGGTACAGAAAGTTACAGAAGGAGGAAAAAAATGAGTCAGGATCTAGGGAAATATGATCCTTTTCCTTTTATAAAATAGGCTTAAAACACACTGGGTGACAGGCAACTAGGATAGTTTCTATGGTCTTGGCCCCAGGTCTCCCTCACTGTGCCCACCTCCCCTACCTGTCTCCAGATAATCTTTCCCTGGCAAAGCAAAGTGAGTGAAAGCATAGAGTGAAAGCAGTCTTCAGTTTAACTGTTACTCATGCTTTGTGGAATTGATTAAAGCCATGTTAAAACTAAAAAAATAATAATAAGTTTGAAAGAACATTTCCTGCTACCACCTCACTGTGTGTTTTTTTCTCCATTAATGGTTTTTCTCCAAATTAGCACCTAATGGGTTAAAAGCCTGTTTACGTTGGCATCCAGCTATCTGGCTTCTTTTTCTTTTTCTTTTTAAAGGAAGACAGTATTTTGCGAAGTTTTAAAAGAATCTCTAGCAGATAGAATCGTGGCGCCATTCACGGGCCAGCATCGTAGGCAGGGCTGTGTCAGCACTTCCATTACGAACTTTGCATTTCAGGGATTTATTGCTTAGCCATAAAAATTTGCTCTGGGCTGAAACTTGACATACACGGTTTCAAACCAGGGAACGCATTTTTGAGAAATCTGTTTGGTGCTTTTTTTTGGAATGAAAAGGGGGAAAAAGCAGTGAAGGAGACATGAGAAATCAGGACTCACAAACTTTGGACATTTTTGCTTGTATGACAACAAAATGAATTAAACAGAAAAGAAATAGAGTTTTGATTTATGAATGTTTTCACTTTTTATCAGAATAGGTCAGGAAACAAACTGGAAGAACATTTCAGCTTTTAATTAAAATTTAGGGAATTTCTGTATGTTGGTGCCCATGTCTTCTAATTAAGAAAGTCAAAATAGAGCTCGAACTCTTGTAAATACAAATTAATTCAACTCTCAGTAAGTCCCAGGAAGGAATTCAGTTTGTGTTAGTTAAGTTTGGTTTCCTTATGGCTGTTTGTGAACTGATTTTACTATCAAATTCCTATTAGAGCTGTTGTACCAATTTAATCTATGTTTTTCCCGACTGAGTGGGTTCATTTATCTTTTAGTTAATCTTATGAAATACTTTTAAATATAATTTTTAGGTTAAAATTTAATACTGTGTCATTGAAACACAGCATAGCATTTCTCTTTCTGTCTTTTTGAGATAGTATCTCACTATGCTGGCCTTGAACTCACTTTGTAGCCCAGGCTGGCACCAAACTCACAGAAATCTGCCTGCCCCAACCTCCCAAGTGCTGGGATTACAGGCGTGCACCATCACGCTCAGCTGGGCGAGGCATTTCTGAAACAGGTACTTTAAAAATAATTTTCAATGTAAAATGATGATAACAAAGTACTTGAAACTGTGAACCTCATTATGAACTTTATATTTCTATACAGGCAAAACTTACAAGAATCCTACAAACCAAAAGATACAGAATATAGTAAGTGGGGTCAACTAAAGAGAAATGGAAGCCGGGTGTGGTGGCGCAGGCCTGTAATTCCAGCACTCGGGAGGCTGAGGCATGAGGATTGTTGTGAGTTTGAGACCAGCCTGAGCTACCAAGTGAGCTTAAGGCCAGCCTGAACTGCATAGTGAGACCCTGTCTCAAAAAGACCATAAAAAAAAAAAAAAAAGAGAGAGAAATGGATAAAGTACATAGTAGGTGAATAAGAAAACTCAAGAAAATACAGCAAACAGGATAGAATCCTCTTGAAAGGTGTACAAAAGCTATCTTCATATGCAAATTTAACATAAATTAATGTTTATACTATCAAAAGCATTAAATGGGACTCCTGCATAAAATTTATGTTACATTTTAATTTTGCACAAATTCATAAAATTGCTCTTCTAAAGTTTCAGTTTCATGAATCTGGTATGTTTCTTGCCTGCACATTTTATTCATGCTAAACATCCCTGGGTAAATTTCGGCAAATTTGGAATTTATCTTGTCATCAAGAGTATATGTAAATCATCTCCATGTGTTTTACTTTACATAAAGAATCCTTTTAAGGTTCCAGTACTTAACACATTGCTACTTTACAAACTGAAGGATTCCATTGCGATCTTTCCATGCATGAATACCTCAAGCATTGATCAGGTCTCCCCTTGCTTCGCCCCTGGCCAGCTCCCACTTCTACCTGGACACTTTTCCAGATCCTGATGGTCCCTCTTCTACTTTTGGATGATCTGGTTGTTGGGTTGGCTTTTTACTTTGCTTTGATTTTGTTTCTATATATGAGAGAAAATACGATATGTTTATCTTTTCACTTAGCATGATGTCCTTGAGCTCTATCAATTGTCCTGCCAATGACAGGATTTCATTCTTCTTTATGGTTGAGTAGTATCCCTTTGTGCATACAGATCACTGATGCATGCGTCTACCTATGGGCATCAAGGCTGATTTCATATGTTGGCTATTATGAATATTATTCAAATAAACATGTGCACACAGGTGTTTCCTTTGTATCCTTCTACACACCCAGGAATAGTACAGCTAGATCATAGGACAGTTCCACTTTTAGCTTTTCAATTGTAAAAGGCACTTTACTTGCATGAATTATTTGTAACTGGCACCTACCGAAATAACTATTTTCTGTCATGAAACCAATGAAACCCAGTGATAGTACACTGCTGTATTATGTTCTGCTAGACTTGTAAGACAATGTTGTCTTAGTTACTTTCTCGCCACTGGGACACAAGACCCAATATGCATAACCAAAGGACAGATTCACTTTGGGCCCACAGTTTCAGACCTTTCAGTCAGTGGGCTCCAAGGGGAACAGCAGCCTGTGGTAGGGTCAGCATGGAGGACAGCTACTGGACTCAGGGAGGCAGAGAGCCAGGGAAGGAGCTGTGGGAGAGGAGCCGCGCCAGCCGGCTCACACCCAGGGGTGCTCCCCTTCCTGCTAGACCTGCCTCCTGCTGGCACACTGAGCTCCAGGTGCTTCACTGGATCCATTCACTGGTGAGGACAGCTCCCCACGACCCAGGCACCTCCCAGAGACCCAGTTCCAAAGACAACAGGCTTTTGAGGAGCACTTTCAACCTAAACTGGAATAGTTCACGAGGCTTTTGTTTTGTTCTGATGTGCCTTTTGCAATGAAGTCAGTTCCTATCTTTTTATTTATTTATACATTTTTTTGTCCTTTTAAGATAGGGTCTCACTATGCAGTTCAGGCAGAACTTGAACTCACTTTGTAGCCCAGGCTGGTCTTGAACTCAACAATCCACCTGCCTCAGCTTCCTGAGTGCTGCAATTATAGGTGTGCCCAGTGTTGGCTACCTTTTTAAATCATGAACTTGTTAAAAAACAATTTGTTACATTTCAGAAACAGGGAAAAAATAGCAGAAGTGTGTATGAGGGAAAATTTGAGGTCTATCCCAGAATAAAACAATTGTGATGACATCTATTTACTTCTGTACTGTACATTTGTGTGTTCTACTAATCAACCTTTTTTTTAATACCTAGAGAGGGTTTACTTCTGAATACCTTTTGGTGGTGGTTATATGATATTTTTTTATATTTTCATTACACTGTAACAACATGTAGCAATTAAAAAATTTTTAAGTAATGGGAGGTTTTGAAATCAAAACTAACCATGGCCCTCTTTATTTCATAAGTTGAATATTGCTTATGATTTTTAAAAAGTACCTATGAGCACATGCATGTTATTATTCAGTGCCAACAAATCATGTCATTTGATCCCTATTAGACATCAAAGCTTCATATAAAGTACATCCTTTATTTTGCCTCAGTGACAATTTAATTTCAGGCCGAATATTGTATCGTCGAGCATAATATCTCAAGAGGCTACTGCTTCACCCACCTGAACTCAGCCTCTGGGGACGCACTTTGATAGGCCATTTGTGTGTCGCTTGCAAAAGAGGTTGTACAGCTTGAAAGCCAAGATCAAAGCCACGATAAGCCACAGGGAAGAGAAATTACAGAAAATTACACTGATACTATTTTTTGTGTTGTTGTTCAAAGTGATGGGCCTGTATGGCAAGATACGGGTAAAATGGAAACAGCTCAGAAAGGCAAACGGAGACCAGCAAGATTTTTTTATATCACAAAAACATAAGGAAAGGAGAGAAGTTCCTGCTTTTTTCTCAGTTTCAAGCATGCCTGCACTCATCCATTAACAAGGCTGAGTGAGGCTTTCTATAAAAGGTTTTCTCCTTGACCCGTGCTACCTGTGCTATCCTTGTCAAAAGAAGCTCCTTCATTTATGAGTGTTAAATAAAACAAAAGATATCCAGAATTTGGTAGTTCTTTCCCCCTTTTGCTTCATTACAGTTAATAGTTTTATTGTGGTATTGGATGAAGTAATACAAAGCAGGTTTGGAAAACACTTACAAATGACTACTTAACTAGTAACTATTGAAAGCTTAACTAGTTGCTCAGTATATTTATCTGTAACCCTTACACTAGACTAAAGTTTAGGTGTCATTACCCCCATTTTATAGATAAAACTGCTCTTTAGGGGGCTCCTATTTATGTGTTAAAAATCAAGGCTAAGAAATGGCAGAGTCAATATTTGGTTCGAGGCTGGCTTTGCAGAGGTCACGCTATTTACAGCTCCTGCATATTTCTCCAGTAACCAGCCACGGTCTGAGAGTGCATTGCCAGCCTCACCATTTCTTAAGCTGGTGTCTGGGCGACACTGCACAGCAGACGTTGACAGTATTTTGGGAGAGTCCCAATATACACTGGGAATCTCAAGGCTCTGGAACCCTGGGCAGCAAAGGACTGTTTCTCACTATGCTTAGGAATGCTGTGAACGATGGGGTGGTCTGGAAGTCAAGTCATGTGCTGTAGTTGATGAATCATGTTTTGTCCCAGTACCACTCAGACAGCTTTTCTTAAAGCATGAAGCAGCTACATCAGAATCATTCTAGTTTTTAAACAAATGCAGATTCTCAGGTACCTCCCGAACCCTCTACAGCATGATCTGAGGCAAGGGAAGTCAAAACGGGAGAGACATTATGAACACTGAAGGTTTGAGATCCCAATCATCATGCTGCAGAAGCCCTTCTTTTTCTTTTTGTGGCCAGCTCAGGCCACCCTGGGGGTGAGGCTGGTATTACCTGTGGTGCCAGGGATCGAACCATGGTCCCTGTGCATTTGCCTAAGCAGGCACTTTAGATTGCTGAGCTATCTCTCCTGGAAGACCTTATTTACAATTCATCTTTCTTTGGTGGTGCTCTTGAGATATCATCAGACAAATCAATTCACACTTCTAGAGAAGAGAGGGCTGCAAGGGATCTTACCTAAAAGCTTCCTCTGGCCACACAGCCAGGCGCACACTGGTCCTGTGCGTGGAGACAGTCAGGGAAGGATTTGGGAAAGTGCCAGCAAGAGACTACACCAGGAAGGCAGCTGTGATCCGAATACCTGACTCCCTGCCTACAAGCAAAAGTTCAGGCATCTCCGTGCTCTTGAAAGAGTAGTCAGTCAATGGTGCATTGAGCACACTGCTCAGGAGCTGAACTGGAATTCCTCAAGAAGTATGAAATCGGAGTTGACAGTCTCTGTGCTTTAGGGCCTTCAATGTGGGAAGGTTCTTTATCCCTCCCTCAGAGCTTATCCAAAAAGAAAAAAATGCTTCTCAGAGAAGGTTTATGCAACCAGGTCGTGACTCAGAAGTGAACTAACTTTCAGATGCTGTGACATACTGCTAATATGCCTTGTCTCTCTGTCTCATGTTGCATCTTCACACTTAGGTTGATAGCATTAATCATTCTAAAATAGAAAGCATAAAATTAATTGTAGAGTGTTTTAGCACCTTCTTGCTCTGTGTTTGTTTTTTTCCTCTGGCCTTGTGGTGGCCTGCAAAGTATGTGGTTCCAGGGATGAGGGTAGGTCCTCAGGCATCTCTGCAGCCTTCTCCATGTTTGTTTGATACTTGATCTTAGCCAAAAGGTTGACAAGCGACGATCCACTCCTGCTCAAGAGCAGAAGAAGTATTAGACGAAAGCAAGTTTGGAAAGACGTGTTTATTTAGCCTTTTTGCTACAGTTTTATAACAATGTCAACCTACCACCTAACCATCAAAGTAAAACAAATTTGTCCAATAAAAAGAAGACAGATGCTGACTAGGTCGTGTCATAGATAGTTCCTAATTATTTAACATATGTGGCTTAGTGACAGCATGTAATATTGTATGGCTTTATAAAATAATGCAATTATAGTCTGTTTTAGTTCTTTTTAAAATTCTCTTATAAAGAAAATAACATTTAGACTTGAATACTAAAAACACATCAATGTATTCTGATTTGTGATCATTTTCAACTCTTCAAAATTATAATTAGGTTATATCTGAAATCTTTTTTGTGGGAATATCTGCAAAAGCCTTCAGTATGAATTTGAGAACAATCTAGAATCCATATTATAAGCCATCTCTCTCAAGAGTTAAGAGTATTCTTAAAAAGTTTTTAATTGACGTTTTTTCTTCCTTAACAATTTTTTGGCATAAAAAGCCCCTCCCAGGGAGCTGACCGAGGAAGAAAAACAGCAGATTCTTCATTCAGAAGAATTCCTCATCTTTTTTGATCGAACAATACGAGTGATTGAAAGAGCACTGGCTGAAGATTCTGACATTTTTTTTGACTACAGTGGCAGAGAACTGGAGGAAAAAGATGGGTGAGTCTCTTGTGTACTTACTTATAAAGCTATAAAATATCATAAATTATTTGTGGCGCCTTGGGTTTTTGTTGCTGCTATTGTTGGTAAGAGACAGGTAATTCTGTGCTCCCAGGCTGGCTGGAGTTTTGGACTCCAGCTATGCCCAGCTTCACACTACTAAATGTTGGGAGTACGGGCACACACCCCTGTACCTGTCTTGGCGTCTGCCTATGACAAATCCATGCACACGTTGAGTAGTCAGACTGCAAACCTAGCAAAGCACAAGAAGATGAGATAAAGTGTGTCAGCCTAGAACTGATCTTGCCGAACAGCTTTGCACATGCACTCTGGTTGTAACTTATAGCTCTGATGTTTCCTTGTAATTATTAGGCTCCTGTGGGAACTCGATAGCTGGGGAACAGTTCAGGTGGTAGAAGCTGGAGGAATCACATATACTTTCCCTTGAATCAACAGCTTATTATAAGCAGCCAAAGGTTATATGTTTATATCTACTATAGCTACTGTATCCAGTCATGATGTCTAAGAAAACAGGAAACTGAGGACAACAAACACAAGATATAAAATAACTTCACCAGTGTAGGAAACAACAAACAGGCAGGAAAGTTTTTCCTCTTTCAAGTCATAGGGGAAAAAAAGGTCATTTTAGGAGATACCTAAGGAAAGAATGTATTTATAAATAAAACATACAGAGACTAATCAATAAAAGAAAGACGAGGGGTGGTGGTGCAGTTCCGCGACTAAGCGCTTGCTTAGGTCAGGGTGCGATCCCTGGCGCCACATCCCACGCCGAGCCCTGCCCCCAGGTGCACTGAGCCAGCGATGGAGTCCGCGCGTGGTGGCGCACACCTATAATCCCAGCACTGGGGAGGCAGGAATCAGGAGGATCACTAATTTGAGCTGCGTAGTGAGACCCTGAAAAAACAATTTAAAAAACGAAAGGGGCCCAAATGTCTCTCTGTGTAATTATATTACACGTGTTGGAAAACAGGAGGCATCAACCACTGTGGTAGGATAAGAGGAGACACTTCAAAAAATTTATAAGAAAGGTAGGACAGCTAATTTTTTAAACACTTTTCTTTTGTCCAAGAACAATATATGAAGGTAGGATCACTTGCCTTTTTCATCAGACTTGATTTTTTTTTATTATTCCTAAAATTCAGATGCATGCTTATGGGAAAATGTCATATCATCATTGAAGGGCTCAGTGGGGTTAAACAGGGACTTTGGAAACAATTTCAAAGCATATTCTAAACATGTTTCCATCACTTGGCAACATCTTTATACTACTTAAAGCAGACAACAGTATTCTGAATATATATGCCCTGCAATGTTTGTTTTGTTTTAAAAGCTAGGACATTGCTCTAAGTTGATTTTGGTGATGTTCTGCTCTTCTGGGTGGCTGGCTTGCTCGCAAGAATTATGCGGTGCTTCTGAGTTGATAAGGGCACCGGGGAGGAAGGGTTAGCAAGAAGGACCAGACACAGTAGGGCAGCTAAGGAGAGCACAGATCTCTGAGGACAGGTCACCCAGTCAGAGCAACTGCTGTCCAACATGAGTGACACAGGTGCCATCCAGTACAGCAATGCGCACGACGAGTGAATGTAGGCAAATCCTTGACTGGGAATTCAAGAAATTTAGATAGTTGTGATATGGACTGAGTCACTACTAGTACACAATTTGCGTTATTCAGTTCATGCACCCAGTCTTGTGGAATGATTTTATGAACAGTACAGAGTTCTTTGAATGTGATGTTAGGGCCAGTCAGGTGTTAGGATTGGCCAAGTAAACACTGGCCACAGTGTGTCAGCCTAGACCTAAATTCTATTTTGAGATTTATTTATTTATTTAGTCATTTATTTAGTTATTTGGCAATACTAGGGATTGAACTCAGGACCTTGCACTTGCCAGACAGGCGCTTTTTCTACTGAGCTGTCTCCCTGGGCCTTCTAAATTCTATTGTGATCCATGACAAGAATGATAAGCAGCTGGAACACATGTTGTGAACTCTCACTGTCTGCCATGGTACTTCATGGTAGACATCATCACCTACTATTAAACAAGGAGGTAACCAGTAGAGCCAATAGAATTCACAAGTACATAGAAATGTGTATGTTATTTCTGGCCTAGTAACAGATAAGGTGATATTGATATAAAAATTACCTGTGTTGCTATGTTCCTTTGATAGAAGGGAGATTTTTAACAAATAGTGCTTAAGGATAGAGCAAATTTAGTGGAAGAAAATGCTTCAGGAACATGAACTCTAACATTCCATATCAGTTTAAGACAACATATAGCCAACTTTCCTAAAGGAGGTCAACCTTAAGGCATTTATTTGTGATCAGAGTCTGTTTTCTAGACTGACATTTTGGCTTCAGGGAGTGCTCTATGCTATGCCTTTGTCATTTTGTTTTTCCTGTGTGAGCTACATAGAGATGAAGCCCCATGGAGAAGCCTCTTACTTACCTCTGCGGTTTAAACCCTCCTAGGGATGTTCAGGCCGGAGCCAATCTCTCTTTCAACCGCCAGTTCTATGATGAGCACTGGTCTAAGCATCGAGTGGTCACTTGTATGGACTGGTCCCTCCAGGTAAGAAATATCGCTGGCATGGGACAAACTGGGCTAGTAGACAATGGCATTTGTAGTTAAAAAGGAGATCTGTTGTTCCATGTTGGATGTGTTTACTAACCTGCAATTTGCTTCTCTAAACCTTTTGGTTTTCTTTTATTTTACTGAGGTTTTTGCATTAATCTTCCACTCAGTTACATGTGTCTGAGGACCTACTTTGTGCTAGGTGCCAGTCAGGGAGCACCACTCCCTCAGTGAGACTATGCCCATTAAGGTTAGGCCTGCTGTGCTGCTTCTCAAATCCAGTAGGTACTTGTAGGTCCTCATGTGCCTGACATCTCCACGCTAACCAGGCTAGCTGACCTCCCTGTACTTAGAGGCACAGCCTCTATCCATTGAATATTTTGGGCCCAACTCCACAGAGCTTCTAGTGCTCTCTGGTTGTGCCCTCCACTTCTACCTTCCTCCATCACTGTGAATTCCATTATAGCCTATTTGTATTTCTAGCCAGTCCCCTCTCCCCTTACTAGAAGTTGAGTGTAAGGCCTTTGCACTGAGCTGTAGCTCTCCTGTTTCAAATGTATTTCTTTAATTTATTATGATTATGATTATTATTATTTGATGCAGGCTCTTGCTATGTAGCTTGGACTCCTAGTGAACCTCCTGTTTCAGCCTCCCTAGCACTGGCATTATAGGCATGATCCACCATGCTTGGTCTCAGGGCCAGCAAGGCATGGAGTACCAGGGATTGAACTCGGGTCCTTGCACTTGTCAGGCAGATAATCAGACCACTGAGCTATCTCCCAAGCTCAATATATTTGTTTTAATTTTGTTTTATTTTATTCAGGCTAAGTCACTCAAGACATGCTCAGACTTGTGACCCTCCTTCCTCACTATCCCAGAGTGACAGGATTAGAGGCAGACACCCCCCCCAGGGTTCAATTCCCCCCCCAAGGTCATCACGGAGAATGACTACGCTCCCATTCTTTACTTTTTATTTTATTTATGTATTTGGTAGAGGGTCTCACTATGCAGCTTGAACTCGTAGTGATCCTCCTATTTTCAGCCTCCCTAGTTCTAGGATTACAGGCATGCCTGGGTATGCAGCTGGCAGGGCATGTGATGCTGGAGATAGAATTCTGGTCCCTGCACTTGCCTTAGTCCGCTGAGCTAGCTCGCTGGCCCCCACTCACGTATTTATCACCTTACACTTATTATCTCCTTTCTAATTATACTTTCTACTCCATTCTATGTGTGTCCTCTTACATTGGTCTCTCTGGAATCTAAGCAAACAATTCTTCTAAAGTAAAAATCTAACCAATTCATTTCTCAGATTAAAATTCCCTTTTGCCTCTTTGACTACGGGGACAAAGTCTAAACTCCTAATGTAACAATTAGAATAAAAGCAGGCAAATGAACCAAATGGTAACTTGTGCTTCTGATGATATATTACCAGTTAACAATAGACCGAGAACTGTGCCCAGCCCTGAACATTTAGAGTATACAAAGACACACAGCCTAGTTGTGGTAAGATCATGCTTTGGACCCCGATGCTTTCCTAAGGCTGTGTTCTGAATGACATGTGACAGGATAGCAGTGGGAGAAGCAGGAAGGATTAGTCCTAGGGGTTTATCTGTGACACATTCCCAATCTCTCATAGTCTATGCATTTATTGAAAGTAATAATCACAATTAGCCTTTAATGCGTTCCTCTTTATGTGCTTACCACTGTGCAACTGTTCTGAAAACTTCCTTATTCAACAGCAATCCCAAGGCCCTGCAAATAGCTCAGCAGATTAGCAAGCAGGTGCAGGGGCTAGGGGTTCGATCCCTGGGCCTGCTGTGCTGACCCTGCCCCCAGGGCATGCTGAGAGGGCAGTTGAGACTGGGCATGGTGGCATGCACCTATAATCTCAACTCTTGGGAGGCTGTAAATAGGCAGATCACTAGAGTCCAATCTAGTAGTGAGACCCTGAACACCCTGTAGACCCTTCCCTAAAATACAAAAACAAAACAAAAAAAGGCAATCCCAATAATCGTATGAGGCACCACTATTGACATTTTTATGTTGTAACTAGTAAAGAATCTGAGACTCAGAGAAGCTGGATCATTTGCTAAGAATCACTCTGGTAAGATGTCAGTTCAGTATTCTGTACACTCAGTACCTGTTCTTAACCACTGCCTCCTGCAAAGTCTACCTTTAAATCTATACCTAAGAAGCCTTGTAAATTCTAAATGAGCTGAGGCAGAGAGTAAATGCTTCTAGAGTTTGGTGGAGGTTGGGGGTCTCTAGTCAGAAGGTGGGATTTAGGTAAGTGGCCAGGAGCAGGGTATGTTCCAGGCCAGCCAGTGAAAAGGATAATGAAAGAGTTTCATTCAGGCCTGGTGGAGAAGTAAAGAAGAATATAACCCCACAACTGGCCTCTCCTCAGCCACCATGTGGGTGGGTCATTGCTCCTCTTGGGTCCCCTTTTACTTCCAAACAACAAGATGTACAATGCATGATCCTAGAAATACTAAAAAAAAGCAGAGTTTCTTGACCTTCTCACGCTGATGTGTGGGAGGTCCATGAGCACACCCCCCATCCCAACACCTGTGTACAAGGAATCAAGATCCAAGCCTAGGGAAATTCTGTTTAGTGGGTTCATTATTCCAGGTCTAGATTTACAAAAGAATCTTATCGGACACATTCATCAACAAAGATAACCATGCCCAGGCTATGCAGAGCAGCTGATAACGCTCCCCAAGAGGCACTTAGTCCATCCCCTAGGCTGGTCCCTGCCATGCCTGAGTGTGCGCTGGGCTCTGTCACATGATGGCTTATATCCAACAGGGTCCTGCATGGTGTTTTGTTGCAGGCAGTGAAACTGGCAAGGGTAGAGACTCCAGCAAGCGCAGAATACATTCACGCCATTTCATTTTTTGTAACCTTCCCATCCCTACCCTGGGCAAAAGATCTGGATTCTAAAAAGTATATTTTGTAGAGAGCATAAGAAAAAGGGAAAACCAATGACAAGTAGAAAAGAGGCAAAAGAAGAAATGAAGGGGCAGAAAAATGTGAGGAGGACAATGGAGTGATGTGCAGGTTGAAACCCAGTATTTTGTGAAATTAAAGGTACTAATGATAAAAGCCCATTTAAAATAAACATGTTTATTTTTAAAAAGAGAAAACAGGAAAAGGAATTGGAATCCCCAGCTATTGCTTAGAACTAGGTTCATGAGAGTGGGAAGCATAGACTCTCTGAATGAATCTAGGTGAACCCAAAGATTTTAAGAAAGGCAAAGAGGCACAGGCTTGGAGTTTAGTGTTGGCAGAGCTGCCTGGAAGGATTACCCGAGTGGAGCAGAGCTGACCTAAGGAAGAAGCAGAGACTGTGATGTCTCCACATAGCTTTGCTTTCATCTTCTGGGCTTCATAAGCGGTAATACAGAAATTTCTAATATTTGCAAAAGATCACCAAAACTTTACTACTTAAAAACTATTTGAACACTTTGGAATTACATCAGCTCTGTCATTTATCAAACACTGCCCAGAACAGTGTGCATAATATAATCCACATACCACATGACACCTTTCTAGATATGTATAAAACAAGATTTGTAATCTTGCTCTTATCGCATGTACTTTACTAACATGTAAATTGCTTTCTTCAGCTAACTCTAAAGCTGTCTAACACACAAACCTGAGTAATCTTTGAAAGGCCATTTGGTTACTAAATTAAGTAAATTACAACAGCAGAAGGATTCCACTGACATTAGTTCAAATCTATTAACATGTGGATTTATAAGTACTTCTGTCATGCCCTTGTTTATATTAGAAAATAGCAACCTGGCTAGACACCTGCCTTGTCTCTACATGGCATCATTTTTATATAAGTGCTGTTATCGGTGGAAACTTTATAAAGATTATTTATGTGATTTTTGCATCATCTTGGGCAAGTTGTCTAACTTCTCTTGGCTAAAATTTTTTGTCAGTGAAATGAGGATGATAAGACCCAGCCCCCACACTCATTGTGAGAATTAAGTCAGTGAATCTAGTGGACTGAGAACTTTTAAGGTGCTCATTCAGTGCATAAGAAGTACTCAATACGTGGGACACAGTAGAGAGCAGAGCAGTGTCTGGCCTTTTAGTGGCTGCCGAATCTACCCTCAAGAAAATTGAAAAGCCTTAGCCTGCACTTAGGGGTTACTGTGATAATGTCTTCAGGCATTTCCAACACTGTCCTCTTCAACAGCTCTTCATACAGTGTTTTAGTCTTATGCTCATCACTGGGACAAATACCCAATGCCCATGACTCAAAGGAGGAAGGGTTTATTTTAATTCATGAATACAGTCCATGGTGACCTCACTTGAACACTGAATAGCATGGCAGGATGACTTAGTGGAGAAAAGCTGCTCAAATCATGGCAGACAGCAAGTAGAGAGTGAGGGGAGGAGCCAGGAGATATACCCTTCCTGGTCATGTATCTGCTTTGGTCACACCACCCCCTCCTAACACCAAGTCAACTATATCACACCCAAGACTCAGTTACCTTCCAAAAACTCACACATGAATACATGAGGCTTTGGGGGTACAGGACATAATGATCCAAGCCATAGCACACAACCTGATGTGTCCCCTGATGTGTCTCCTAAACATTTTCTTTTCCTCTCTAGAAACAAAAAGCAAAGCCAGGTGTAGGAGCGTGGCACACAGGAACTCCTCCCATGTGGCAGACAGAAACCAGAGTAAGAGTGAAAGAGCAAGAGACGAAATCTAGCCTTTGAAGCCACACCCCTGTGCCCTGCTCCTCCACCTGGCTCCAACTCCTCACACATCTCCTCCCTCTACTGTCCTAGTGACCCACCCAAGTGACAAAATTTAAGTCTCATTTCTTCTCACATTCCACATCCCCTCCTCCCTACCTGTTCTTCTAGAGAACCTTGATTATGTATCCCTGTTAGTACATGCTGTTCTGCTTTAGTGATTGGGTTGTAGCCATTCCTACTAGTGTCTTACCTCCCCTTGCTAAAGGTTGAGCTCTTATAGAGCAAAGAATGGTAGTGTGGCTTGTCTTTTCCCTCATTAGACCTGGCGTGGCACTTTATGGATGTGTGGAATAGGCAGAGTTCCACACATACCAGAGAGAGCAGGAAAGGAGACAGCTCTTGAAGTGCAGCAGAATTTAATAGTGACCCTTACTTCAACACTTTTCAGTAATACAACTTCGAACAAATTACTTATCCAGAGGCCTTTGCCTTCTTTGTCCATAGAAGTGAATGAACCATTACCTACTTTAGAGATTGTAAAGAGTAAATGGATTTGCATATCATCCATCTTGGTATCTGGTGCATATTGAGCCCTTAAATCATGCCTTTTTTCCCTTTTTATGAACAATTAGATTTAATTTTCCTTTAAGAACAAACCTGCCATGAGAACACAGCTGGTAATTTCTTGATAAAATTTCCCTTAAGTTAAATATTAGGTAATCAAGCCCTATGAGTAATTCAATAACCACAAATTTCATAATTGTTCACAATAATAGTTTTGAATTTGATTTAAAATTTAAATGACTATTTAGATGCTTTGTATTGGTGGATAAGAAAGTACAACCAGTCATGCTCAAACATCAAACAGTGGAAAAGGACACATCAGAAGAGAGTTTGGAATCACAGCAGCTTACAGGAGATGAAATTTAAATCACTCTCTTTTGGCCTTATAAATAGTTATCAGAATTATGCTGAATGCATTTTACTCGTGTTTTACTGAAGCACTCCCTGTTTTCTAAGGGATCCTTGAAAGACAATTTAAAATATTTTCAAGTGGACTAAACAAAAGCTGCAACTGGGTGCCAGTGATGTGACGCAGATGCAGGGCTGAGGGACAGTGCTGCAGACGCGTCTGTCTGATCCCGGGCTCCTGTGGGAGTAGTGCTGGTTATTTACACAATGGTCATTTCCCATGTGACATGGCTCCCTTCTGATGGACAGTCTGGAGACTTCTGTTTATCTGGGTGTTGGTTTCATGCAAAGAGACTTGAATAAAAGCCTTGCTTAAAAGGAGAAGTGTTGTCTTCTCATAGAGAATGATTACATCCTGTGGCTCCAGCCCACGTGTGTGTCTTTTTGCTTGCAGTTCCTCTGCATCCGCCTGTAAGTTGTAACTCTGCAGCTTCCTCTACTAAGGCTGTTTTAAAAGAATGAATAAAACCATATAGAATACTAAGGTTTACTTATGTTTCCTGCAGGGAGTTATTTTCACACTTTTAAGGTTAATCCATTTAAATGTAGACACAACATAGTAAAAATGAGAGAGGACATTAAATTATCTATGAGAAATGATAAGATCAGTGACAATCCTGAGGCTTGTGAGACTCCAGGTAGGAATGGCATTTTCCTGAATCAAATTCGGCCTTATAAATGTCTCCTATGCGATTTATTCTTGGTTTACTTAATAACACTCAGGCCAGAGTTCATACATAGTGAGCAGAGATTTCCAAGAACCAGCACTGTTGTAGAATTCTTTCTTGTTTTTATTGCTTATGTTCCTTGCATTTAAGCCTTTAATTATTGGTATTGTTGGATAACAAAGGATTAAATATTTTTGCTGAGCCCAGTGTTACTAAACTAAAAAGAAGTTACTAAAGTAAAAAACAAACAAACAAAAAAAATTATCCCAATTGATTTTGGCACAAGTTTATATCAGATGCTAGGTATTGTTAGTTAGGTCAGTATAAACTAGATCCTAAACACAGAGCTTACACTCTAGTGAAAGATACAGGTGAGCAAATGCCATAGTTGGGTGTGCTTTGGTGGAGAGGCACCCGATACTAAGGGTACTAAGAATCAGAAGAGTGGGGTAGATGGTCAGGGTTGTCAGGATGACTTGAGGCCTACATGAGGCTCAAAGAATGAGATCAAGGGGGCAGGCAAGATAGCTCAGCAGACTAAAGCACCTGCTTCGGCAAATGCAGAGACTGTGGTTCAATCCCTGAGACCACATGCTATGCCAGCCCCTCCTCTAGGACAGGCTGAACTGGCTACAGAGTCTGGGTATAGTGGTGCGCATCTGTAATCCCAGCATTGGGGAGGCTAAAAGCACGACAATCTCTATCAGTCCGAGCTGCACAGTGAAACCCTGCAACAACCAAATCCATTTGAAAAAAAATGAGTTCATGATTTGAACGGCACAGAAGTGGTCTTTCAGTGGGACTAAGTCTGATCCAGGGGTACAGAGTCTGCTCCTGTGTCCCTCAAAACCAGCCCAGTGAGGCTGGGTCATAGTGTTGGGGATGGAGGTGGGAAACATTACAAATGATTACTCAGGGGAAATGGAAAGGGCAGATCATAAAGGATCCCAGATTACTTGGGTTGTCCTTGAAAGTAATAAACCATTAAAGTATTTAAATCCAAGACATGTTTTGTGAAGTCTTCTGACAGAAGATGGAGTTGAAGGGTAGGCCCTGGCAACCCTGGGTACAGGAAACTAGAAAAATGTGTGATTTTACCTTAAGAATGAATGCAAATGGATTTGTAAGGTACAGAGGAAGAAATGGCATGCAGTGTATGGTAAGAAAAAAGGGGAAAGGAAGAAAATGAAAATGGAACATCTGGCTGGACCAGCCTCACATGAAGAGAGACAGTGGAAGAGCAGTGTGGAAGCCAGTGAGCTTCTGTTCTGTACACTGCCTCTGACGCACTCATGGAAATCCTTGCACATGATCGCCAATCAGCAGTTCAATATCCGGGACTGCTACTCAAACAATGATCAAGCCTAGGGTGATATTTGAAAAGACTCAGCACATTAAACTCTTTGAATTCACTGCATTAAATAAGTCTCTGGAGAGAAAATGTAAGCAGGAAAAAGAGGTAAGAGAACAGGCCACAGCAGAATACATGTAGCAGAAGGAGAACCTCTAGTCACTGAAGCAATATGGTCAGGAAAGGACCTTAAGGGAGACAGAAAGGGTGTAATGAAAGCAAATACAGGGAAAAAAGGAGTAATGTGAAATGTTAAGTGCTACCAAGAAATAAGTGGTGCTTGCAGTTTGGGAGTTGTGTGCGACCAGGCAAGCATACAGGCATGGAGTGCTGGGGGCAGGAGCCAGGTTGCAATTGCTTGAGGCCATACGCTGAAAGCGCTTCTTGAATTGTGTGACATTGTGTGTGTGTGTGTGTGTGTGTGTGTGTGTGTGTGTGTGAATGAGGTCGTTTTTTCTTATGGAACCATCTTAGCCTAACACATCCTTGTGACCTCTCCTATCTAGTACCCTGAGCTGATGGTTGCCTCTTACAACAACAACGAAGATGCACCCCATGAACCAGACGGAGTGGCCCTGGTTTGGAACATGAAGTTTAAGAAAACCACACCGGAATATGTCTTCCACTGTCAGGTAGGAGTCAGAATTGTAAAAATACCATCTCCTACTTGACCAAATATAGTTTGTACTATCCTGCATCTGTCTTACATTGGGAGGAAGAACTGAGTTTAAAAATGGAATGGTTGACAATTTTGGAAAATTCCCCCACAGTAACCTAATGTTTTGGGAAAGTGGCAACCCTCTTCAAACAGTTAGGAAGCCTGCTCAGGGACTGTGTGTCATTTTCTTTCTATTTAAAACAGCCTCCGTGAGGATGGGTTTCTAAAGACCTCGCACTTACGAATAAATTGTGGTGAGCCACTTCCTCTGCTTCACAGTAACATATGCTTGCCCACCCACGTGGACATCTCATGGCTCTGCCATTCCAAGAGCCCTCGTCTCCATTAAATGCAATAATTTTGCCAACTTTAAGTTAATAGGTGCCACATTGTTTTACAGATAGTAGCACTCTTGGAGCTGGGCTTGGGGAAGGCTAACCACCAATATTTCTTATCGAACTGTAGGTGCTGTTATTAGTTGGCAAATCAGTTAATATCATGTACTTTTAGATATTTTACTCTTTGTGCCTACGGATATGTGCCTTCTCTTCCATTTGATACACTACAGGATGAAATTATGGTATGCTCTCTCACACTGAACTTGTTCTATGACCACTAATCTTCCTACATAACAGCCTGTAGCACTGGCCAATGCGGCAACTCTTTTATTAACCCCCCTGTTCTGTAATTATGCACAGGAAAATGGACAGCAAACAGCCCGGCTCAACATTTCAGTTCCTCAAATATTACAATTCAGAAGTACTGATGGGTAGATCACTAGGAATACAAACATGTTTGAAGAAGGAAGATAAACCTGTTGATTTAGGAAGCTTTGTGCCATTTTATATCTGAAAGTGCTGTATCTTTTTGAACTAAAATATGTTTAGACTTTCAGACGTTATCAGATATAATTTGAGGAACAGAAGCTGCTGGAATAAAAGTCTCAGCTTCAACATGATTGAGTAACCTCTAACTCTGACCAGGTTTTTCTAATTTGCTATCTCAAAAACAACTTAAAAAGAAGTTTAGGTCTGCATAGTAAATAACCTTTATTTTTCTGAACCTTTGAAATAAGAAGAGTTTATTCTTTTCCCTTTTTTTTTTTTTTTTTTAGATTATCAAGTTTGTCAGTTTGATATGCTCTTTCTGTAAACATAGAAGCAAAAAATCCTAATTTTGTTCAGTCTTAAGAGGTTTGCTCAATTGCCAGGGAAAAAAAAAAACTACAAGGATTATGGGATAAAGAGAAGCACATTTTTTGAACAAACAAGCCTTTTGAACTACTTTGGTATAACAGAAAGCATATCTCTCATTTTGAAGAAACTAAACCTTATAAAGTTTAACTATTTTGACTGCTCATAGCCTGTGGCAATAACATATAAGGTGCTTAATATTTGTGACATTATAGTGAACAACCTCAGAGGAACAGGAGAATACTAAATAATGAAGAATGTCTTTGGATTTAATTAGGATTTTTGATGATTAATTTTTCTATACAACTATCTTTAATATTGGTATTGATTGAAGAGATTTTCCTTTCTTCTTCTAGTATCTTTGGAATCATTTTCTAAAGACTTCAACACCAAACATCAGGATTTTTTAGTTTGTTGTATAAATATTACAATATGTGTATCTTTGAGGCAAATATAGTCTGAACTATAAAAGCAAGAGACCAGAAGTACCTTGACTATACTAACATGGTAGTTACACCAAACCGAACAAAAGATGCTGAGTGAAATCTATGTATCTCCCAAATTTTTCCTGCTATTTGCTTT